>CM022704.1:83713746-83760446 GCA_012295165.1 Asparagus setaceus | reverse complement strand
TTGTTATTACTCAAACAAGAGATATTATGCGGACAACGCCCTAATAGATTCGAGTCTCACCGGTAAGACAGAGGATTAATAAAAGATATCGTATTTTCGTTAAAACCAATCAATATAATTAGATATTAAAATTCTTTATCTTTATCATGGATATATTTTCTTATATGCATGATTTTTCCTTTACTCTTATTATTATTATATCATCGAAATCTTTTGTTATATATGCGGCTTTTACTCTTCTCACCATGTCTATTTGTAAAAATTACAAATAAGGTTTGAGAGTTATGATTTATATTTTTATATTCTAACAATAATTAATCTATAGGTGCCGCTTCAAAATTTTGCCATGAAGATTTGCCTGTGAAAGAACCGTGAACAGTTCTAAGTTGCTCAGAGATTTGCGTGTTGAAACATAGAATGAAGCTTGGTGTGTGTCCTAAACCAAGCCTAGGGTTACTTGCACTTTGATACCCCCAATGTTTCACAATTTTTAACATCCACATCCTAAAGTTCTATTTTGACAACCTATGTTGTGGTTGCTCCCGTATTTGAAACCATAAAGAATAAAATTTTAAATTTTTACACAAGTCAATGTTTAATACTATTTTCTGAAAAAATTAATTTTTCATGTGAATCTTTCTTTTTGTGTGTGTGTGTGTGTGGAAGGTTAAATTGATCGACTGATGAAACAACTAATCTTCTGTTGTTGAGGTGGTTAAGTATTTGATGGATCCAAAGGACACAATATGTACGTGCTAAAATGAAGAAACAACTCATCTTCTACTCATATTGCCTTTATTTTTATCAAGAGAAGAAAGTGTGAGAACTCTAAGGTCATCTTTTCTACATAATTGCATTTATCTACGCGGCAAACTTCAAAGCGTCACAAGCGACTTAGGCGGACTGAGCGGATGATCGGTTCGGGGACGTTGAGCGGGCGAACCAAGTTAGTTCGAGATCAAATCTGAGCGGAACGAGCACGAGAGCAACGCCCGAGCAACGCGAAACGGCCGCGCAGTGGAAAAATCAGCGACACCTGCGGCCAGTGGCCAGGTGGCTCGGCCACTTTGGCGAAACGCCTCAAAACTGGCGAGGAGTGCCTAAATGGCCAGGAGGCTCGGCCAGCAGTGCCCGCCGACCAGAGTGGTAGGAGGCTCGACCACTTTGGTAGAGCCACCTCGACAGCAGGCAGTGCCTCCGACAAGTGGCAGAGTAACCGACCAAGTGGCGGCCACCCCTGGCATTTTGTATAAATGGGGAGGGTCTTCGAGGAGGGACTTGATTGGGAGGTCTTGGATTTGGGGGATTTCAAGGCTTAGGAGGCTTGGATTTTGGTGATTTGGAAGAGCTCGGACTTGAAGAATTCTTGCGAGATCTACAATGTCGGTACGGTTCAGAGCACTTGAGCTCAAGTCGGTCGGCGTCAGATCTATAAGCAAAAGTAGCGAATTGGGTTCGAACTCTGATACCCTCTAGATTAAGCCGTCTTAATCTCGGGGATATGTGATTTCTCTAGTAGATCTCACCCTTTCGGCGATCCTCTCCCGTGAGTGTGATCCCCTCGGTAACCGTTTCCTTCCGTGAAGCGAGCCCTTTACATCTGTAGTTCGAGCCGGGGCTCTACGGATCGAATGTAGCGGTGGTCCACGGACACAAAAGTCCCGACACGGGCAAAGAACCGCATAGCGGGACCTCGACATAGCGAGAGATCCTCGTGTTTGTTTAGGAAGGTAGCGGATTTTCATTGCGCCTTAAAATAAAAGGCAATTTCTTTTGAATTTTGTTGTAGGCAAAGAAGCTGTAAACAAATTCAAATCAATGACAATCATCCGGAGGCTTTTACATGAGCAGGGAACCCTTCGTCAAATGGTGTAAAGTTTATTAAGTTAAACTTAGGCGGGTATGGGATTGATTCCCTCCCTCGGGTATGGGCAAGGAATACTGTCTTCTTCACCTCATGGCGGAAATCAATGAGTTGATTTTGCTCTCGAGGTCTTTGATTTTCTCGTTCTCATGAGCAGCGGCATCACGTTGTAATGCGCGTTAGCGTGGTTCGGAAGGTTATCATCCTCTTGTGTTTCCTCGATCTGAATGTTTGTCATCTTGATGCGGCGTCGATCTTGCGACTCGATTCACCTCGATGTTTTGTCAAGGCTTGGATCGTTGGTCATGCATTTCTCTCATCGTGCGCATGGCCAAATCCATCTCTAGTTTGAAGTTTTCCCATTGTTTAGCCAGCTTAGTCTAGCATTTTAGCCACTTGATGCATGCGATGCCAAAGCGTTTCTTGGGGCTCCCCTTACGATAGATGCGGTATGATGAGGCGTTGCGGTAAAGTTAATCATCTCAGGCCATCAGTCAGATTCGCGGTAACGGCGGTTCGCTGCCGGTTCCTTATTATTAGTGACCTCGGCGAATTCATCTTCTGGGATGTCATCATGCGAGTCGCCTTGACCTGGGATGCCGGTATTGGTGCTAAGCCTGCGGAAGACCGATACCCTTTGCGGGGGTTTCCGATGGCAATTATACTCGAGAGCACGTTTTGATGAGCTTAGAGCACAAACATGGCGTGGCGGGAGAGCTCTTCGAGCCTTCTTCATACCCCGGTATGGTAGTATAACTCATGCGGCATAGTCGGGAGCAACTCTTGTGTGTTGGCGATCTCTGAATTTATAGCGTCCTCATCGTCGGATAAAAGCGTCTTCTTCGAGGCAATGCTTCGTCAAAAGCTGCGAAAGTGACTCGTCTTGACTGGCCTGGCATTGAGTGTGAAGTCGGTAGACTCGGACTTGACTTTCAATCCGATAGGAGAGGGCTGAGAATCTTCTTGTCCTTGTTGGAAGCCCGGAGTCGACCTCCTGCATGAAAGGTGACCCATGATTCTCGAAGGACGGACGATCCTTGATAGTTAGTTTGGTGGTGGTGGTGGAGTTGGCTTCACCACCGATTCGTGATGCGACGCTTTGACTTTGAGGCCCGGCGGTCTTGGACTTTGGCGCCAATTTGCAACGCCAGCCTTTCGGCTTAAGTGCCGGGACAGAACCGCCGTGGGCGCCTTAGGTTTTGGGGCCGCGCTACCGGGTTGGGGCACCGTTAGACTTGGGCCTCCAAACCTCGTGGTATGTTGGCGCTTTTACCACCTTCTTCAATTCACGAGCTTGTTGTACCGCCGTGTTCGCGGCAAGAAGTGTACGCGCTTCGGATACGCTCCTCGCGGAGCGTTCCGCTTGACACGGATCCACTCGTATCGACGCTCTGATGGACCGCCGATCACAGGCCGAACCTCCGCAAGTTCGATCTTAGATCCGCCAGCGACCCCATCCATGGATTGCACCTGCCATGATTTGAGCCATGCTTTGTCGCCGCTTTGGCGGCTCGCTGGAGAGCTGGCCATCACGCTCATCTCGGCGCTGTAATCGGACTTCAGCCGGCGGGATTTTTCACACCATGGGTTTGACTCGCCCCGGGCTCTACATCGAGGCCCATCGGTTCTGGCGCCGAGACCTTCTTGGAGCGGGGAACCGGATCTAGAAGAGGGTGAGGACAGTACCTCGAACTTCTCCGGTCCAATCGAACTCGACCTCTTCCTCCACCGATAGGAATCTGCCGCGCGCACACGACCTCCGACTGGACCGGTGGTTCCCAATCGTCGCCACTTGTTCGCGTAAAGTCGGTTTGTTATTCATTGTCGCTTGAACTCGCTATGCCTTCTGGGCCTACAACAAAATTCAAACAAAAGAAATGCCTTTATTTTAAGGCGCATAATGAAAACGAAAATTACAACTTTTTTCTCAGATGAACAAACGCCGGATCTCTATTATGATCCTCGCCAGGTGGGTTCTTTGCCCGTGTCGGACTTGAATCGTCCGTGGACCACCGCAATTCGATCCGTGGAAACCCGGTTCGAACTACAGACGTGAAGGGGCTCGCTTACGAAGGAAACGGTTTAAGGGGATCACACTCACGAAGGAGAGGATCTCGGGATCACACTCACAAAGGAGAGGATCGCCGAGCTGGTGAGATCTACTAGGAGAAATCACATACGACCAGAGTCGACCCGAAGTTTGCTTACCTCGCATTGTCGACGGAACTCGGCTCGCCTGCTCTCTAACTATCGCCAACGGCCGAGATCTCACGAGGGTTCTCTGAAAATCCAAACCTACCGAAGTCCAAGCTCTCCAAAAATCCCCACCAACTCTAAAAAATCCCCCGTCTAGAAGACCCCCTATTTATACAAATCGGGTGGTTCTGGCCACTTGGTAGGCGCCGTCTCTGCTTTATGCCTCATTTTTCTGGCTCTCTCTGCTTGTCTCCGTCAGATAACTCCGGACTGGTTCAACAGCCCCAAATCCGATCGTCTGCTCAAGTCCGATTAAACCGTGCTTTGTGATTGGTTTGCCGTCGGGTTCGCCTTTAACGATTCGACGTCCAGATCATTCGATGGGTTGTCATTCGCCGACTTCGCCACGAAGTTGGTTTCGGATCTTGTAAGTATTTTTCAACGCTTACACTCCTCGAAGTCCTCGACTCGAGTTTTGTGCCGTCTGCTACATCTTCGCCAGCCGCTATCACACCTGTACCGCGACTCGCGGGCAACTTCATCATCTCCTATAACCTTTGAGTCCGATAAATGCTCCTAATTTGCTTGGGACATTCATTGAATAGTTAGAACAGATGATGAGGATGAGGTAAGCCGTTAGTGCCGGCCGAGGCAATTTGAGTCCTTCAGCCGCTTCTTGCTGAATTATCCGAACAAAGATCGAATACTTGGGCGACTCTCAATGCACTTAGATCCGCCGTAGCGGACCCCATCCATGGATTACGGCCTTGGCGTATTGGCGCCATGCTTTGTCGTCGCCTTTGGCGGGCTCGCTTGGAGAGCGAGCGGCGTCATCGGCGTTCATCTCGGGCGCCGTTATGTCCGGGACTTGAGCGAAGGGGATTTTTCGGCTAGCGGCGGAGGTTGGACTCGCCGTCGGGGCTCTATCGAGGAGGCCCATGGGTTCTCCTTCGTGGAGACCTTCTTGGGCTGGATCTAGAAAGAGGGGTGAGGGCGAGGTACTCCTCGAACTTCTCACAGTGGTCGAATTCGACCTCTTCCTCCACCGGGATAGGAATCGCGTGGCTACGGCGACCTCCGATCGAGGCGGTGGCTCCCATGTGGTCGCCCGGCTTGTTACGCGGTAAAAGTCGGTTTGTTATTCATTGTCGTTTGAACTTCGTTTCACGACTTCTTGGGCCTACAACAAAATTCAAACAAAAGAAATGCCTTTTATTTTAAAGTACAATGAAAAGCGAAAATTACAACTTTTTCTGTAATGAACAAGCTTCGGATCTCTATTATCACGGGATCCCGGCTTGTGTGGGTTCTTTGCATGTAGGGACTTGAATGCGTCAGGTGGACCACCGCAATTCGATCAGTGGAAACGGGTTCGGAACTCTGAGGCGTGAAGGGCTCGCTTCCGCGAAGGAAGGCGCTAAGGGGATCACACTCCGCGAAGGAGAGGATAAGCCGGGGATCACACTCACAAAGGAGGATCGCCGGGCGGGTGAGATCTACTAGGAGAAATCCGCCGTGATCACATGGCAGACCGAGTTTGCTTACCTCGCGATTGTCGTGAACTTCGTGCTCGCCGATTGCTTTCCGGAACTATCGTCAGCGGCTCGTAGATCTCCGCGAGGGTTCTCGGAAAATCCAAACTCGGTGAAGTCCAAGCTCTCCAAAATCCCCACGAACTCTAAAAAATCCCCGGTCCAAGAAGACCCCCATTTATACAAATCGGGGTGGTGTTTCGGCACAGGCGAGTCGCCCGATCTCGCCGTTTCGCGTCGTTTTCATTTTTCGGTCTCTCGGGCTTGGGTTCGTCGTATTTAATTCGGGACTGGTTCAAGCGATCACGAAATCCGATCGATCGTTCAAGTCGATTTAGCCGTGCTTGTGGCGCTTTGGGTTTGTCGGGTTGGCGTCTTAGCGATTCGGCGTCCGTATCATTCGATGGGTTGTCATTCGCCGACTCTCGAATCACGCGAGTTGGTTTGGGGATCTTGTAAGTATTTTCAGCGCCACACTCCCCTCGAGTCCCTCGACTCGGGAGTTTTAGTGCCGTCCGTTACATCTTAGCCCGGTTTCTTGATCGCTATCACACCTGTACTCGCGACCTCGGTGGCAACTTCATCATCTCCTATAACCTTCTTGAGTCCGATAAATGCTCCCAATTTGCTTGGGACATTCATTGAATAGTTAGAACAGATGATGAGGATGGCCGATTCTGCAGATAGTGCCGGTCGAGGCAATTTTGAGTCCTTCAGGCCGCTCTTGCTGAATTATCTGAACAGCATCGAATACTTGGGCGACTCTCAATGCACTAAGCGTTGCTCAGAAGACATTTCACGCCTGGAAGGAGACCTGAAAGCACTTCAAGACTTAAACTGCATTGACCTTGAGGCTCGCCTTGAGTCAACATTTGCCGATGTTCGAACCCAAGCCATACACCGTTATGAAATCATTCAGAAGAGCTTAGGCGAAAAGGAAATACAAGTTGCATCCTCGAAAACTCAATGCGATCACTGGCAAAACAAATTGACTTCCATGACCTCTACTATGCAGACCACCCGAGAATCGATTGCCACTACTGAAGAGACCATTGCTCAACTCCAAGCGGAGTTGGCTCAGCAAAAGGCCAAGTTGTCTCGGGAGGAAGCTGATGTGAAGGATCTTGTTCGCAAGAGTATGGAAACATACAATGATTATTACAAATAGGTCCAGGCTTTGGAGGAGATGAAAAGAGAAGCTACCGCCGTGGCACCAGATGAGGAGGGATTGAGAAGAGAGGCCGCGACAATGGTGCGAGCAGCTCATGAAAAGGATGTTGCTGAAGTCAAATCTCGGCTCGCATCCATCACGCTGAGGGGACCATCGGCTTAATTTTGTACCCACCCCTTTTTTTTGAACAATGATAATTTGAATAAAAATGATTCTATTTTGCTTTTTTCATCGTCTCTTTTCTGTGTTTGACACAATGAAAAACAAATGAGAATGCCAGATGTACATTGTTAACTTAGTCTGACTATATACTTACGATTTGAACAAGATTTTGAGGACCTATCGCTCTATTGATGAGGATCGATAAGTTTAGGTTTTGTGATTTGAACGAGGCTTAGGGATTGTGGTGTGAACAAGGCTTTGGGCTTGTGGTGTAAACAAGGTTTAGGGCTTATCGTCTCATTTAGCAGGGTTGATAAGCAAATTCGAGAACTTATCATCCTATTGAGGAGGATTGATAAGTTGATTGCAACTTAAGCAAATTCGAGGACCTATCATCCTATTAAAGAGGATTGATAAGTTAGTTACGATTCAAGTAAATTTGAGGACTTATCATCCTATTGAAGAGGATTGATAAGTTGATTGCCTGAAACTTGTTATGTTGATATTAAACATAAGCTGAATTCAGGCTTTATGGGGATGATATTAGTCAAAAAGATGACATCAAATTAATCATATTTTGAGGGTTTTATCCTCTTATAAGAGTGGTGAGGGAATCTCACTTGTACCCCTTTAAGATTTTCAAGAGTTTGACTGACTCCTTGTCAAAGGAGTTTTCAAGTCCAAAAATTGGCTAAGTGTTGGACTCAAAACGCCGAGGTGAGCCTCGCGTTTAAAATTTAAAACACTAGGGTGATCCCTGTGTTTGAGAATTAGAACGCGGCGGTGAGCCTCGTGTTTAGAGTTTTGAAACGCTAGGGTGATCCCTGTGTTTGAGAGTTAAAACGCGGAGGTGAGTCTCGCGTTTGCTATGGTGATCCCTGCGTTTGAGAATTAGAACGTAGAGGCGAGCCTCGCGTTTGGAAGCTGAACCGACTTAAACGCGGTGGTTGCATTTTAAATGAGGATTTCCTCTTCGATTTTCGTATAAATAGACCCCCCCCCCCAAGGTAAAATTAAAAATTATCAAAGGTAAAATCACGAGCTATTCGTCTCCTTTGCAATTTCGAGAGATTTTGTGTTCTCAAAACTCTTTTCGAGTTTTTTCAGTCTTTGATCTTTCGAGATTCTTCAATGGCTCCTGAAAAGGCTGTTCGTAAGATCAATGGAGTTGTTCAAGCAACTCCAAGCATAACGCCGGACGAGGCTTCAGGTGGCCCATCTGTTTCAGCGGCGTCGCCGCCATTGCAAACCCCCTTGCATCGAGGTATGCTGGGGTTTTCGAACTTGTTTCAATGGGTTTAAGTTCTTGAAGAACCTAATGTCAAACTCTGCGATTTGTATTTGGAACGTGGAGTTGATATTAGTAATTGAGATGCAAGGTTGACCCTTGCGTTTCATAGTTGGAACACGGGGTTAATCCTTGCGTTTTATGCTTGGAACGCAGAGTTGACCCTTGCGTTTCTGTAGTTGAAACGCAGGGTTGACCCTTGCGTTTCTGTAGTTAGAACGCAGAGTTGGCCATTGCGTTTCTGTAGTTGGAGCGCAGGGTTGACCCTTGCGTTTCTGTAGTTGGAACGCAGGGTTGACCCTTGCATTCTATAGTTGGAGTGCAAAGGTGGACTTCACGTTTCATTTTGACCATCTTAGGCTTTCTTGTGATTCATTCACTTTCTCAGATTTTTATCTTCTTTTGTTTGCAGTTCTCTATGCTGACAGGCCGCTTTCCTTTGAACATTACTTCGGCCATTCGGGCTGGATGGACTACAATGTAGTTTTCGGTCTTTGCCGAGAGCTTCCAATGACCCGAAATGATTTTTTGGAAAGAACGATGATGATTCATCGTGTGAAACACTCAACCTTCAAGGCCATCATTACTGATGTAAATCTTGTGGCGCCGGCGGGCCGCGGTCGAATCAAGAAGCCGGAGTTCTTCTTCGGGGATCGTATTGAGGCAGACGATGATATGGTCTGCGTTGAAGATTCCAAGATGCTGGGTAAAGTTAACGATCGTTTCTTCTTTTCCCCCAACATGAAGCGGATGTACCCGCTTTTCTATTTCCAAAGCATCTTCTGCGGTAGGCGTTTGGACTGGAATCTGGTTGAGGAGAAAAGCAGGGTATCCGTCGGAACTCTAACTCACCAAACAGTTTGTCCTATGGGGCGTAATAATGAGGTGAAGGGCTTAAGGCCAGAAGAGTTTCACAGAATAGACCCCAGTCGGGAAAAGGCCATTCCGGCCAATATTTTTATTCGTCGATTTATCGCCACCCAAGGCGAATTCCCTGCTCAAGAGTTTAGGGCCCCTGGGTGGATATACTCCCTTGATGGGGGATGGTGGGTTTGTATGATAGATTTTATTATTGACGAACTGCGAACGCCACTCATTTTGTCCGGGCTCGAGATTCCGGTGATGGCCGCGCGTAGCGGCATCTGATGGGTAAATTTTGAGTGATTACCTTAGTTGCAAGTATACAACCTTTATCAAGTTATAGTATAAAAGATTATCGATCCCACGAGGAACGGGAAGTAGGAAGAGTTTTGTTCAAGTTTTGGTTCTCAAATTATGCGCGACAATTAGGAGTTTATTCAAATAAAATGAAAGTGAGAAAATGGTGAAAGTGGTTTGTGAGAGATAAGAGAGTGGATTGTGGATTATGCAATAAAACGAGGAAGAAAATGAGTGGAGAGATTTAGAAAATGTGTGTGATAAAACGAGGAAGAAAATGAGTGTGAGGGGGTTTAAAGATGGATGTGGTAAAGTGAAAATAAAAGAAAATGAGTGTGAGAGAAGGAGGGTGATTGTGATTTGTGTAAATAAAATAAAAAGAAATTAAGAGAGGAGAAAGACACAAATGAAAATAAGGATAAGAGAAAATTAAGAATGTAAAGTATGGAGGATTAATTAAAGATATGAGGAATCTAGAGTAGATCCACTTAGCTTATCTCAATCTCACAAGAATGAGTTGGATTTGTTAGCTAGTTTCAAACAATCTCTAGGGATCCCACAAGTATTAGCTCCACACTTAGAAAGGGTAATTCTAGAGGGTTCTCAAATCAAGGTGAATTAAAGGAAAGAAAAATCTATTCTAGAAAGTAAATACAAGAATTAAATACATTGCATGAAAGTAAATTGCATGAAAGTAAATTACATGAATTTAAATTGCATGAAAGTAAATCTAAGCTACAAAGCAATTAAATGAACAAGAAAGAAAAAGAAGAAATAAAAGGAAAACCAACAACTCCTCGATCTTAATCTAATCCTCCTTTGGTCCTTGGATTAGAAGAAGAGAAAGGAAATTGAAGGGTGAAAATTTTCATTTATTGTGTAACAAAAGTTACAATTTTGGAAGGTCTTCAATTAAGAGTAACACTCCTCTCCAAATGGAGTTTTACAAAATATTTCACAATCTCAAGCCCTCACTCTACCCTCTATTTATAGATAATAAGAATCTCTCACAATCTTTGGATTTCTACTTCCCCAAGTAACACTCACAACCATAGGATTTAGGTTAGCCCCTAAACAACCCTCATAGCCATAGGATCTCTCCAAATAATCTAGACCATTGATTTAATCCTTGAGAGATGGGCTTTGTGGGCTTTATTTTTGTATTTAATTCCTTTAAGACTCTTGGCTTCTCTTAAATGCTCTTGGGCTTCTTAGAATTTAACTTGGCCTTCAAATAATTGAATATATATCACTTATATTCGATTTCTATCATAAACCGCTGCTGCTGATGAAATTTTGAGAATCTGGTAATTTGGATGGCTCCGTCTCGTCGAGATAGGCGAATTTCATATATAATATGATGAATTCTGCTTCCCGGATTGAGAGATATCGTTTTCTTTAAGGTTGACCATCCCGAGCACGAATTTGACTTTATTTTTTCCATATTTGATTTGATTCTCAATTGTAAGCCAAGTTATTAATAATTCTGACCAAGAAAGTGATGTGTGTTGAGATTTTGCTTCTAAACTTAGTTGTGGGCTTTGAATTTAGACATTCTGGGCTTCATTAGAGATCTTTTGGGCTTGAAATAATCTTCATTTGGGCTCTTATTCAATAATACTCCATTAGCCTGCAAATTAAGATAAAAATAGTTATTAGCAGGATATTTATTCATATAAAATAGGTAATTAGGGTATAAATTTGTAATTAAAATGTGATAATCAGCATCATTCAGAATTCCTACATTCTCTTTGCCATCTTAGAGAATTATAATCCTGACACCTGCACCTTCTTCACGCCTGTTGGAGAGCTGGGTTTTGCTCTTCATGAAATGTACGCAGTATCAGGTCTACCATTTGGTGAGCTGCCATATGAAGAATTTGTTCCCGGAACCGACGAGCTTTCTATCTTACGGACGGTATATCCGGATATTTATGCCACCTTCTGGGAAGTGATGTGTCGCTTTCATATATGTGCTCAGCTGACCGGGTTACGATCAGGTGGCGTCAAACAGGCGTCCTGGGCGGAATATTTATTTTAGAATTTACACAACAAGGACGCAGCAGTGACTTGCCTTCTGGCGAGCTCCCCTAAGGTCATCACGGCCCGCATTAATGCCCCCAGTGCCTATTATATCAATAAAATTCGGGAGGATATCTTTTCCTCTGCCACGAGGTTTGAGAGTTTCCACTATCAGGCGGAAACTCCTATTTCTGATACGGCACTGTTGGCTGGATTTTTGATGATCTGGTTGAAGCGTTGCGTGGTTCCCTCCAAGCCCATTGAGTCCATCCTGGTCGAGGTGGTATACCCCGCAGCGCTTTTAGCTCACGGGAGGTCGATAAGTCTCCTTTCGGCTATGGTGAGTTGCCTGCAGTATGGCTTACGGGAATTGACTTCGGAGTTCCTGGATGTAAGGGAAATTGGGCCGAAGGGAGATAGGAAATTAAATACATTGCATGAGAAAGAATTGCATGAAAGTAAATTACATGAATTTAAATTGCATGAAAGTAAATCTAAGCTACAAAGCAATTAAATGAACAAGAAAAGAAAAGAAGAAATAAAAGGAAAACCAACAACTCTCGATCTTAATCTAATCCTCCTTTGGTCCTTGGATTAGAAGAGAGAAAGGAAATTGAAGGGTGAAATTTTCATTTATTGTGTAACAAAATTACAATTTTGGAAGGTCTTCAATTAAGAGTAACACTCCTCTCCAAATGGAGTTTTACAAAATATTTCACAATCTCAAGCCCTCACTCTACCCTCTATTTATAGATAAAAGAATCTCACAATCTTTGGATTTGCCACCCTCAAGACACTCACAACCATAGATTTAGGTTAGCCCCTAAACAAACCTCATAGCCATAGGATCTCCAAATAATCTAGACCATTGATTTAATCCTTGAGAGATGGGCTTTGTGGGCTTTATTTTTGTATTTAATTCCTTTAAGACTCTTGGCTTCTCTTAAATGCTCTTGGGCTTCTTAGAATTTAACTTGGCCTTCAAATAATTGAATATATATCACTATATTCGGATTTCTATCATAAACCGCTGCTGCTGATGAAATTTTGAGAATCTGGTAATTTGGATGGCTCGTCTCGTCGAGATAGGCGAATTTCATATATAATATGATGAATTCCGCTCCTATTGAGAGATATCGTTTTTCTTTAAGGTTGACCATCCCGATAATGAATTTGACTTTATTTTTCCATATTTGATTTGATTCTCAATTGTAAGCAAGTTAATATAATTTCACCAAGAAAGTGATGTGTGTTGAGATTTTGCTTCTAAACTTAGTTGTGGGCTTTGAATTTAGACATTCTGGGCTTCATTAGAGATCTTTTGGGCTTGAAATAATCTTCATTTGGGCTCTTATTCAATAATACTCCATTAGCCTGCAAATTAAGATAAAAATAGTTATTAGCAGGATATTTATTCATATAAAATAGGTAATTAGGGTATAAATTTGTAATTAAAATGTGATAATCAGCATCATTCGTAATTCCTACATTCTCTTTGCCATCTTAGAATTATAATCCCGACACTGCACCTTCTTCACGCTTGAGAGCCGGTTTTGCTCTTCATGAAATGTACGCAGACGTCTACCATTTGGTGAGCCGTATGAAGAATTTGTTCCGAACCGACGAAGCTTTCTATCTTACTGACGGATATCCCGGATATTTATGCCACCTTCGAAGTGATGTGTCGCTTCATATATGCTCACCGACGGGTTAATATCGTATGCCAAACAAAGGCCCTCGGGCGAATATTTATTTTAGAATTTACACAACAAGGACGCAGCAGTTGACTTGCCTTCCGGCGAAGCTCCCTAAGGTCATCACGCCCGCATTAATGCCCCGTGCCTATTATATCAATAAAATTCGAGGATATCTTTTCCTCCGCCACGGTTTGAGAGTTTCCACCATCGTGCGGAAACTCCTATTTCGATACCTCGCTGCTCTGAATTTTTGATGATTCGGTTGAAGCTGCTATGGTTCCTCCAAGCCCATTGAGTCCATCCCGGTGGTGGTATACCCGCAAGGCTTTTAGCTCACGGGAGGTCGATAAGTCTCCTTTCGGCTATGGTGAGTTGCCTGCAGTATGGCTTACGGGAATTGACTTCGGAGTTCCTGGATGTAAGGGAAATTGGGCCGAAGGGAGATAGGAAATTGAAGACTCCCACCGCTGCATCAGCATGCATACACTTATTTGATGGCCGATTTATTAAAATCACCTCATTAATGACGGCGGTTAGTGTCGCCAAAAATTCTTTTGTCCCATTTGTACAGCGGCTTGAGTCAGCCAAATGGGCACATTCGTACCTATTCTTGACTCGACAAATTTTGTTGAAAGAGGACAACTATCAAAATTTTTGCTGTTCTCTTGATTTTAACGGGGTAGAAGAGCGATGCCAGGTATTCATGGATGTGGCGCTTGGTGGCTTCACATCTTTGCCAGAGGGTATCTTCCGGTGGCTCATCACCATTAGGCCTGGGTACTTGGTCTTTCGTTTGAGTGACCGATGTATCATTGAGCCCTATTTGCCCAGCCATTTTGCTCGACAATTCGGGTATGACCAACTGTATGTTGGAAATCCTAACCCTAAGCTAGCCATCGTCGGAAATTTGTATGAAGGGGCTTGGACCTGGTATTATTGGACGGCCGGCAACTATGATGCAGTGTTCACGCTGCCTTCTCCGACGCCCAACTGTTATACTGTTCTCGGGTTTTACAATTGGTATCGCGAAACTTCACAGATTCTTGAATATGATGTACATACTTCTTGTTTCAAAGACATTAGAGGGATGTACGAATCTAGAAAGGATTCAAAAAAGACTCGTCCTAGGGGGATTGACGAGTATTTGATTTGTGAATAAAAAGTATTTAGAGCTGGCAAAGTTCAAAAGGAGGCCATGGAGGTTGAGGCTCATGAAGAGAAAGCGGCTGGGAAGAGGGCTCTCATCGCAGAAGAAGCGGCTCAATATGAGAAGAGGGCTCGTCAGGGAATAACAACGAGGTTGCGTTCTCAACAAGGGAAGAAGCTTATGCAAGAGGCCATCAGATCTGCCCCCGCGATATATATAAGTAAAGAAGAGGAGAAGCCATCTGTCGTGTCGACTCCTCAATCACAGGTACTTCCACCCACTATTTCAAATCGAGGGGAGCGAGAAGCTTATAGTCGATTTAAGCCGCGCTTCTAGCCGCTCTCTATCTAGGATTCTATAGCAGCCAACCGAAGGTATGCTGCTTGCACTGATTTTGTTATGGGCGGTCGAGGCTCTTTCGAAGTCTATAGGCCCCATATATCGAGATGTCTAAGTCGCATTGAGTGGTCGGGCGGCACTCAATGGTTTAAACATTGCACCGAGAGAATTTCTCGATTGGAAGCGGACCTACAAGCCTTTCAGGATCTCGAACGTGTTGACGTAGGTGTAGAGATAATAAAATCTCTCATCAAAATTCAAACCGAGAGGACGTCTCAACAGGAAATCCTCCAAGCGAGCTTATTTAAGAAGAAGGCGCGGGTTGTAATTTTACAAGAGCAGCATAATCGAACACAAGTTGAGTTGACCAACTCTGCAATTGCCGTGACTGCAACTCAGGAGGCCATTGCTCAATTAGAAGCGGAATTAGCTCAGAAAAGGGCTCAACTGGCTCAGGAACAAGAAGCTGCAGAGGGACTTCGTCACCAAAGTGCTGAGATTCTTGATAGCTTTCATCAAGAGGTACGTGCCCTTGAGGCTATTGAAAAGAAAGTTGCTGTGACCGAAACTCAATTTAGGAAAGATGATGTTGAGAGAGTGCGTGCCGCGCATGAACAAAAACTTGCTGATCAAAAGTTCCGGCTCACAGTCATTTATTTGACGGGCCCTGACACTTAGAATTTTAGCAACGATCTTGTATCACTTTTTGTTATCAGAAATAAAATGATACTTTTGTTTGTTCTTCTTCTTTTGTGCATAATATTCGACTCATACCGCATAAACTTGATCGAAAAGGCTATAGAAGTATTACAGGATTTTTTATTTTCACTCTAATGCATTATGAACAACCAAACCCCCAGCACGAGTGAATATAGTCTTGGGGCCTATGGGTAATATTTCTTAAGAAATTTCCCATTAATTGGCATCATGTGCCTATCACCTTTTTGATCGATGAGTCGATATGCTCCATTCGAATAGATCGTTTCTATTACGAAAGGTCCTTTCCATTTGGGGTTGAACTTCCCTTTTGTCTTATGTGTCATGACCATAGGTCGGCGGACTGCTAAGACAAGATCATATTTCTTAAAGATCCTTTCCTTAACCTTCCTATTATAAGCTTTAGAAATTCGAGCTTGGTATAGCTCGATTTGTTATTGAGCTTGAAGTCGTTTATCATTTAACACTTCTAACTCTTGAAGGCGTAGTTGATGTTACTCTTCGTTCGTCATTCCGGTTACAAGAGCAACTCTTAGAGAAGGGATCTGAATCTCCAAGGGTAAAACGGCTTCACACCCGTACACCAAAGAGAAGGGAGTAGCCTTTGTCGGAGTTCTCACCTTTGTACGGTAAGCCCATAAACATTTACCCAACCTTTTATCCCAATCACGTCGATTTTTAGAGACAAATTTCTTTAGAAGTTTCACGATGGTCTTGTTGAAAGCTTCTGCAAGGCCATTGGCTAGGGGTAATACGCTGTCGATGCGACATTTTGGATCCTAAACTTGTCACAAAACCTCGAACTGTGAATGGTTTTAACCTGTGTTCTATTATCATGGATTATTCATGCAGACACAAAGCGATAGATGACATGATGCTTAATAAACTTGATTACGTTTAAAGTTTTGACTTCCTTTAAAGGAATAGCCTCCGCCCACTTGGAGAAGTAGTCAGTTATAGCTAGGATAAATCGATGTCCTTTGGATGTCCGTGGAGAAATGGGCCCAACAATATCCATCCCCCATATTTCAAATGGCCATGAAGAAGATGTTGGATGTAAATTTCCTGGCGCTTGATGAATGAAATCACCATGGATTTGGCATGCATGACATCTTTTAGTGTAGTTAATGGCATCTACAAACATCTTTGGCCAATAGTAGCCGATTCTCCGGAGTCGGTCTCCTAATTTATTCCCGGGTTGATGGGCTCCACACATCCCGTCGTGGGCCTCTTTTAGAGCTTCTCATGCCTCTTTTCGGGAGAGGCAACGAAGCAGAATTCTATCATGTGACTTGCGATACAAGGTCTGGGAAACTGCATTATAGTAAAATCCAAAGGGCTCTCCGTTTAATGGCGGCCGCTTCTTTGGGGTTATTCGGTAGAATCCCATACAAGACGTAATCGATATAAGGGAATCGTCAATCCCTTGGTTCGAGCTCGATGGAAGTTTCATAAACAGCCCCTTTTGTTGATTCTTCTGAGTTTTCCTCTGTAGGAAGTTCGGGAAAATACAAATCACAACCCGCGATAAATATTGTTGTCTCAGCCTTTGGTGGTAATGCCAGTGAGGTTGCTAATAAAGCCAAAGCCGTGCAGATATGCATTCAACTCATGAATGTATCCTATGAAGAAGCCTTCGAGCTTTCGAGCTGATTTTAGGACCGCTGAATGATAAGGGATTAAATCCTCATTGTGTACCTCATATTCTCCTCGAACTTGATTCACGATGAGTTGAGAATCACCATAAGCCTCGAGGTATCGAATGTTGATTTCCTCAGCCAGTTGCATTCCTAATAATAAAGCGTTATACTCCGCTACATTATTAGTGCATGGCTCAATTAAGGAGAACCCCCTTGGGATCACGTGACCGTTTGGAGAGATGAGTACCACCCCCACACCGGCTGTAATTCCTCCATTTGGTCTTGCTCTAGATGCTCCATCAAAGAATAGCTTCCATACTTGAATAACCTTTTGAGTCATGCAAGCTTCAACGATCTCATCTGGTAAATCTTCATGCAGCTTGGAAGAATCAGGGACCGGATGGTCTACTAAGAAATCTGCCAAGGCATGTCCTTTAATAGCCTTCTGAGGCATAAATCTCATGTCATATTGTGAGAGGAGTATTGCCTATTTTGCTAAGCGGAAATTCAACGAAGCAGGTTTTGTCATGAGCACCCTCAGAGAATTTACTTTCGAAACGACATGTATTGTTTGTCCGACCAAGTAATGTCGCATTTTCTGAATGGTAAATACTAAGACCAAGCATTCTTTTTCTACCGGATTGTATCTATGCTCAGCTCCCATCATGGTTCGGCTAAGGTAATAGATTGCTTGTTCACGTCCTTGGTCGTCGTTCTGAGCTAGCAGGGCTCCAAGAGAATGGTCCATGGCCCTTACATATAACAAGAATGACTTTCCTGATACCAGGGCCACTAGGACTGACGATTGTGTGAGATATGTCTTGATTTCTTCAAACGCCTTTTGGCAACCTTCGTCCCATACGAATGAAACCCCTTTCTTTATTAATTTGGAGAAGGGTTGGCACCGACCCGAAAAATTTGATATGAATCTTCGGATGTACGCTAACCTACCTTGTAGGCCTCTGAGCTCTTTGATGGTCCTTGGTGGCGGCATCTCTTAGATGGCGTGAACCTTTTCTGGATCGAGAGAAATTTCTTGGAATGTAACTATGAATCCCAAGAATTTGCCACTAGATACTCCTAGGAAAGATTTTGTGGGGTTCATTTTCAGCTGATGTGCTCTCATGATGTCGAACATGATCTTCAAATCTGAAAGATGATCATCTTTCTTCCGGCTCTTCAAAACAATGTCATCTACGTAGCATTCGATCTTCTTACGTAAATATTAATGAAAAATTATATTCATTGCACGTTGATAGGTTGCTCCAAAGATTCTTAACCCAAATGGCATCAGATAACAAGATACCGATTATCACATTTTAATTACATTTTTATACCCTTATTACCTATGTTATATGAATAACGATATTACTAATAATCATTTTTATCTTATTTTGCGGGCTAATAAAGAAATAATGAATAAAAGCCCAAATGACTCAAATTCTCTCAATTTCTACCAATATTTGAAGCCCAAATCAAGACAAACCAAGGCCCAAGATACCAAATTGATCCAAGAGAAATTCGTGAAGAAAAATCAAGAAAAGACAAATTCGGTTGGGAACCAATCGGTTGACTAACCGTTGGCCAACCGTTAATCGGTTATTAACCGACGGCCAACCGATCGGTTCCCAACAATTCAATTAATGGTGGATTTCTTCCTTTTGGCTAGGTTTGATCCAATGGTTCACATCAACTCCGTTGGGCTATAAATAGGGTGAAGGTGAGTGTTTTGAGTGTGAAATATTTTGTAAAAACTCCATTTGGAGAGGAGGTCACTCTTCATTGAGGAGACCTTCCAAAATTGTAACTTTTGTTACATAATAAATGAAATGTTTCACCCTTCAATTTCCTTTCTCTTCTTCTAATCCAAGGACCAAAAGGAGGATTAGATTAGGATCAGAGTTGTTGGTTTCTATTTTATTTCTTTTTCATTTTCTTTCTTGTTCATTTATTGCTTTGTAGCTTAGATTTACTTTCTTGCAATTTACTTTCATGCAATTTAATTCCATGCAATTTACTTTCATGCAATGTATTTAATTCTTGTATTTACTTTCTAGAATAGATTTTTCTTTTCTTTAATTCACTTTGAGGCTAGAACCCTCTAGGGAATTACCCTTTTCTAAGTGTGGAGCCAATATTTGTGGGATCCTAGAGATTGTTTGAAACTAGCTAACAAATCCAACTCATTCTCATGAGATTGAGATAAGCTAAGTGGATCTACTCTAGATTCCTCATATCTTTAATTAATCCTCCATACTTTACATTCTTGATTTTGCACTTATCCTTGTTTTCCATTTGTTTGTTATTTTCCTTTATTCTTGATTTTGATTTTCTTTACTCTCTCTCTCTCTCTCATCTTGCTTTCTTTTATTTTGCACTTATTTTCTCTCAATCTCATTTTCCCTCCATGTGCATATAATCTCAAACTTAGTTTTGTTATTATGTGCATATAACCACCACCCTCTCAACTTTATTTTCTCCTCTTTTACATAATCCACATCCACTCTCTCTTATCTCTCCATCCACTTTCACCATTTTCTTATTTTCATTTTATTTGAATAAACTCCTAATTGTGTATAATTTGAGAACCAAAACTTGAGCAAAACTCCTCCTACTTTTCGTTCCGTGGGATCGATAATCTTTTACTATAACTTGATAAGGGTTGTATACTTGCAACTAAGGTAATCACTCAAAATTACCCATCAAGTTTTTTGCGCTTCTTAGAGAACGGTGCATAAGTAGGATTTTCATTAAGTTTGGTTTTTATTTTGTGTGTTTTCTTTTGTGTAGGAACTTGGAGCTTGAAGATCAAGAGTTGAAGATTCAAGATTGAAGAATTGCCTCAACAAGGCTTTGCATTGCTTTTAGTGGGTAACTTCTCTATCTAGTATTTTCAATTCCACCCTTAGATAGTTCATACACATTAGAGACAATTAGGATAAAAAATAATAAAAATAAAAATAAAAATAATAATAATAATAAAATAAAAGGATTTTTTTCCTTAGACCCTAATAAACTTCATTTCTTTGATTGTCGACCATAATAAAAAATAAAAAGATGTTTGTTTTGCATCCTTTTAGTTGCTTTTAATTCTTAGGGTTGCATTTCATATAATAGTAGGAATTCACCAAGTGATTTGAGCATCTTGATTTGGCACACACTTAAAATATCTTAGGGCAAAACCCACTAATCAAGATAAGGTGAGGGATTTCATCACCCTTTCCTTAGCCCAAAATCACTAATTCCTCACTACACTTACCCAAGCCTCTTAAAATTTGATTAGACGTTGGCCCCTAAGGATTCGCTCATTAAGGAACAATAATTTCTTAAGTGAACCGGTCCAAGTTTATTTGGATTAATTGGTGTCTAAGGCAAGGTTTAGGGGTTATGTAAGCTCGAAAGGAAAGAGGTACTTAATTGATCTTTGATCTCCCTCTAGTACTATCCTTACGGCTAATTACCCAAGTAAACTTTGATCTTTTCACTAAGGGATTTTGGTTAGAGCTGGTCTAAGTCAAGTTTAGGCTTAACCCTAGAGTTAGGTGATTGGAAAGTGATTGCCTTGATTTATTTTAGTTAGTTTTTCCTTATTTTTCTCATCATCTTCTTAACTTTTTCTCTTATCCTTTTCAAATTAAAAAAAATTTGATTTTGGTGTATGCAAACTTGGGTTAGGGATAATACTAATCGCTTAATTTGTTTTGATTCATCTCTTGAACCAAACGAAATGGCTAATACCAACCCACCTCGTTCTTCAAGATGTTTGTTACCCCACTAGAAATGCAATCCCTCTTGCATAAAACTCCCCGAGGTAAATGGAACCAATTTTGAACTTCGACCGCATTTTATTAACATGCTTCCCAAATTCCTAGGAGTAGAAACCAAGACGCTTACATTTTCATCTCTCAATTTGAAGAAGTTTGCCTCATGATTAAGATGAGGGACTTAACGAAGATGCGATCAAACTCCGATTTATTCCATTTGCCCTTAAGGACAAAGCCAAAAATGGTCAGATAGCTTGCCCACGATTCCATCTCAACTTGGGGTGAATTTGTAAATTTTTCAAAAATTCTTTCCTATCCACAAAACAATCAAGCTTAGAAACAACATTCAAAATTTTAAAATTGTCCCGGGAGAACCTTTTTGGAAGTATTTTGACAAATTCAAAGATCTTCTTATCCAATGTCCTCACCATGGTCTCGAAAAATGGCGATTATGCCAAATCATTTATGAAGGATTGGATTATTCTTCAAAAACTTCCTTAGAGTCAATGTGTCAAGGGGATTTCATGAAGAAAAATGCAGATGAAGCTTGGGACTTTTAGAGTTTATCCGAGAAAACTATGCAAGGAACATTGTGATTACCGTGTTTCATCAGCTTTCCCAACCCAACCGTGGTCTTTCCTTAGAAATGAACATAGTCTCAAGCAAAGATGGCTACAATCATGTAGGTTAGAAGCTTTAGAAGTCAAAGAACGAGCTCCACCAAACCAAGTTTCGCCAAAGTTGTCATAACTGTCTCTCCATCTCATGTTTTGAGGAATGCCCTCTTTTAGGATCCGTCACCACTAGGTCGAGCCCATTCCAATGTCCAATGATCCATTTTCTCCAACCTACAATCCAGTTGGAGAAATCATCCTAATTTACATGGAACCGTGGAAACTACTCCTAAATCAAAATTTCTCCCTCTTCAACCCAACAATTCTCTAGGGCACATAGCCTCTCAATTTTCAACAACCAAATCTCATTTCAAAATCGGTCTCCTCATCACCATCAGCAAATCACACTCCTCAAATTGCGGATCATGATAACGCCTTAATGTTCGAAAAGGGTCTAGATACTTTGATTAAAACCTCTACACGCACCACGAACTTATTGACTCAAACATCAAACACGTTGAATTCCTTCATGCAATCAAGGGCAAATCCTCACCTCCAACACTCAAGCCATAGCTAGGTTAGAAACCCAACTTGGTCAACTAGCTAATGCCATGAGTGAGAGAGAAAGGAACTTTTCCAAGTCAACCCGCCCAACCCGAAGGACACGGATCAAGTTCAACCTACCAAGTGAAGTGAATGCAATCCATTCACTACCGTAGACAGTCGATAATCGGTTAGAATGCCTCTAAGTGAAACCCTTGAACCGTAACAAATTCTCCTTCCCGAGAAATCACACCTTCCTCGATGACCCGTGAACCCGAACCAACGAGTCTAATCAATTTAAACCAGTTGCTCCTACCCTGATAGACTGTGCCTAGGAAGCTCCTCCTCTGAGGAGAAAATTCTAGAGACTTTCAAGCGTGTTAAGGTCAACATTCCTCTTTAGATGTCATTGAACAAATTCCTTCTTATGCCAAATTTTTAAAGGAATTATGTACCAAAAGAGGCAAATAAATGTTCCAAAGAAAGTCTTTTCGCCGCCAATATCGGTGAAGTCCTCTCAGTCTCGTACCATTGAAACATAAGGATCCGTGTTGTCCTACCATTCCATGTATCATTGGTAATACTCAGATCGATAAGGCTAGACTTAGGGGCCGTGTCAACTTTCTCAGATTCGATCTACCAACAACTAGGTGTCGGGGAACTCAAGCCAACTAGATGCACACTTCCGTTAGGCGATAGATTCGCTAAGGTCCCTATGGGTGAAATAACGATGTATTGATAAAGGTTGGAGACTTCATTTTTCCTGATTTTAGTCCCGAAACACAACCCGCCAATCCCAAAGGACGATACCGTGATCTTAGGAAGACCGTTTAGCCACTTCTAATGCTCTCATCAATCAGAACTGGTCACATGAAGTCGTCTTTTGGGAATCGATCTGAACTTAATATTTTCAATCAGGAAATAATATTGATAATCATTTTCAAATCAATTACATCCAAGAAAGTTTAATGTAAGTAGAGAATGAATCTGACATTAGTTTTGAGGAAATCTTTCATGAGGAACGGAATTCTAAAAAATTCGGTTTTATTTTTCAAAATGAGGAAACCGTGTTGAATACATGCCTCTTGAATGCAACATTCAAGAACTCTTTTTCGATGAGCTTAGATTTTTGACAGAGCAACCAAAATGTCAAATTTTCATTAATCAAAAATCTAAGTTCAAAATGCATAACACCAATAAGACCTACCTTAATTTGTTTCAAAACACATTGCAAACCTTGGAATTTTCGAATTTGAGAACATCATTGATTATATCATCTTGAAATTTTTAAATTTCGGTAGAATTTTTAGCAATAAGGTAGGATTTAATGTAGAATGTGAGCTTCTCATGTTTCATTTTTTATTCTACATTTTATTTTTATTTTTGTCCCACAATAATAATAAAAGAATTTATTCTCTCATGTGAGAGTTTCTTGTTCTTTTCAAAAAAAAAACAAAACAAAAAAATAAAAATAATTTCGGAGGAATGCCTCTTTAGGATCCGGTCACCACTAGGTCGATAAACGCCGCATTCCGCCAGGTTAATGATTCATTTTCTCCAACCTACAATCGGGTTGGAGAAATCATCCTAATTTTACATGGAACCAGGGAAACTACTCTAAATCAAAATTTCACTCCTCTTCAACCCAACAATTCTCTAGGGCAATACAGTTCTCTCAATTTTCAACAACCAAATCTGTATTTCAAAATCGGTCTCCTCATCACCAATCACAAATCACACTCCTCAAATTGCGGATCATGATAAACGTCTTAATGTTCTGGAAAAGGGTCTAGATACTTTGATTAAAACCTCTACACAGACCACGAACTTATTGACTCAAACATCAAACACGTTGAATTCCTTCATGCAATCAACCGGGCAAATCCTCACCTCCAACACTCAAGCCATAGCTAGGTTAGAAACCCAACTTGGTCAACTAGCTAATGCCATGAGTGAGAGAGAGAAAGGAACTTTTCCAAGTCAACCCGTGCCCAACCCGAAGGACACGGGATCAAGTTCAACCTACCAAGCTGAAGTGAATGCAATCCATTCACTACGGTCAGGTAGACAGGTCGATAATCAGGTTAGAATGCCTCTAAGTGAAACCCTTGAACCGTAACAAATTTCTCCTTCGAAATCCACTTTCCTCGATGACCCTAACCCGAACTGTAACGTGAGTCTAATCAATTTAAACCAGTTGCTCCTTGCAGGATAGACTCGAGGCCTAGGAAGCACTCCTCTCAGGAGGAGAAAATTCTAGAGACTTTCAAGCAGGTTAAGGTCAACATTCCTCTTTTAGATGTCATTGAACAAATTCCTTCTTATGCCAAATTTTTAAAGGAATTATGTACCAAAAAGAGGCAAATAAATGTTCCAAAGAAAGTCTTTCTTGCCAATATCGGTGAAGTCCTCTCAAGTGCGTACCATTGAAACATAAGGATCCGTGTTGTCCTACCATTCCATGTATCATTGGTAATACTCGTATCGATAAAGGCTTTTAGACTTAGGGGCGGTGTCAACTTGCTTCTCAGATTCGATCTACCAACAACTAGGTGTCGGGGAACTCAAGCCAACTAGATGCACACTTGCTATCGATAGATCTCGTTAAGGTCCCTATGGGTGAAATAACATGTATTGATAAAGGTTGGAGACTTCATTTTCCGTTGATTTCAGAGTCCCGAAACACAACCCGCTTCCAATCCCAAAGGACGATACCGTGATCTTAGGAAGACCGTTCTTAGCCACTTCTAATGCTCTCATCAAGCGTAGAACTGGTCACATGAAGCTGTCTTTTGGGAATCTGACTGCTGAACTTAATATTTTCAATCCAGGAAATAATATTGATAATCAGCCTTTCGAAATCAATTACATCCAAGAAAGTTTAACAGAAGTAGAGAATGAATCTGACATTAGTTTTGAGGAAATCTTTCATGAGGCGGAATTCTTAAAAATTCGGTTTTATTTTTCAAAATGAGGAAACTGTGTTGAATACATGCCTCTTGAATGCAACATTCGAAGAACTCTTTTCTGATGAGCTTAGATTTTTGAAAGAGCAACCAAAATGTCAAATTTTCATTAATCAAAAATCTAAGTTCAAAATGCATAACACCAATAAGACCTACCTTAATTTGTCGCAAAACACATTGCAAACCTTGGAATTTTCGAATTTGAGAACATCATTGATTATATCATCTTGAAATTCTTTAAATTTCGGGTAGAATTTTTAGCAATAAGGTAGGATTTAATGTAGAATGTGAGCTTCTCATGTTTCATTTTTATTCTACATTTTTATTTTTATTTTTGTCCCACAATAATAATAAAAGAATTTATTCTTCTCTCATGTGAGAGTTTCTTGTTCTTTTCAAAAAAAAAACAAAAAAAAAAAAAATAAAATAAAATAAAATAAAATAAACATATGAAAAAAAAAAAGAATAAATTTTGACTTCACCTTCTCCTACCAAAGGTAATTACGAATTTATCATTGTTTTCAGTTAATCAACAAATGTAAGTGCTTCCATTCTTATCTGTTTTACTTTGTGCATAATAGAATTTGCATTGAGGACAATGCAAAATTTAGGTGTGGGGTGGGAATTAGTCATTTTATCTTTATCTTAGTTATTTTTTTTCTTTTTCTTACCATTCTTTTATGTCATTTTTTCCTTCTTTTCATCATAAAAAAAAATAGTCACTTGCTAACTTAATAGAGTTGATTAATAATTGATCAATTTGATAGAATTTAAGTCTTCTAATCCTTAGTTGGTTCTATACTCAAGTTTACCTTTTATGATAACTCCAAATAAATTTCTTAAGAAATGATTTTCAAAGTAGTATACTTTACTTAAGTTGTAACTTAGATTTTTAAATAAAGTAATGAAATTTTGCATGCCTAACTTAGAGTTGAAAATAATTTTTCAAGTTGTCTTGATCCAAATATTGTTCAGAATATATATACATATACACATATATATTATACTAACTTAATAAATAAAAGAAAAATTTCTCTTAAAATCATTGGTGGTTCTATTTTACTAAGCCTAAGTTGATCGAGTAATTAAGCCCGAGGAGTATTTCTATGCTTAATGACCTAAGCCCAATTGGGTTGGGATTCATTGGCCCAAAACTCGCTAAATGGTCACTTAGAAAGCCGATTAAAAGAACAAAACCACCAAGGAATAAAGAGTAAAAAAAAAATCATACTAACCATGTTTTTGTATATAGTTATATTTGTATATGTTCTTGAAAAATAAAATGGATTAAAAGACTTGAAGTTTGTTTAAAACAAAGGGTTAGCATGTCCTTTTCAAAACTTTTAAATTAAATTTTGAGTTAAACTTAGTTTTGTATAACTATAATGGAAGGATTTTCTTAAGAAAATTACATTGGAGTTATGATAAAAACGTTTTCTTGAGTATTAACCAACTTCAATTGGAATGTTTGAAGATATCAAATGAATTAATTATTTTATTAACTTCTTTAAATTGGCAAGTTGGACTGAATTTTGTGGGTATATTCACGCAAACCCTCACGAGACTACAACTCGCCCACTAGGGTAACCTAGGGTTTAAAGGCTTGTTGTATGTGCTAAATACAACCTGATTCTCGCGAAAGTGAGTTAGGTTTTCTTTTTATTTTCTTTGCTAGAGGACTAGCAAAAGTTTAGGTGGGGGTATTTGATTATCACATTTTAATTACATTTTTATACCCTTATTACCTATGTTATATGAATAACGATATTACTAATAATCATTTTTATCTTATTTTGCGTGCTAATAAAGAAATAATGAATAAAAGCCCAAATGACTCAAATTCTCTCAATTTCTACCAATATTTGAAGCCCAAATCAAGACAAACCAAGGCCCAAGATACCAAATTGATCCAAGAGAAATTCGTGAAGAAAAATCAAGAAAAGACAAATTCGTTAACCAATGGTTGACCAACGGTTGCCAACCGTTAACCGTCCAACCGGTTATTAACCTATATTAACCACGCCAACCGATCGGTTCCCAATGATTCCGTGATTAATGGTGGATTTCTCTTCCTTTGGCTAGGTTTGATCCAATGGTTCACATCAACTCCGTTGGGCTATAAATAGGGGTGAAGGTGAGTGTTTTGAGTGTGAAATATTTTGTAAAACTCCATTTGGAGAGGAGGGTCACTCTTCATTGAGGAGACCTTCCAAAATTGTAACTTTTGTTACACAATAAATGAAATGTTTCACCCCTTCAATTTCCTTTCTCTTCTTCTAATCCAAGGACCAAAAGGAGGATTAGATTAGGATCAGGAGTTGTTGGTTTCTATTTTATTTCTTTTTCATTTTCTTTCTTGTTCATTTATTGCTTTGTAGCTTAGATTTACTTTCTTGCAATTTACTTTCATGCAATTTAATTCCATGCAATTTACTTTCATGCAATGTATTTAATTTTGTATTTACTTTCTAGAATAGATTTTTCTTTTCTTTAATTCACCTTGAGGCTAGAACCCTCTAGGGAATTACCCTTTTCTAAGTGTGGAGCCAATATTTGTGGGATCCCTAGAGATTGTTTGAAACTAGCTAACAAATCCAACTCATTCTCATGAGATTGAGATAAGCTAAGTGGATCTACTCTAGATTCCTCATATCTTTAATTAATCCTCCATACTTTACATTCTTGATTTTGCACTTATCCTTGTTTTCCATTTGTTTGTTATTTTCCTTTATTCTTGATTTTGATTTTCCTTTATTCTCTCCTCTCTCTCTCAATCTTGCTTTCTTTTATTTTGCACTTATTTTCTCTCAATCTCATTTTCCCTCCATGTGCATATAATCTCAAACTTAGTTTTGTTATTATGTGCATATAACCACCACCACACTCTCAACTTTATTTTCTCCTCTTTGCACATAATCCACATCCACTCTCTTATCTCTCCACATCCACTTTCACCATTTTCTTATTTTCATTTTATTTGAATAAACTCCTAATTGTCAGCATAATTTGAGAACCAAAACTTGAGCAAAACTCCTCCTACTTTTCCGCTCCTCGTGGATCGATAATCTTTATACTATAACTTGATAAGGGTTGTATACTTGCAACTAAGGTAATCACTCAAAATTACCCATCAATACCCCCAGTGGTGTCCTAAAGTTGTAGGCTCGTGATTCGATACATTTTGATTTGATTATATCCTAAAACCGCCCATAAAAGACATCCTCTCATACCCACAGGTTGTCAATCATAACATCCATAATGGGAGTGAAAATTCATCTTTCGAACATGCCGCTTCAGATCACGAAAATCGATGCATATTCGATCTTTCCATTTTCTTGGGTACAAGAACAATATTACACCCAACTGGTGTTGTTCTTCTCGATGAAACCCAATCAATGAGCTTTTGGATTTCTTCTACAATTGCTTTCATAATTTCGACGGAACTCAAGGTGCTTGCTTAACAAGTTTCACATTCGTCAATATTAAGACGATGCATGGCTATTTTAGATCAAGCCCAGGCATATCTTCATAGTTCCAAGTAAAGACGTCTATGTACTCTCAGACGAGGGATACCAGGTCTTCTTTCTCATACTGCGACAAGCTTTCACTTATGAAGATTGGTTTAGGATTGGTTTCGTCTCCCATATTTACTTGGACCACCTTGTCTTCGGTGGGTGGTTCTCGTTGTTCGAAACACACATCCCACAAAATTTCAAGACGTTTAATCCAAGGATCATTGGTTGATTGAATCCAATCCTCATCATCATCTTCATCGTTGCTTGGATGACTGGTCGAGGCCATGTTTATAGACATGCCTCCGAAGACTGCTCCAACACTTACGTCGGAATCCCATGATGACGTTCCAGATGAATGGTCTTGCCCGAGGCAGTGACTACTTCATCTTCAGAAGGGGAGGGAGTTGATATATATCCTAGCCCTCTTCGGGTCTTGTGATAGTAATCTTGAGTTTTACCTTCAGGAACAGTATATTGAATCGGGGTCCGTCTTCCTTTCCCAAAGCTTAAACCCTCTTATTTACCAAAGTCATATCCCATGCTTTTCATTATGTGGCGAGCATTAGATTCGTAATAATGGAATTGAGGAACCGCTTCGTCTTCCTCTGAACTCTCCGGATTGAGTATTTCAGAGCCAACTCTCCCAAAATAAATTGACTTCTGGTCTTTCTTTTTAGACGGGACCATAAAAAATGCCTTCAGCACGTCCTCCATTCTTTCGAATGTACAGAAAGATGTTCTGAGTGGCAAGTCTAGTGATTTTTCACCATATAACGCATGCCATGGCTCCGATCCTGCATCTGTATCTATTTCTTCACATGCAGATGAGACATGAGACAAGTAAACCAAATTGAAATCTTTGTTAATGTACCACTCGCTCTCACTCAGTACATTTTCTTTATTATTGAGCCTATTAGGGCTCATTACATTTAACTCCCATGGACACTCTTCCTCGGGTTCGGGCTCAATATCCACTTCGTTGCCGCTATCGACCACTGGTTTTGAAGATTCAGGTTCTGGAATATCCAGGTAGAAGACTGAATCAGTATGATAGCTTTCTACCCCCTTGAATGACTGCTTCTCAGCTATCAAAGTCCTGACTTCTCCTTCTTCATCAACATATTTTATTACTTGATGAAGAGTTGATGGGACAATTCGATTCGCGTGAATCCAAGGTCGTCCTAACAGCAGATTATAGGACGTGTCCGCATCTATGATATAGCAAGTCACTTCTGACTTGAGATCCCCAATTTGACACTTGAGTTTGATTTTACCCAAGGGTCATGAGCTGTTGGCATTGAAACCAAAGATAGTAGTCTGGGTAGAATTCAAACGATGGTATGAAATTCCTAGAACTTGCATGACCCTATACGGCATTATGCTGAGTGCAGAGCCTGGATCCACTTGAACTCGGCTAATCTCTGAAGATCCGATATACCCTGTGTAGTATAAAGGTCTGTCGTGCTTATGCTTGATCTGCATATCTTCTTGTGTGAATAATATGCATGGTAGATTCTGAATTGCTTGAAAACATTGTGCACAAGTAGCTTCTGGGAGTACAGGAACTTGTGTAATAAAGCTCTCTGCATCCGTTAAAGCTTCAACTAGAGCTTCCCTCGTGGACTTGGATAACCTCAGGAGCTCGTAAAGAGTTATTTTAGCGGGAATGTTGGCCAGCTGTGCCAAAATATCGAAATAGAACGGTCTACTTGATGTCCCAGCTTCTTGTCGTAGGAGGTTCTTATTATACCGAGCCTCATTTGGCTTTCCCTTATCAATTGGCTTTTTAGGGTAGAACCCCCTGCCTCCTCGATTTATTTTCTAGATTCTTGGGTGATTTGATCATACCTTTTTAAGTATGTCTTTCCTGACCTAGTGCCTGCTCCCGAATTCGCTTCTTGGTCAGCAGCCAAAACAGTCTCCTCTTTTTTTGAATCGATAAGAGGGACCAGGTCAGTGTCATCTTCATTCATGGATGGACTAATCATATTGGAACATTTAGCCCTATTATTCTTTTTCTTTGATGATATTCCCGTCCACTGTTGATCTCCAACCTGGTCAGGATGGACCCACATTACTTCCCCTTTCGAAGTAGTAAGGGGTACAAACCCTTTACTTTTTTGGCCATGCTGGTCAATGTTCTTCAGACGTAGCTCTCCTTTTGAAATGGGGATGACACCATTAGGAGTTGCTACAGGTGGGAAATCCCCGAACCGGATCGACGTCATATTAGTGGACACGGTCTTCTGTTCTGGTTTCAGTTTGAGCACATCGACATCAACCAGTGCTTGCAGAATATCTTTAAAGATATAGCATTTCTTCGTCGGATGTCCCAACATTCTGTGATATCGACAGTAATTGGGGTCATCCACCTTCCCTGCTTTTTCAGGCCTCTTTGCTTCTGGAAGCTTTAATTTATTATTCTTCCGAAGTAGCCGGAATAGAGTATCGACATGATCCTCTTTGAAAGAATATTGTTTAGCCGGCCTTGGCTGACTCGATGGTTTGCCTTGTTTTACCGGCTCGAATACTGGTATCGGGGGCATGAATATCTTTTCTTCTTGATCGAGGGGCATTATCTTGACCACGTTGAGCTGGCTGCTCTTGTCTCCCTGTTTCTTTAGCTTTAATTCGACCAACGATTTCTTCTGCGTGTTCTCCCTAAGAAACCAATTGTTTCCAAGAACGGCACTCCGCGACTACCATTTGAGCCAAAAGGTGGGTTTGTAAGTTATGCCGACAGGTTTCCATCAATGTGGCTTGTGTTATCCTCGACGGACATCGTAAGGCCATACTTCGGAATCTTTCCACAAAAGTTTTGATTAACTCTCCTATCCTTTGTTTAGTGGCGAGGAGAGTAGGAACAGAAACCTCAGTATCGTCCTCGAAAAATCTGGCTAAAAATAGTCTTTATAAATCTGCCCACTTCCGAATAGATCCAGCAGGAAGTTTCAGGAACCATTCAAAGGCAACTCCCTTGAGAGTGCCAATGAACAGTCGGATCAGTATAGCACATTTGATATTACATCTCCAGTCTGTGACTTGAAGTAATAAACGTGCTGATTTGGTGATCCCATGCCATCAAAGGCTTGCAAGGTCGGGGCTTTAAACCTTGGAGGGTAAGGAGTTGCGTCCCATTCAGCGGGATAAGGCCTAACAACTCCCTCGTCCTGTAGCTCGCTTCTGTTAGCAATAGCATTAAGACGAGCTTCAAATTCATCCATTTTGGCCAACTGAGGATTTTGTTCATTCCCAGCCCTCTTTTCTTCTTCAGATGAAGATTCTATGCGATGAGCTTCCTGATCGGAGATTTCATCCATTTTTTCTTTCCGCTTTGAAGATTGACCCCTCCTTTGTGATGATTCTAGTTGAGATACTGGGCCAGACATCTGAAATTGAGCTATATCCACAATGATTTGGGCCATCATATCTCGAAGTTGATCGATGGACTCCTATTGTGATCGCATGGCTTCCTGTTGCGACCGCATATTTTCTTGCATCACAGCCTGATACTCTTCGAGCCTCTTCTTGAGATCTTCAGTATTTTCCATCGTATAGACAGCGCTCTCATGCTCCACGAAAGAACTGAAAAATTGGGAATCTGCAATGGCCGAGTGCTCGTCATCAGGTCCTATCCCTTTAGATAACCTCTGATAATCGATAGGAGGTATAACTCCCTTTCGTGTTCGGGTGTGTTGGTAAATCCCTTCAAATTTATCCTAGATTTCTCTAACACTTGAAGAATGATTGGTACCCGATTCATCCGAACTGGAAGCTGATGACCTCTCTCTGCTAACCACATTAATGGTAACTCTGGGGTATTCAGTCTCTGAGGTCTTCCTCTTGTGGAATCGTCTTCGCCTCTTGAATAGAGCTGTATTAGTCAATCGATCAAAAATCGACTGTCTAGGTGTAGGTGCACAGTATTGACATTCCGAGAGGACCGTAGCAATCAATCGTTCGCATTGACACGAATGAACGACTTGTTGCGTTGACCTTTCTCTTGACAATAGTTCTCTCAAATCAGAAACTTGATGAATGTTGACCACCGGATCGGAGGTTTGACAAGGAACCGTCCTCTCATTATTTGATTAGATTGGCTCTGGGTTAACATGAATCTTAAATCCACGTTCATTTTTTTGAACATGACGAATCTCATCGCGTCTTGTGGTGTAAATACGAGGGTCGTATTCCATTTGATCAACTCGGACTTGAGGTCCGCGTTCTGTTGGTGAAACGCACTCTTAAGGGCTGCGTTTTGTTGAAGGAACGCGGCCTTGAGAGCTGCGTTTTATTGAGGGAACGCAGTCTTGAGAACTGCGTTCTGTTTGTGAAATGCAGCCTTGAGGGCTGCGTTTTGTTTGATTAACGCTGACATGAGGTCCGCATTTTATTTGTGAAACGTGGTCCTGAGACCTGCGTTTTGTTTGGATAACGCCACCGAGGGCCGTGATTCAACGCGGTCTCGGTGAGAAACGCCAAGCTCAGGGTCATGTTGATTTGAGGATCGGCTTTCTCAGAGTTGTGCTTGACGCAGTGATCTTCTCTTTCGCCGAGCAAAGATTCTTCTTAGCCTGTCTTAAGGCTTTTGCAGATTAACATCCGTGGTCAAGTTCAATGCCGCAATAGGCCTCTTATGACCTGCTACCCGTTGTGTAGTCACGGTGTAGATTCTTTCACTCGCTTAGCGGGTCGGGTGAAGCCAATCCTTTGCCCTTAGAGGAAATCATGCGAACCATCCGATTCAATGGCGTAATTTCTTCTGACTTAGGCAGATCTGGTGTCTTGATCTCTCAAGAGACTTTGCGGATCTTACGCATAGCCTTAGGGCTAAGGGATCCGGAAGAAAATAATTCTTCATACTTGGCTTGGTGAAACTCAACAGTAAGCGTTTCAACCGTAGTTTCAGTGAGGTTGACGTCGGATTGCGCCACCACTTCTTCATCGGTGAAGCTAATCCCCAGCGGAGTCGCAATCTTTTGTTCGCGAGAAAATTTTGAGAAATATAAGATCGGAGTTATTCTCTCTAACTGACTTAGAAAAAGAATGAATACAATCTCTCGAAGTAATCCCTCTCTAACTGACTTAGATAAAAGAAATTATAAAATTCCTCGATCGGTTGTCCGATTTATAAAAGAAGGAAAGATCAACGGAGATCCTTCCCTTTATTTAACCTGGGTTCTTCACGGTAGCGATGGGAGCTTGAATCTTGTATCCCATTGACTATCTAAACGTCTCGACTCATGGAACAACGTTGAAAAGAACTTGCAAAGAAAGTTTAGAACTCTAACGAGTTTGAGAACTTTACTTAGAAAGAGCTCCCTGCGAGAAGAATTGATCTGCCAAGCCAAAGTCTCCAAAAGCCGATCTAACAGCAAAGGTTGAATGCTCCAAAGCCCCTCCTTGATCGATCCAAAGAACTCCCTCTGATCAATCCAAAGAAATCCCTAAGCCGAAAAATGCCCCAAAAGAGAAGCCCCTATCGATCCAAAAGAACTCCTTTTTTATGGCCCTCCCTTTTCAGCTGTTATTTCAGCTATTTATAGGGGTTTAAGGGGTGTAACTGATCCCTTAAATCTTTCCTTAACGAGGGTTCAAGGCCCTCAAATCGTGTAAAACGGTTTTGGAACCATTCACAACGTGTTTGAATGGGTCAAATACGAGGTCCGCGTTCTGAAAATGACCTCTGCGCTTTGACTTAAGAACGTAGTGGTGAGCTCTCGCTTTGAGCTTGAAAATGCGGTGGTGAGCCTTGCGTTTTAAGCTTGAAAACGCAGTGGTGAGCTCCGCGTTCTTTTAACCAAAGAGACCATCAATTTGTAATCTCTTTTCAAAGATCATCATCTTGTGATCTTTGTCGTGTTTTCTTAAAATATGGGAGTCATTGATTGTAACTCATATTGGTGATTGTGAAAATCGTTGAAATTGGAATTCCCGTTGGTTAGCTTGAAGGTTGTTGAATTGTATCCTTCGTTGATTGCTGTAGAAAAGCCTCAAATTGAGGTCTCCTGAAAGTCGTTATGTCGTGACTTTCATTGTTCGTATTTAATGAGGATTGACTATCTGCAGTGATTTTTTAGATAGCCTACACTAATATTTGTGGGAACTCTAGAAATTTTTTGAAACTAACTTTTATATCCAACTTATTCACGTAAGATTGAGATTAGCTAAGTGGATCTATTCTAGATTCCTCATTTTATTCACCACTTTATTTTTCCTCTCTCAAACTTATTTCGTTTTATTGGGAATTCTAGAAATTGTTTGAATCTAGCTTCATATCCAACTAATTCACATAAGATTGAGATTAGCTAAGTGGATCTATTCTAGATTCCTCATTTTATTCACCACTCTTTATTTTTCCTCTCTCAAACTTATTTCGTTTTATTGGGAATTCTAGAAATTGTTTGAATCTAGCTTCATATCCAACTAATTCACATAAGATTGAGATTAGCTAAGTGGAACTATTCTAGATTCCTCATATCTTCAATTAATCATCCATATTTTACCTTCTTGAACTTTCTCTTTGTTCTTGCTTTTTATTTGTTTTTATTTTTCTTTACGACTTTCTTTATTTTCCTTCACTTTATTCATCGCTCCTTCTCCTCTCTCAAACTTATTTCGTTTTATTGGGAATTCTAGAAATTGTTTGAATCTAGCTTCATATCCAACTAATTCACATAAGATTGAGATTAGCTAAGTGGATCTATTCTAGATTCCTCATTTTATTCACCACTCTTTATTTTTCCTCTCTCAAACTCGCTTTGTTTTTATTTTGCACATATTCACATCCACTCTTTACCCTCCCACTTTCAATCTCATTTTGCTTTTATTTAAATTTTATTACTTCCACACTCTTAATCTCTTCACACTCACTTTCATTCTCATTTTGTTTTTATTTGCACTCAATCAAAACACTTTCTAATCACTCCACATCCACTTTCATCATGTTTTCACTCCTAATTGTCACACACACAACATAAGAACCAATTTAGATTAACTCATTACAACACCTTCCTCGTGGGAGCGATAATTTTTTTATACTATAACTTGATGGTTGTATACTTGCAACTTTAGGTACACATTTATTTACCTATCAGTTCATCAATGGTGTCTAGTGAACAATTGTAAAAATCTAGAGAATCGATTTTGAACCATCAATGGTCTACAGTGAACCATCGATAGTCACCACGCCTCATCGATGGTGTATAGTGACCAATTGTAGATTTCCAGAAACTTAAAATCAAACCATCAATGATCTATAGGTATCCATTGATAGTGCTCAGGGAACCATCGATGGTCGTGAGGAACCATGGATGGTGACGACGGTGTTTGGCAGATTTGAAGAGTTAATCACAACCGTTCGTTCATCCCTTTCATCTCTAACTTTCATTATGATTTGGATATCTCTTTTCTAATTTATGAGAGACTATATAAGATTGAAAGAGATAATATTTGAGAAGAGTTCTAGGGTTTGAAAAGAGAGAGCTTGAAGAGAGAAATCTCTAGGGTTTGTCTTAAGAAAATTGATTTGTGATTTGAACCCCCGGAGCCTCAACAAATTCTTTCTCGTTGCGCTCAGCATCTTCGGATCATCTTAACGAGAGGAGTTGCCCATTGGAATCAACATATACATCGTTCTTCATCGAGCTTTGCTTCAATCTTTTGAAAAATAGTTTGCTAATTAAAAGGGCTGTAAGATCTTTCTGATTGTGTGCTTAAACTATTTTCGGTACTTTGTTTCAAGATTGTTTTTACGTCATATTCAGCCCGGTGATAATTGAGAGTTGGGACTAGCTAGGGCTAGGTATTACTCGCTGTGAAGAGTTAGATTAGACAACTAGTTTCGAATAGATTCCATGGTGCGATCTTTGTAAGCCTACTGAATCGGGTTGTGATTCAGGAGAACTCTTAGCATAGTAATGAATCCCATTCATGTGAAGAAAAAGTGGATATGGGATTGTTATTTGAACCACTATAAAAATCTCGCGTGCCCCTTAGTTGATTTTTTGTTTGGTTGTTCGCTTTTAATTTTATATATTTTCGCTGCATATCTTTTGTTTAGCGAAAAACTATAGTAAGCCTATTAAACACTTCCAATCTCAGATCCAACATTATCAAATACTAGTTTAGAAAGATTAGTATAAAGTAAGCATGAATTTCCCGTTATGAATGCTATTTCTTAGGCAAAGACGCTAAATTTAGACATACTTTCCAATTTTCACAATACTTCGCATCTACTTGGTGAGGAATATATTATATAACTTAAAATGGTTTCATAAGTTTTAGATCTGAAGGTCTGTATAAATGTTTTCTCTCATAAATGTTTTCTCTCCCACCCACTCGCTAATAATTACACCATCCAAGAATTGTCGTGCGGGGTGGCAAAAAAATAAAATAAAATAAAAAATAAATCGAAGGGAGCTAGGTCAAATTTGCGGGCGCTAAACCTCTGCTAGCTGCTGCTTATTATTAATTGTACTGTTGAATCAGTTGATGAGCTGAGGCTGACATTTTTGGCTATTACTTGAAGCGACGTGCAGGTCATTCAACAAATTGGCTGCTACTTGAAAGGTGACTACAAGGACGCTTTTCCGCTCTAGTCAATGGAAGTAAAATATCATGCTATAAGTTATTGGGTTAATTTCCAAAAAAAAAAAAAAAAAACCCTCATTTTTGAAGAGTGTTATACATACCTCCCTTAAACTTTATCTCTCTCACATAACCTTCTAAACTTTGTGGCGTCTCGCAAAAACCCCCTGAACTTTCTCTCATAGGGTCTACTTGTAATTTGCAGATAACTACACTGTCTTACAAAGAAAAAAATCTCAAAATTTACCATTCCTCTTACAGACTACATACCCCCAACAAATATTGCATGCAGTATTTGCTGCGGGAAATCAATTTTCAATTCATCATTTAGATGTTTGCAATTATATTTTAGGAAATGTATTTCTAATGCAAATTCAGTGATTGGTCGAAAATAATTGGTGCAAAACCTACAAAATTTGTCCATATAAGGAAACTTTGGTGGAGATAGTTTTCTATTTGGATTTAAAAAGATTTTCTTTGATGAGGTGAAATTTATATCTATTTTGTAGTTTTTTTTAATCCTGCAGTTTTTTCTCCCAACAAATTGGCCGTAGCATTTGTTGTAAGTTTTTTCCTATAAAATACAAGTCCATTTATCTTTCCTAATTACAAAATTATAAAACAAACATTGTATTTACAACTCCGGTTGCTCTATTTACGTTTGCAACTCTATTCCATCCAACCAAACATCCTCTTAGTGTTTTTTTGTTGGTTACATGTAAGAGGATCCAATAGGAAAGTACAAAATTCAAGGGGGTTTTGTGAAATTAACCCCAAGCAGTTCAAGTCAGATCGGGTACTATCTTTCAGTGCACTTGGCCTTAATTAGAATGTAAATATCTGAATCGAATTGATGAGATTATGAAGATATTATTCTTCGGGATTTAATTTGAAGTCCTCCAACATAATCTTTTGCATAAAATGTCTAATGTATTGATTTCTCTAAAAAATTACATGAATTAAGGTTCAATACATTTTTTCAGCTGAAGATAACTAAGCCTTTATTGAACAAAAATGTGTATATTAATATCTTAATGTGCAAATTGCTATGATAAAACCCCATGAACAACGAGTATTTTCTGGTTTATCATCTGACTTTCTATTTTACAGATACCCTTATAAACTTAAAGTGACCTCTCTTACAAAAATGTAATGTTTTTCTTAGAAAGTCCAGAAAATATCAAAAGTTGATGCATAAAGTTAAGATATTTCCTTCTTTCTTCCTAGCAGCTGGGAAACAAAAGTGATTTATAAATTTTACATTATTTATATATTATGAAAAGTGCTGTTTACAATACTTTTAGTGGCATATTTAGTATATTTAATGCAACATTTCTTATGTTTTAATAACTTTATTTTCGTGATTCAAATTCATAAAAATGTTATTTTTAATAATTTTAAACTTTAAGATATCAAAAGATAAGTGAAAATTTTGGATGTTCAAATAACTTTTACTAAAAATAAGATATATAGTTTTAATGTTTATTGCACATGCGCTAACGCTAGTGTGATAGAGAGAACATCTTATGCCCAACGGGTTAGGTAGTAGACATACTCACACTGACTCGGCTTTTATTTAGTTTTTGTTAATTACAAATTAGCCGGTCAAATTTTTAATAGTTTCGTAATAGGGCCAATCTAGTATTACTTGACCTTATAAGTGTTTAGCAACCTGAAAGTAAATAGAAAGTGAGCGAAATTGGAAAGTCGTGCTACTTTTTTTTTCTTTCTTATTTGGCACTTGGGAAGTGATGGAAAGTGAATGGATGCCACTACAGCTTTTTAAACACGTTTCACTTTCTTAAATAAAAGAAAAAAAAAAACGGATGAAAAGTGATAGGAGGGGAGAGAGAAATTAGTATTTATTTATCTTCACATCTTTTCATTTTAGAAAAATATATTATTATTATTATTATTTTACTTTTGATCGCTCAATGCTTCGTGTGCACGATAGTCTTCGCCCACTTGGACTATGCCTCAGATTTTAAAAAAAAAAAACTTGATATATAATTAAACGAATACTTTGATTAGTACCTAAATACGCTTCTACTTAGATTAGCAAAGGACAATTAAGAATCAAGATCATGTAAATACAATTTAGTGGAAATAATTTAAATGCTATTTGTTGGATACTAGATCATCAAATAGAAAACCACCAACTATATGCTTATAGTTAGCATATAGGTCTGATTGAATTTTATATGGCATTGGATATATTCCCCTTGTGACAATATACGTAACATGTGCTAATATATCTTTCATGTTTTATTATGCATAATATGTTAATATTAAAAAGTCTATTTTCTTCCACCAGTTTCAATAGAAACTAAATAGTTATGCAAAGAAAATTAATGCCATGTCACGCTATCATGTCACTTTTATATTTTCACTTTCTGGTCGCCAAACAAGATTTTCAAATAGAAATTGAAAAGAAAATACTTTCTTAAGATGCTCTCTTTTCACTTTCTATCTTCCATTTATTTTCCTCTTCCTAAACATGATCTAAGTTGCTTAGAAAAACCTCTCGTGGAATCAACTTATATAAGCCGCTAAAAATAGTAGTTTGGTAATCAAAATATAAAAATAGTTTAAAAACACTTATAAGGTGTTTTGGAAGAACTGTGCATTTTCAATAAACATGATTTTTTATCAAACATCATTATTGATTGCTACTTAAAAAAACAGAAGCACCCTAAAAAGTAAGACCAAATTGACCCTCATTACCTCATATATATTTAAAACTGCCCATGCATCCCTCAAATGTCAAGGAGTTTGCAAATTGGTCTCTTTATTAGTTTATTCACAAATTTTGAAACCCATAGTTGGGTTAACGCTTAAACCAACAATTTCAATTTCCAAAATATCCCTAAAATGTGCAAAACTTCAGAAATGATCATTGGGAAAATCACAAATTAGTTAAAGGGGGATTTTTTTTGATAATCCCCCTAAAAGTGTTGGATTTTTTCATAAAATCTCAAATTTAAAGGGGTGTTTTATGATAAAATCTGAAAGTTAAAGGGGGATTTTTTTGATAATCCCTATACTGGGGGGCTCTGATATTTTGAAAGTAAAGGGGTCATCTGGTAATTGTCCAACATTAAAAAATTTTAAATTATTATTTTCTTTTTATTTGTAGCATATCGCAAGACTGGTTTGGGCTTTAGCCTTTCCTAGTTTTTTTGATCTCTACATTCTTACAATAGTAGGCTGACCCATTAGATCCTGGTTTGGGCCTTAGCCTCCACGTTTCAGAACTTTGAAAAGAAAGGAGAAGACCAAAGCAAGCATTTTCCTACTTGCCCTCTCGAGTACAATCACCGCCGGTGAGCGAGGGTAAGGGGTAAAGACATGAGCTTGGTAGGGGAGAAGGTGATCCTGGTTCCTTACATGAGAGAGCACGTGCCCAAATACCATCAATGGATGCAGGACCCTTCTCTTCTCCAAGCCACTGGATCCGAACGCTTGAGCTTAGACCAAGAGTATCAAATGCATCTTTCTTGGACCCAAGACCCCAATAGTAAATAATTTTCCTTTTTTTCCTTGATTTTTTAAAGAGTTTGGGTTTGATTTATTATTATTATTATTATTATTATTATTTGGGTTTGCAGAGCATACGTTTATTGTGTTGGATAAGGAGTTGATTGAGGGAGGTTTTGTCCATGGAGATGCCCATGTTGAAGGTACCCATGAAATAATAATGTAGTAATTTTATTGTGTTCTTATACTTTTGCTTGAAATTTAAGCTACATGATTTTATGAGCTGGGTTTTAGTTGGGAAAGTTGGTAATTGAGAATTAATCTGTGCACTAGTATCTTGTGCTATATTTCTCCCATGAAATTTAAGCTATTATACATGTAAGAATGTGTTATTTTTGTCCTTGTTTTTATTATTAACTTGTTCATTTATAGGGTTGGCTTGGGGCAATATTAAGATTTTTTGATGTTCCTCTTGTATTTTGCCTACTTGATGAATAGAGTTTCCTATCGAAAATCATATCATCTTCTCCTTCAGGCTTCATCTACACCCTACATTTTTATTCCATTCCTGTTGTCTTTGTGAAACCTTTAGACCCATAATAGTCTGCGAGAAGTTGGGAGGATTCTTCAAGGATGCAAGCATTAAGAAGATTTGTTTTCTGCATGTCACCATCTCCTCTCTCTCTCGTTCACCAAATTCCAAGTAATAGAGTGCTTACATGTAACGAGTTTTGTGAATCTTATTCATATTGACAGAAGTTATATGACATAACAAGTTGGTATTTGGTTGATCCGAGTAATAGACTGCTTACATGTAAGGAATTTTTTGAATCTTATTCATATTGACAGAAGATATGTGACATAACAAGCTGGTATTTGGTTGAGATTGGGAAATTGTCAATGTTATGCTCATGAGTGCAAGTCCGGTATATATGGTGCAGTTTGGGTCGTAGATGTCGGGAACATAGGATACTATACCGAACCACGGCCTGGGTTCAATCATCCCAAACGCGGTGCACTAGTGAATTGGGTCGCGTACCTGGCAACCTGGTTAAGAATTCAAATGAGTTATTATTTTGAGCAAAAAACAACCACTTTCAGAAAAATAAATAACAAACGTACCTTAATTGCAACTTGAAAATTGTTTTACTGTTATTGATCCTTAAATTTGACTCTTGTAGAAAATTGTATATTAAGGCACTCAGATTCCTACATTTAAAAACTGAACCTAAAGCATACCATGTTCCCTACCATATAAGCCTACCCCTTCGTACCTGATTCCAAATAAGTGGCGTACCTCGCTCTCGTTCCCTTTCTGTGAACCGGAATGAACCTAGTTCCATGCGACTATGGTTTGGATTGTGTCTATATTTTTATGGTGGATAAATAGCATTTTAATGTTCTTTTTAAGATAGTTGTAATTTAGATTTAAATAAATGGTTGGTAAGGACTTCTAATGGGCAATAATATGGTATGCATATCTGGGATTGTGTTGCCGTCTCAGGTTCTACATGGATCTCTACTTATTATTCTTCCTAGCTTTACTTGAAAATCACCTATTTACCCACTTATATGTGAATTTTTGGTATTATCTTTCTTCAGTCTTTGTTATTGTTACTGGGAAAACAATTTTTTGCTTCCAGTTGTCGCCTTCTGTGAGTTGTCTTTTTTGAGGGAATACACTTGTAAGAATCACCTTTGTATTTGAAGTAAGTGGCCTTCAGATAGTAGGTTAGCAATCTCATTGAGAGAGATATGTTAGCCTATTGTTTGGCAATGGGGTATGTTAGAGGTGAAGGAGAGCTACCCCCTCGGCCCCTCTTTAGCCGGCCAAACACGCAAAAAGTGACACATGGAATAAAGTGGATTAACCCCTCTTAATTTTCCAAACACAAAAATAGCAAACGAGTTACCTTCTAGACAGGATAAAGGAGTAAACTTCATAAAGTGAGGGGTTTACTAATACCTATAAAGAAAAAAAGCAGTCCTCTCTATTCCAAACACTATATAAGAGCACAAAGATTAAAATACATCTTACCTAACAGGTTAACCAATTTAAGATTCTCTTATGATATGGAGTTCTTAAAGTGTTGGTGGGCCAAGCTTAATTTATTGTTTTACTTCAAATTCATTTTCGAGTCTGCTTTTGCCTATTTGGCGGAAATTTGATTGGATGAATTTTCCATGTTGACCAAAAGTTTTGGTTTTCTCCTTTTAAAGCCTCTGCCTATGGTGCTATGAGACTTATGCTAATCTCCCCTCCTGAACTGTGATCACTTTCAATTTATGAATCTTCTCAATTGTTTAAGTTCCATGAATTGGCTGTTCATCAGCACTTCCTTATCCACATTGTTTAAGCTTCTGGCTGCTTAATCAAATTTGTCAATCCACTGTTATTCAAGCAATTTGCAAACTATTGGGAATGTCTGAACATGCATAAGTAACATAAAGCGAATCATGTGTATGGTTTATAATTTTAGGTGGACTAGCATTAAATTTAGGAACTACAAAGGAAAGCTCGTGAAAGAAGTATGCAATGGGCTAATAAGCAAACTAAGAGGACAGTATAAATTTCTTACATTGTTCACAATGAGGCATACCCAGGACGAGCTGGGGACCACATTTTAATGTCAAGCATGATTAATAGGCCAATGAAAACTTGAAATGAAGTAATGGATTAGGCTATCCGCTTGTTATTAACCAGGACTTGCAGTTTTTATCCAATCCAGTTGTTGATTCAGCATTCAATTTCTTTCAGCAATGGCTGGTGATGTGAACATATATATGAATGATCCAGACAACTTGCTGCTAGCGGAGGTTGAGATCATGATCGCTGAGCCAAAAAGGTAATCATTTTTGTTTTGAAAAATACTTATTTTGTCCTAATACATTTACTGATGTTGGATATTACCACTCGTCAGTTGTCTATAATTAACAAAATTCTGCTAAGACTTTCTATCTTGGAATATATTGAACTGTACTATCTAAATTTAGGTGCTAATTTTTTTACACAACCTACTAGTGTGCCGTACGAAGAAAGCTTTGCTTTGTATTCATGCCTAACATGTTTTATTTATCAGGCAGTTTCTGTATTTATCACAATTATTCAGATATTCTATTTTATACTTGTTTAACCTGAGACCTGAAGGACGAGTTATATAAGCATGTCTAAAAGTTGATATTGTCTAGTGGTACTGAATGAATATCTTAATGGGATAAGAACTCCAATGTGGGCTTTTGTAGAGTCCCCATATGGGAACTTTAATCGACAGAGAACATAAATTTTGAAATGGCGGGACAAGATTTTTCTTTCCCTTGAGTGTATTTATGCATTTGTGTATGTGGGTTGGAGCCTTGGAGGGTGGGCCAAGTGGGTGCTAACTGCGAAGAATTTGAGATAGAGGCAAATCAGGATGTGCAAATTAAGATGGACTGGTTAATCATCTTGAAATAAATTTTGTCTATAAGGGGAAACTCCCCTTATCTTTATTTAACTTTATATGAGCAAATCATTTCATAGTTAGCAAGAGAGAATTCGCTAAAGTTGCTTTTGCATCTAGCAATGCGAGCTATTTTTCCTTCCTGTATAACGAGAATATCTAGTGAAGACCCTAACTATATGGAAGGCCAAGAAACCATGAGTGTACCACTGGCTAGGAATTTGGCAAAGGCTTAAACCAGAAGATGTGAACCAAGATGTATTGGCTGAGGAGGTCGATAGCAATATGACCCAACAAGGAGATCCCTCAAAGAATTCTATGCCTAAAATAATTTTTATCTAATATATCACCTCCATACTCGATACACGGCTAAACCCACACCCTCTTTCCTTTCAACCGAAATCTTTAATTTTTATGGATGCATGAACATGTGGTAGGTTCATTTCATGCCTGTGTTTTTCTAAGGTCACGTTTGATGCTCATCTTTTCTAGCAGAAGTTTTAGTCTACACCAAACAGAAGCAAAACATATGGCAGAGTCTGCTGGAAATCTATATTGGTTCTTAGGTACAAGCTGGGCCTTCCGAGTGAAAAATGCACAGCCCTCGTGGTTGATGCATAAGCTTCATGACCTTTCTTTGTCAACACTGGATGATTTGTTATATATAAGATGTACATAGAAACTCACGTAATCAGCTCTTTGGGGTAATGTAGTGGCTGGAGTTTCTAGTCTGGAGCTCCATCCTTATTCTCTAAAAAAAGGTACATAAAAACATATATTTTTCTATATATAAGATGTATAGAGAAATAATAAAGATGTTATATTTGAGCCTAATTTGTACGACAACTTCACCAAGGAGCATTTATAGGTCTAATGTGCTTGAAATCTTGAAGCAAATATTTAGTGATTTGGTGATATTTCCTTTAATGGTTGCTTAAATCTCAAAGCCTTAAAGGTGCAATGATACCTATTCCCACATCAACAGAGTATAGAGACATGGTACATCACATAATCATGCAAACTTCAATTATGTTTCCTATTATGGGGAAATGCACAAGTTTTAAGTTACAAACTCATATGAAGTAAAATACAATAGTAATGCCCTTATTGTCTTTTAAGTTTCTACTTTCTGTAGTTTTCCAGGTCACTGACTCTTTTATAACCTCTTAGTGTAGCCGTGGAAAGGGACTCGGCAAGGAGTCAGTATTGATGATGATGGAATTTGCAGTCGACAAATATGGAATCCAGACATTTTGTGTCAAAATCGGAGAAACAAACACAGCATCACTACAACTTTTTCGCAAATTGGTCATTTAACCTCTTTGGCTTTCTGTCTCATGTTCTTTTATGCAATTATTCAGATGCTTTATAGCTAATCTCACAGTATTTCTAACTTCTGGATGGATGCAGGGTTTTAAGGATGCTTCTTACAGTGAAGTCTTTAAAGAGGTTACATCCTTTTAACAACTTAATCACTATCCGTAAGATCACGAGATGCCTATAACTTTTGATATTTATCTTCATGCAGGTAACTTTGGAGTTGCCAGCAACGGATCTCTGCCTTGGCAAGTTTAATGTCAACAGGTAAATTGGCCTCCAATTTGTTGAACATGTTGCCACGTTCTTTTAGGATATTGAGTCAATTTTTTTATGCCATATCCAGAAGAATCTGTCGACAACAAACATTTGGTTGATTCAAAGATCGGCAACTTCAAATTTGTTTGAAGATCACATCTTACAGTCGAATCGACACCAGTACCAGAGATCAAAGAGCGAGATCAATTAGCTCTCACTCTGTTCCTGGGCGAAATAAGGGTGTAGTGACCAACTGATGGACTTAACATTGATGTATGCGCTAATATTTTTTACTTGCCTTTTCTATTATGAACCTCTTTCGACCATATACGATGCGTGGCGAAATGGCAGTATTTCTCCTGGCATGCCTCAATATCTGCGCAGTTTATACCGTTCACTTGTTCCATCTTTGCTATCGATGTTGGTGTATGTGTGTGTCCATACATCTTATGAACAAGTTAATATTGACCGTTAATTACTCTCAACAACTTGATCGATGTAGGTGTCGTTTAAATGTTCAAGCTTTACATTAATATTTAATGACATCAGGATTGAGCATGCAACTCGTGTTGCCTTGCCAAACGAATGTCTATGTAATGAAATTAGTGATACTCATGCTTTGAGTATGTATACCCAACTAACGATCATTACCAATAGTGACGGATCTAGAAAAATTTTGGGGGGGGGGGACTACAAGTATCTATTTACAGAAATAAACAGAACTCAATTCGGAGATGTATAGCTTGTGATATGAGTGTTTTAACAAGACAATGTCAAAACAATTAGCAGTAGGCTGGAAACAGAGGTTGAAACTCGCACGACCCATAATTTTTGACTCAGTTATCAGAATAACTATTATAATATGTTTTCAGAAAGCTCTCAACATGATCTACAAAAAGGAAGATCTCCGTGGGTAAAATGCCCACCCCGAGCACCACTTGGATCCGCCCCTGATTACCAACCCACATATAAAAATTAATGTGTGCCGGATTATCCAAATCCGATAAGTCAGAGCGGCATCTTTGCCAAGACCCACATGAAAATTGCCAAAACCCAAATAAAAATTAAGCAAGGGATGGTACGGATTAATTTATGTCGGATTTACCGAAATCACCGGTTTTTAAAAACTTATTTATACCGTAATTTTGAATTCCACTAAATGGTCTAACTCTCAACTGAAGCTTACGGTTTTAGTTAGAAGTAGTTAAAATAACAAATGCTTTTACTACATTATGCTTTCATTTCATCATGGAGTCACACTTCAAATTTCTTATTTTGGCTTTG
>CM022704.1:83654498-83713646 GCA_012295165.1 Asparagus setaceus | reverse complement strand
AATAGCCCGTGACGATGATTCTTTGCCGGTCATATTATTAGTGACCTCGCAACTCACCCTCTCTGAGATCATCCTTTGCGAATCTTTGTCCTAGGTCTCGCATCCCCGGTGAGTCTCAAGACCCACACCCTTTCCGAGCCGCTTGATGGCAATTGCACCGAGCATCGCCTTAATGAGCTTGGAGCACAAGCATGATCAGCGCTAATTTGGGGAATCCTTCGAGATTTTCTCGCACTCTTGCACGTAGTACAGCCATCGGCGTGTACCGAGCAACCTCGTATGTTGACGTGATCTTTCGTATAACGCCCTCATCGCCGATGAAAACGCCTCCTTCCGAGGACGGTCAATCCATCAAACTTCCGAAAGTGACTTGCCTAGACTTCGCCGATGGGCGCTGAAGTCTCTGCTACTCTGACTTCATTTTCAACCGATAGGAGAGGCCGCAGGAATCTTCTTGTTCTGTTGGAACGGGTGCGACCTCCGCATGAGGAGTGACCCGTGATTCTCTTCGAGGACCGAGACGATCCTGATAGTCGGTTTGGTGGTGGTGACGGAGTGGGCTTCACCACCGATTCATGCGACGCCGTCTTTGAGGCCGCTGCCTGGGCTTTGGCGCTGGATTTGTAACGCCGATCCTTCGGGCTGCTTAAGCGCCGAGACGAGTGTGGGCGACCGAGGTTGGGGCACCATTAGACTTGGGCCTCCAAACCGGCAGACGCTGGTGGCTTCTTTGCCACTTCCTTTTAACTCTCACGAGCCGCTGCACCAAAGCTCGTGGCTTCGAGTGCGCCGGGCTTCCTGAGCGCGCCTCGGTGTGGAGCTGTTCCGCTTGACACGGACCCACTCGCCGGCTGACGCTTGATAGACCGCCATCACTTGAAGCCTCGCAGTTCGATCTTAGATCCGCTTCAGCGACCCCATCCATGGATTGCATGGCCTTGGCAAGTTTGCGCCGCCATGCTTTGTCGCTTTGTGAACTTCGACAAATTAGGAAACAGCTTTATACTGTAATCCTAGTTGAGTAGGATTAGCGACGACGCTGATCGGGCCGATATCCAAGACGATCGAAGTTATCCCTAAGAATATTTTTGTGAAAATATTCTTCCGAACTTCGACAAATTAGGAAACAGCTTTATACTGAATCCTAGTTGAGTAGGATTAGCGACGCTGATCGGCGCCGATGCACCGCGACGATCGAAGTTATCCCTAAGAATATTTTTGTGAAAATATTCTTCCGAACTCGACAAATTAGGAAATAGTTTATCCGAATCCTAGTTGAGTAGGATTAGCGACGCTGATCGGCCGATGCATCCCAAGACGATCGAAGTTATCCCTAAGAATATTTTTGTGAGAATATTCTTCCGAACTTCTACAAATTAGGAAATAGTTTATACTCGTGAATCCTAGTTGAGTAGGATTAGGCGACGCTGATCGGCGCCGATGCATCCAAGACGATCGAAGTTATCCCTAAGAATATTTTTGAAAATATTCTTCCTGAACTTCTCGACAAATTAGGAAACAGCTTTATACTGTAATCCTAGTTGAGGATTAGGCCGCTTGATCGGGCGCCGAGGGAATTCGCGAGGTGTTATCCTCCAATAAACCTTCGTAATCTTCCCAAATATAGCGGAGGAATTAGGAGCCAATCAACGACTGATTTGGCAATCGCTTTGATATCCTGATAAGGTTCCACTAGGACTCCTAATTAGGGGCTGATTAGAGTCCTAATTAGAATTGATTTGGGCCCCACTAGAATTCCTACTTCTGCCAAATAGGAGTCCTTGTTCAAAGAGGATTGGGTCCATATGGGGTTGTTATAAATACCCATAATCCCTCCTTTCTTCCTCACTAGGCCGCCCCCGTGGTTTCTCTTGTTTTCATCTCGGCCTCGCCGCCTCATCATCTCTTCTCAATCAACAAGGTATGCATACCTAGAGGCTCACGAACCTTTTTTCTCTCTTTCTTTTGTATGCAGTGATGAAACCACGGAGAAGGCGACGAGGTCAGGGTCGGCGGGCGACGGCCATAGGCGATGCCGGGCGACGGATTTGGGCGGCGGCGCCGCTGGTAAGTTTCAAGCGCGCCAAGATCTGGCGCTGTTCACCTCATGCATTTAGCGCCATGGTCGGCGCGATGCCACCACTGGCGCCATGCCATACCATAAGCCGTTAGCGCCAGCGCCACATGGCCGCTGGAGGCCATAATATTGGCGCTTCGTTGGCTGGCAGCCAGAAGGCGCTCTCGCAATTTCGCCGCCGGCGCCGGGCGGGCGGCGTCTGAAATGGGCCATTGCGGTGTTCTCGCGCCGGATTTTGTAGCTTTTTGACCTTTATTTGCTGATCTTCCACTATGTATCCGACTTATTCATCTTTTGCGCCTGGCGTCGCCGGAAGATCACGCTTCGAGGAGTCGATCAACCGCGACGACGCTGCGGAATGCACGCCTTTCGCAGTGCGCCACATCATATTCTCGCATATATATACGCTTGTATCCCCGCCTTTCTCCTTGTGAGGTGATTGGGAAGAGCCGAATCCTCCTTGTGGGGACCGACGCCGATTGTGCACGCTCGCTATGACCCTCGCTTCGCTCTTTGTGAGGCGATTGGGAAGAGCCGAGATTCTCCTTCGTGGAGGATTGAGGCTTCAAAGCTCACCCGCTTTAACGAGTGATTTCATACGCATTCTTACTTCAGAACGATATATATTGTCGCTTGTTTACACGACTATATATTTATCGCTCTCCGTATTCAAGACGGTGAAATCAGCATCCGCCATAAGGTCGTGACTCAATCTCGGGTTTCGAAGAGTTCTACGCCGTCGCTTCCTTTTTCAAGATATTCCTCCTAAATGATCTCATAACCCTTTGTTCTCTTTGGTAGGTGGATGTTCGATGACTATTCGCCTATTTCGGCTCCAAATGTCAAGTCTCGATTCTAAGGTCATCCGAGAAGACTCTTTCCACCGAGGAAGCGAACCGCAGCCGAGGCTTAACACCCGCAGAAGAAACCCGCAAGCCCGAGCCTACCATCATAATTTCGTGATGACGAAGTTGAGGGATCGCTTCATCCGCTTCCCTGCCTTCTCTTGGTCGAACGGATTTCCACCCTTCAGTATGGGGTGGAGGCCCTGTGTTAATCTTGACGACCACTTCCACGAATTCAACCTATTGCCGATTGCCCCGCCAAAATCCGCTGACTCCGGCCTGTGATGGGTCTCCTTCACCGCTGGAGAATGGTTTGAAGCAAAAGCATCTCTATTATCGAGGTTAGATGGGCGACTTTTATGGTCTTCCGCATTCTATATTGAGTATCTTGGAGGAAATTCAGCGTGTTGGTGGCTCGCCTAGTTAATCGCTAGAGCAAAGCTCACTAGTCGGCTAACTCTTGCACCGTGGAGGATTTAGCCTTTTGAATCATGCGATGAGGTGATACGACTCGCCGACGGCTCGGATCAAGGCTCGTGAACGCTGCTGAGAGGAAAATATCGAGCAAGAGATCATATTTTCAACTCATATGAGCGCACAACGTTGCACAGCCAGAAGATAAACTTGTACCACACCCATGTCGAACGACAGGATCGTGACTGCTCAAGGGAGAAGACGGAAAGATTTCACGCGGAGTGCACTGAGTCCGTGATGTCACCAACGGAGAAGCAAGTCCTCGCGCATGCGTCGGAACGCGGCCGCGCATTGCCGCTAACTGGCGAGGAACTTGAGAAGGAAGCCAAGGCTCGCTCGAGCGATCCAGAGGAAAATTAGCCGCCAAGGCGACTTTGCTTCCTCCACATTACCGGATTGCGCCAATGAAGTCTGAAGCCGCGAGACTTTTCGCCCTCTTTGTTCGTGTCGCTAATGATTTTTATTTAGATGTATTATCATAACTTTGTTTGAATCAATTGTCTCACAATTGTAGCTCCTTTATATTTGCTTCAAAATGAATAAGATTTATTCCTTTCATTGTTTATTATGATTCTTTTACTTCGCCGTAATAACTAACCATAATACTTATAAGATTTTGGCAAACCCTCACCATCAACGGGTTTGATTAGCCTTTACCAACCGCTTGAGTTGGCTAGCGCGGATTATCCGATCCGCTCAAGACGCGGACGTTGTGCTAAAAGAATGAAACTCTTCTAGACTTATTGCTATGATATTGAATACATAGGCTTCGTGACTTTTACTGCAAGAGACCACTCAAGAACGCTGTGGTTGCACGTAGACTCGCCCCTTCTAGGGTTCGACTAAATACCCTGAATCAACTCCGTGTCTTTTCAATCGGAAAAGACTAAACCGCAACGCTGAGGCGCTGGCTTTATCCCTTCTTAGGTTTCGGGATGAAATACCCCAGAATCAACTCGTGTCTTCTTCAATCAAAAAAGACTAAACCGCAACGCAGTGAGGCGCTGGCTTTATCCTTCTTAGGCTTCGGATAAAATACCCCGAATCGAACTCGTGTCTTCTTCAATCTAAAGACTAAACCGCAACGCTGCAGAGGCGTTGACTTTAGGTTATTGGCCAACCCCAGCCTCAACGGGTTTGATGAGCCTTTACCAACTACCGCTTGAGTTGGCTAGCATGTAGATTATCTAAACCGCTCTACACACAACGCTGTGCTAAAAGAATGAAACTCTCTCGCACTTAATGTTATGTTGAATACGTAGGCTTCGGCTTTTTTTCATCGAAGACTAACCCGCGACGCTGTTAGCGTTGGCTTTATCCCTTCTTAGGCTTCGGATAAAATGCCCTTAATCGAACTCGTGTCTTCTTCAATCTGAGAAAGATTAAACCGCAACGCGGTGAGGCGCTGGCTTTATCCCTTCTTAGGCTTCTCGATAAAATACCCCGTAATCAACTCGTGTCTTCTTCAATCGAGAAAGACTAAACCGCAACGCCGTGAGGCGCTGGCTTTATCCCTTCTTAGGCTTCGATAAAATGCCCCAAGATGAATCTTGGTGCCTTCTTTGACCTGAGAATGACTGAACCGAATAAATTGGTGAGAGAGAAGGAACTTTATGTTCTATTTCTCGTATCGAAACCAATAGCAGGGCCCGCATAGGAATCAAGAGGGTTCAGACGCCCTTCCGACGACTTGATCCACACAATCTCAAAGATCTTCCGGCTACCTAAGATGAAGGGTGGAACTAAAAGTGAGATCTCCACTTCGAGATTCAAAGACTCAGCGACCTTCACCGGACAACAACCTGGTCCGAAAATCCCTACAAGATACCTCACGGCGCTACCAGGAGAGAGATGGAACTAAGAGTGGGATCTCCACCGAGAACCAAGAGACTCAGTGACCTTCAAAGGACAACCCGGTCTGAAAATCCCTACAAGATACCTTCAATGGCGCTACCTAAGATGAAAGGTGGAACTAAGAGTGGGATCTCCACTGAGAACCGAAGAGACCTGTGACCTTCACGGACAACCCGGTTCTGAAAATCCCACGATACCTTCTTCAATGGCCCTAAGATGAAAGTTCAAAGCTTACCTTCGGGCGCCACCGAAAAGGATGGATAACCCTTCCGCTAACCACGAAGGATCTTACGCTGAGAGGAAGAATTTTATATTCTATCTCCCACAGAAAAGGGATTTTTGAGTGGGCCTCTTGTTCATAGACTAATCAAGAGGGATTTTGGTAATGTACCGTAGTAATTTGTAGACCTACCGCAAGGAATTTGATCGGCGGGAAAATTAAGGACAAATCTAGGGTTATCCTCAAGAAAAGTGGGTGAAATATCCCACGAGGAACTTCCCGTCGAACGGGTTATCCCAAGATACTGGTAGTATTTCTTCAGAACTTCCCATTTATCTACATTATTTGGCCGCCACTTTGGGTAATTAGGCGATACGCACTATTGAGTAAACCGCTTCTATTACAAACGGACCTCCCATTTAGGTTAATTTACCTTTCTTTGGAGGTGAGGATTATGGTCGCCGAGCAATGAGGACCAAATCTCCTTCTAAAGGTTCTCTCACGAACTTTCTTGTTGAAAGCCCTACATCCTAGCTTGGTAAAACTCAATGCATTGTTGAGCCTGTGCTTTCATCTAACATCTCGAAGCTCGAGATGTTTCGATGTTGTTCTTCTCGTCATCTCTCGCTGAAAGGGCTATGCGGTGACTCGGACCAATTTCCAACTGAGAAGCACCGTGAAACCGTGGAATACGGGTCGCCTCCAGCATGGTATGACAAGCAGCGATATGCCCGCAGTGCTTCCTCCAGTTTATCATCCCAGCCCGCTTTGTTACTCTTCACAAGCTTTGATGTAATTTTAACGATGGTCTTGTTGAACTTCGCCTAATCCATTTGTCATTGGATTATAAGCCGCTGACGACATCTTGTATCTTGAACTTTTCGAAAACCCGATGAAGGAATTGCCGATGAATTGGGGACCGCTGTCATGTAACGATCCGCCTTGGAACACCGTGGTCAAATGACATGGTGTTTGATAAATTTGACGACGGACGCTTTTACTTTTAGCGGAATTGCTTCACCCACTTGGAGAAGTAGTCGGTGATTGCTAGAATAAACCGACGCTTTGACCGACGGAGGAAAAATGGACCACGACGCCCATTCCCATGTCTCGAATGGCCGATGCGGCCGGGTGCAATCGCCAGAGGCCGATGCATATAATTGCGGAATTTGACATGCTGGCATTTCCGAGCCGCATTCACCGCCATTAATCATCGCTGGCCGGCAGCCCATTCTCCGATTCGATCGTAGAGCTTGGGACCAGCCGTGTGCACTACATTCACCTTCGCGGTGCTTCCCGGGACCTCTCCGCCTCTTTGTTTGAGAGGCATCGAGCAAAGACCATCGCATCTCATATAACATCCGGTCTCGTGGTCGTAAAAGAATCTTGAGCTCTTCGCCGACCGACTCTCTTTCACGCCCTCGCAGAATGCCATGTAAGACATATAGTCGATGATAGAAAGCCAATCTGGCTCCAACTTGGTTTGGGTTGTATATACTTCTTTGGTAACTAGCCCTTTATCTTCTTGTGCCTCATCGTATAATGGTAATGTAAGAGTTGGTGAGTCCCGACCGTAACTAGTTGCTCGGTCTCTGGGTTGTGCTAACGACACAGCCTAACGCCAGCGTATCCGCATAAGCGCTTTGGAGGCGCTGGATATATTCGATGAAAAACTCTTCAATGAGTCCTTATTTCAAATGTTTATCCGATGATAGGGATCGATCCGATTCCTCGACTTCAGAGTCACCACTTAACCTCGCTTAACTATCAATTGTGAATCTCCATACGCTTCAGATATTCGACCCCACTTTTGGCGGCTAAGTCCGATAAGTAGCGTTGTATTCGGCCGCAATATGGAACAGGTTCGTGAATGAATAAGCACGCAGGCATGACATGATTCCCGGGAAACTAAGACAACCCCAATTCTACGAAATCTTAGAACATCCGGGCACTTGTCACATTGGTAGCTCGAGAGGCTCCACAAAATACAATCGCCATATTTGTTGGTGCGATGTAGTGTTGACTTCTTGAACTTCATCCTAAGATCATCATATAGCTCAACCGCATCCGCTGTCGGGCCGCGTACCAAGAGATCACAAATCGCTTGTCCTTTGACCGACTTGTTTGTGCAAGTCATATGGACAAGAGTAAGGCCCATTTCGCCGACGCCAACTCATTGAGGCCGGCCAATATAAATATCCGGACCGGATTTACGCTAGAGATAACATAAATCGCCCCGTCCGACTAAATAGTGCCGCATTTTCAATCGCTAATACTAATGCACCGCTTCACCATTGATATCGACTCAAAACCACTAATGTTCGCCGTAATACATCGCCAGCTCGCGGATCATGGCCGCCGCCTTGCCGAAAGTAAAGCTTTAACGAGTGATCCGCCTTGACATAGATCAAAACGGTTTTCCATCAGCGGCAACAAGAACAGTGAGGTTTAGCGAGATAAGACTTGATCTCTTCAATGCCTTCTCGGCGCCGCCCCAAATATATGACATGCCCTTCTTGTTCAACTTGGAGAACGGCCGCACTTCCTGATAGGTTCGATATGAACTGGCCGGATGTACGCCAATCGCCCTGTAACCCCTCGAAGTTCTCTCGCATTTCTGAGGTTGCAACTCTTGAATTGCCTTCACTTTGTCGATCGACGTGGATTCCTTTGTCGTGACGACGGCCGGTGAACTTGCCACCGACATCCCAAGGAAGGATTTGGCAGGTTCATCTTTAGTCGATGAGTCCGCGATGAGTTCAATAATGCTCTAAGATCTTTGATGTGATCTCCTTTGTCACGGCTACCACCAAATCGCCGACGTAGCATTCGACCGCTTCCAAGATGATCCCGAAAATCTCCGCCATTGCTCTCGTATGTTGCGCCAAGATTTTTGAGCCGAACGGCATGACGCGTAGCAATATATGCCGATGGCTGCTCAACGCAGGTGTTTGGCCATCGGGTACATCTTGATTTGATTATACCCCTAAAAGCCATCCATAAAGGACATTCTTTCAAATCCACACGTTGTCAACTATGACATCGCTGATTGGAAGAGGAAAGTCATCTTTCGCAAGCAGCCGCTCAGATCTCTAGAATCGATACTGCATCCTAATTGAGCCATTCTTCTTCATGACCGACTATATTCGCCACCCAATCCGGATGTTGAATTTCCTCGATGAATCCCGATTCTATGAGTTTCTTCACTTCACAACGATTGCCTCCAATATTTGTGGATCTAAACCGCCTTTGTCGCTTACCGTGTTTGACATCCGCCTTGATGTTGAGGCTATGTGTTGCCACATTAGGTCGAGTCCCGCATGTCCTCGTAACTCCGGCTAATACATCGATATACTCCCCGATTAGGGCAATCAACTCTTCCCTTTCTTCCAAGGGGAGAGTATTGCCGATGTTTATGAGTTTAGGATGCTCTTCATCCCCCATATTAACCTCGACTCATCCTTAGTGGGGGTTCTCTTTGTTCGAACCTATCCCCAAATTCTTGGAGTTGATGGATCCATGGGTCTTCCCATGTTGGCATGTCTTCATCACTCTCAACAGTAGCGGTGATCGATCGTAGCCATATTTGATATTAAAGCCTTGAAAGCTTCTCCGAGGTCGTGTGTCAATCCCAAGTCAAGAGTCGTGAATGTCCGCCTTCACCGGTGGATTATTATCAATCACCACCGAGCATTCATCTTCCGAGGAGGATTGTATCCCAATCCCTTTAAATGCATAGTAATTATCCGCTTCCTTTTGGGACATATGTCGCCTCGAGGGACTCGGGACCTCGCCCAAAACATAGACCTTCTCCTTGTGTCAAGTCATACCCCCATCTCTTCATAATACCCAAGTTTCGGACTATATCCTGAATGTGTGGAGGATAGGCCCATTGTCATCTTCATCTTCTTCAAAGAAATGATTCGCTGGAATCGATTCCTTTTCCGTAAACCAAGTCTTTCTCACTACTTGATCTGGATGACGAAAGTGCCGCCCCAAAGGAGTCTCTCGAACGCTTTTATGCAAGCAATATGACCGAAGTTGGGTGTGCAACTCGATCGCTATAAACCTCGTCATTACATCATTCAAAAAATGAGGACACTCTAAATCGTCATTTATTGATTCATCAATTTAATTAATGTTCATCCGACGATTCTTCATCGCCAAGATTGATTACAAGGGTACAATGTCATTTAAAACAAAACCTCCACTATAACCAAGCCCGGTTTCGTAGACGCTTCTTCACTGTCCGCATCTTTGGGCCGATGGGTTCTCGACTCATTACCGTGAGGAGAGAATCAAGGAAATAATTCTCCATCCCCTTAAACGGTTGTTTGTCCGCGACCACCGCCTTGACTCATTATTCGTGTTACATATTTGAGACACCGATGAAGAGTAGACGGACTATAACGCTATTGTGGATCCAAGGTCGCACCCAACAATAAGTTATAGGAAGTCACAATCACATAGCAGACTTCTCGACTTTAAGTCCCCATTTGGCACTTAATCCGATTTTACCAAGCTACGAGACCGGTGTTAAATCCATAAATCATTGTGCTCGCCGATGCCGATCGGGCAGAATTCCAAGATGATACATGAGGCTAGGGCATGATGCTCATTACAATGAACCCGGATCGACTTGGATCCGTTAACTTCGCTAGAACCAATATACCCGTGAAGTATAGCGCCTATCGTGTTTGGATTCCTCGTCCGCATATCCTCCTTTGTAAAAGTGATGTGGGAAGTGTTTAGTCGAAGATTATTACAATGACTCTCCGACTCGCCTAACTGGGTGAGGAAGACTTGAATCGCGGAGGAGCTCTTGAAGGGCTTCTCTCGCCTTTGATAACCGCAACAACTCGTCAGATAGAGTGATCCTTGCGGGATATTGGCCAATTGTGCCATTACATCAAAGCTTGACGAGAGTTCAAGTTCCCGCTTATCTCTTCCAATCGGGCGATCAATCGAGACCGCTTCGAGTTGAACTTCCTGGCTGGTTGTCTTCGCTTTTCGCGAAAGTGAGGGGTGTTGTTGGTACCCCAACTGGCAATGCCTTGGCATTTGGGCTCTGAGGTTTCCTGTATTTGTATTTGTACTCGGTCCACCTCGTATGGGCTTCGTGTTCCCTTCGGACACCGGAATGTTACCACCGCCATCATCTCCTTCACTGCGAAGTAGCATGGCATGCCTTTGCCTTGACTTCTTTGCTTTGATGAAGAAGAAGCTACCCATTGCTCATCTTCAATCAAACTGGACCCACAAGACTTCGCCATTCTAATGTATACGACAAGTCCTTTCGGCGTTGTTTGTGGGTCGCCATTTACCGCCTTCACCGCAACTTTGACCACCGGTTCAGTTCAAACCATGTCAACAAAGACCGACCGAAACTTATGGATACCGCATCAAGCCCGACCTTCTTTTCTTTGACGGCTTCATAGTAATGACCCTACATCAATTAAAGCCCGGATTTTGTCCTTAAGGTCAAACAGATTTAGTGGGGTGATGAACGCCTATGGTAACGACAAGATTGGGTCATTCGTCTTCATCGCTTCCTCTTGATTCTGAATCGGAGGGAGCTTGATCTTGTTATTTTCCACAAGATATTTGAAGAGACCAAGAATCTCGTCGTCCCTAAAGGAATAGGACTTCGGGAATCTCGGCTCTAAGGCCTTCTGTTTTTGTGGCCCTGTTGCCACGTTGATTGTGCCTGGCGGCGCCTGGCTGCCGCTGGCTGCCGCCGGGCTGGGTTGAGTTGAACGCTTTCGCAACCGCCGCCTTGGTTTGTTTTTCCCTTGACAAAGTTACGCCGGAGCTTCCGTTGTCTACCGACCTCTCTCGCTTTTTCCTTTTGAGGAACCTCTCGCTTGTTTCTCCACGAACCTTCGTCCTTCCACGCTATCGATGGTGCCGCACCCATTGCTTCAAGCACATCTATCGATAAGTTGTCAGGTGTTTGAGGATGAACTTCTCCGCTATTGGATCCCGCCGACATCATTGCCTTGTTCCGAATCGCTTTGACAAAGATATCCACGGTTTCTCCGCTCTTTCGCTTCTCGCCGAGCAATGTCCCGACGATACCTCAGATCGTCATCAAAGAAATTGGTAGGAAGTTAGACTCCATGTCGCCCCAACCGGAATGCTCCTTGCGAGACGACGGCACCATTCAAGGCGCCCCACGGCTGGGTGCCGACGAATGACCGAACCATCGTGGGTTCGCTCGTAAATAACTCCGAGGTGTGACTTAAAATAAATCAAGGCCGCTAGTCGGGAACCTTTCCCGTCAAATGGTGTGAAGTTTATTGTTAAACTGACGGTATGGGATTGACTCCCATTCCTGGGTATGGGCAAGGAATACCCGCTTTTCTTACTTTTGAGCGGAAATCAATGAGTTGATTTTGCTCTCCAAGTCTTTGATCTTCTCGCTTCCTCGAGCAACAACATCTATGTTTTGCCCGTTCAAGGGGTTCGTGAGGGTTATCATCTTCTTGTGCTTCCTCCTCGACCATCGCTATCATCTTCATCGACGTTGACGCTACTGACTCGATTCTCCTTGATGCTTTGTTAAAGCTTGATCTCTGGTCGCATTTCTCTCATCGCCCGATGGCCAACTCCATTTCTAGCTTGAAGTTTTCCGTTGTTTATTCAACGCTTGCAGCATTTTGGCCACTTGATCTCGGATCGATCATGAGTGTTTCGGGGCTCCCTTCGCTAGATACAAGATGATCAGCGCGATTCGGAGGCAATATTCGACGCGATCATCCTCCGCGTATCCCTTCAAGTTTATCGTAGACTGACCGTCGGATAGTTCCCGACCAAACGAAGTTAGCCGCTATGCGAGCGCGCCGGAATAGCCCGTGATTTTGCTGGTCATATTATTAGTGACCTCGGCAACTCACCCTCCTGAGATCATCCTTTATAATCGCTTTGACCTAGGTCTCGCAGATCCGGGTGAGTCTCTCGAAGACCGACACCCTTCGAGCTTCTTGATGGCAATTGCACCGAGAGCATCGCCTTAATGAGCTTGAGCACAAGCATGATACCGCAATTTGGGGAATCCCTTCGAGATTTTCTCGCACTTTGCACTGCAGTACGTACTCATCGGTGTGTGTACGGAGCAACCCGCCGTATGTCGGCATGATCTTTCGTATAACGCCCCTATCGCCGATGAAAACGCTCTTCCTCGGTCAATCCATCAAACTTCCGAAGTGACTCGCCAGACTTTCGATGTGGGCTAAGTCTCTGGCAGAATTCTGGACTTCGATTTTCAATCCGATAGGAGAGAGGCCGAGGAATCTTCTTGTCCTTGTTGGAACGTGCACCTCCTCGCATGAGGAGTGACCCGTGATTCTCTCTCGAGGACCGAGACGATCCTTGATAGTCGGTTTGTGGGGTGACGGGTTGGCTTCACCATCGATTCGATGCACTTTGTCTTTGAGGCGCCGGGCCTGGACTTTGGCGCTGGATTTGGTAACGCCGATCGCTTAAGCCAGACGGGAGTGTGGGCGACCGAGGTTGGGGCACCATTAGACTTGGGCCTCCAAACTCCGGCGCGGGTTGGTGGTTTTGCCACTTCCTTCTTTAACTCACGGAGCCGGCACCAAAGCTCGTGCTTGCGCAGGAGTGCCAGCCGCTTCCGGAGCGCCTCGGCGTGGAGCGGTTTTCGCTTGACACGGACCCACTCGCGGTTGACGGCTTGATAACCGCCGATCACTTGAGGTGAAGCCTCTGCGTGAGTTGATCTTAGATCCGCCGTAGCGACTCCATCATCCATGGATTGCATGGCAAGCTTGCGCGCCATGCTTTGTCGTCGCCCTTGGCAGCTCGCTTGGAGAGTGCGCCGCGATCGCCGGCGCTCATCTGCACCATCCGACTTCGACGGCGGGGATTTCGCCACTGGGGTTGGACTCGCCGTCCCCGGGCTCTACATCGAGGCCCATCGGGTTCTCCTTGCAGCGGAGACCTTCTTGGAGCGCGGGGAACTGGATCTCGAGGAGGGTGAAGATAGGTACTCCTCGAACTTCTCCTGGTCGAACTCAACCTCGACCTCTTCCACCGATAGGGATCCGGGTCAGCGCACGCATCTACCTCCGATTCGAGGCCTGGCTCCCATCAGTGGTCGCCACTTGTAAAAGTTGGGATGATTGTCATTGATTTGAACTTGCGCTTCTTTGGCCTACAACTAAATTCAAAAGAAATGCCTTTTATTTTGCTATGACAATGAAAATCAAAAGATTACAACTTTTATCCTTAGTGAACAAACACGAGGATCTCTATATCGGATCCTCGCTATGGGTTCTTTGCCCTGGCGGGACTTATTGTGTCCGTGGACCACCGCTAATTCCAATCCAAGTAGAGACCGGGTTCGGAACTAGACGTAGGGGCTCGCTTCACTAAGGAAACGAAGCTCGAGGGATCACACTCACGAAGGAGAGGATCCTCGGGGATCACACTCACGGAAGAGGATCGCGGAGCAGTGAGATCTACAAGGAGAAATCACAGCGCTATCCCGAGATTAAGACTAAGCTTAACCTAGAGGGTATCTCGAGAGTTCGACCCGAAGTTTTCTTACCCCACATTTGTGGATCTCGACATTGACGGACTTAATTACTGCTGTTCTGACCGCAATGATTACTCATAGATCTCGAAGAATTCTTCGAAGTCCGAGCTCTTCCAAATCCCCAAAATCCTCTCGACACAAACCGGCTCCACTCCAGCCCAAGCCTTAATCCCAAGTGAGGAGCCCTTGAGGAGGAGAACCCCCATTTATAGCATAGGTGGCAGCGTCGCTCGCCATCACACTTCGTTGGTCGAGGTGGCTCGCCATGGTGGCCGAAAGCCTCGCCATTGTCGAGGCACTTACCAACCATGGCGAGCCACCCTACGGCCATCAGGCACTTTACCAAGTTGCCGGGGCTATTGTGGTTTCGAGCCACTTCGCCACTTGGTGAGGTAACTCTAAGTTGCCGGGAGGCGAGGCCGCTTCTTTTCCGCCGCTCGCCGCTTTCCGACTCTTGGCTTTCTCCGGACTTAGGTTCCGCTCAGATTTGATTCGACTAATTCTTGGTTCGCTCCGTTCAACGGTCTCAACCGATCGTCCATTCAAGTCCGCTTAAACCGTGCTTGTGACGCCAGGTTCGCCGAAGTTCAAGGCCTTAACGATTCGACGCCCGTGATCATTCGATGGGTTGTCATTCACGACTCCCGTCCACGAAGTTGGTTTCGGATCTTGTAAGTATTTTTCAACGCTACAAGAAGGACTCATTTGTTGTTAGCTATTAGCATTGCATGTCAATAATTCTCATTTGATGTTAGCTATTAGCATTACGTGTCAATTATCGACTCGCATGTCAATAATTCTCATTTGATGTTAACTATCTCCAATTCATGTTAATAATAATGATTTGTTGATAGGCTAAGGCCATAACTGCTTGAAGTTTGATATTCAATTCATTATGTATGGAGTAGAGACCTATTGTTGTATGACATATAGACTCATTGTTTAGAGATTAGTTAATTGTGTAGAGAAGTATAATCATAGCCTACCACTTATAATGTACCATCATGTCCAACGAAAAGTTAATGAATATTTACAATTGGATTTGTCATGTATTATATGTTGAGAAATATATCATATCATATGGAAATTTTCTTTAAGTGATAGCATTACATGAAAGAAGTAAATAACTCATATTAACTTTTATATGTACATGTTTCATCATTACATGGTAACTTTTATGAAATGATGTTAACTTTTAATAAGTCGGTTAACTTTGACAAAGATGATGTTAACTTTCATCCGTAGATGTTAACCTTTACAAAAGTTTGTTTAGTTTTGACCTTTCATGTTAATATTTAACAATGATGTTAACTAATGTAATGGATATTAATAATTTGAATGATTTGTTAATAGAAAATATTTATTTATTTATGCAGAAAATAGAAAGGAAACCTCAGGTGATATCGTGCCTACAAAGATGTTTTGGTTCATACTACAGCCTTCATGAAAATATTGAGCCAAGAATGAGAAAGTGGCACGGGATGCCTATAAGGGTAGTAATTTTGTGCACTACGCCCTATTTGGACCTCCAAAGACGCGGATCACCAGACTAGAGCATGTGTTGAGTCACTATGTTGAGAATAAGAATAAGGATGAATTCTCTTTCTTGATTTCAAACTGGGCTTCAATCTCGCTAGATTTGAGGAGTGGGTAGAAGCACATAAGGATTCCCAATTGATGGGGAGCTAATTCAAGGAAATAGAGACCCACACAACCTCCGAGGGAATACTTTGAAGAGAAAAAGAAATGCTAAAGGCCAAGAGCAAGGGAAGAGCAAGGCGGAAGGGCAAAGCTAAAAAGGCAAAGGGAAAATCTAAAGCGTAGCTAATAGCATGAGGAGATATGTTGAGGAGTTCGAGAGACTTGTTGAGTCAACCTCAAAGAAGGATATTGAGGATTTTGTGCTTCATCGATTTTGTACCAGGTGCAATGATATGGTGTCCTAACGACTCACAAGGTATCCCAAGAATGTTGTTTCAATATGTGGATAGCATTGAGAGAGTGAAGAGAATTGCGTGGGTAAATTTTTCTTTGATGAGACAAAGAGAGGCATTAAAATAGCCCCGAAGGAATGGAAAAGTGGGTGACGATGCCTGGATGCATGCCACTCATCCCTCGTAAGTTGCATGTTCATATGGTTTATTTTGTTATTAGTTATTAGCATTTTTATAACTATGATGAAAGTTAACATGGATCGAAAACATGTACAATAAATTGTGAAAGTTAACATGATATAGTTAAACGTAACATGGAATTATGAAAGTTAACATGATATTGTGAAACTTAACATGATATGGTGAAAGTTAACATGTAATTATGAAAGTTAACATGATATTATGAAAGTTAACATGTATATAAAAGTTTATTTTATGTTATTTTACTCTCTTTAATTATATTTTGACATGTTATGAAAGTTAACATGTATACCAAAGTTAACATGTATGTAAAGCTTGTTTGTTTTATGAAAGTTAACATGAAATTGTGAAAGTTAACATGTATATAAAAGTTAACATGTATATGAAAGTTATATGTTGTTTTACTAGTTTATAAAAGTTTAAACTCTCTTTCATTATATTTTACAGCTATGGTATTACGAGATGATCGGCATAAAAACCAAATTTTAACTTGAGATGGAAGCCTCCATTGACAAACCGGTGACGGTTGGGGAAGACGGTTCGATGCGAGAGATACAATTGAGACTAAGGCGAAAATGCAAGCATCGAAATTGTGGAGCCAGAATTTCTCCTCTCCACTAGTGAGAAATATTCCCAACGAAAGCCCGCTTTAAGAAAGGTTGCCTGATGAAGAGGAAAGTGAAGCCGCTGAAGGTTAAGGAGAAGGCAGAAAAGACTAAGTATGGATCAAAGAGCTCAATAGGCTATGTAAGCATCTATTTATCTGGCTTTATTCTTACATGTTAACTTTCATTCTTACATGTTAACTTTTAACCCTACATGTTAACTTTTGTCCTGCATGTTAATGCTAGTCAGGCATGTTATGTGTGTTTAAAACTTTCATTATTGCATGTTACCTTTAATATTGCTGACAGATACTTGCTATTTACAGATTTTCTCCCAACACATCAGTAATGCTCTTGATAGGGAAGATGAGGTAGAGAAGCTTTCGAGTGAGGATCAAATTCATTTTTGGAGGAATACAGCTAAGCTCAATTTGAAATTGCTCCATGCTGTCAAACGAAGCAAGCGATACCAATGGGATGCTTGTTCCAAGGAGATACATCGGCTTAACAAAAAATTAGAAGAATATGAGGGAACTGGTGATCTTATTGACCCTGAAGACCTGAAGAAGAGGGTAAAGAAACTGATGACACAAACCGACAGCATACCAAGGTCGCACGTAAAAAAAGAAAAGTGTTATGGATTCTCTGTAGGATGATGATGTTGGTTGCTTCGACATGCATGATGTAACCAATATTGGGAAAGAAGCTTCATCTCGTGAGGAGGTTATGCATAGGGAGAAAATGAAGGCTAAGAAGTAAGAGCGGGTCACGGAGATAGAAAAGAGCAAAATGCGGAAAGAAGGGATGGTGAGAATCAGGGGAAACACGAAGAGAAGAAAGAGGGAGAGAACGAAGAGGAGAAGAAAGAAGAGGAGAAGAAAGAAGAGCAGGAAAAGGAGGAGAAGAGTGAGAACCTCATCGTAGCCCCGGCTTCAAAGACTTATCAAGAGAACGAAGAAAGTTGCCGAGAAGGCCACTAAGAGTCGAGTCGACGAGATCACAGCTAGTCCGAACCCGCTCAAGAAAAGAGGGAGTTGATGAAGAGATAATTGAAGTACCATCACACCAGAAAACCGAGGAGGGGAAAATAATCAAGTACTATTGCAAACCCGATGAATGTATTGGGAATTCCCGGCGACAGAAAATCAAGAAGAAGGAGGAGGCTCTTTTAAAGTTGTTAAATGAGGGTATTCCTGATGTTTCTCGACTTTAGCATACGCCTAGTGGATAGTGAAGGAACCTTTATTCACAACTTAATATGTGATTATGTAGCGGCAAAGCTCACAAAGAGATGAGAACAGATGGCTCTCAAACTTTAACAATTAGAAATTCCATCGAAGTTTCATACATATCAACCAATATGATAAATTGTTTCTCCGTAAACTTACATGTTAACTTTACTTTTACATGTTAAGTTTCAGCTTATATGTTAACTTTCACCATACATGTTAACTTTCACATGCATGTTAACTTTCACTTATACATGTTATTATAGTGTAAGATGATAATTTTAATAAAATGTTAATTTTGTGTCTTAATATTTTTAGCGTAACATTATCACAACCAAACAAGAGAGCATTGATGCAAGGGAGTCGCTACTCATCAGCTGGAGGCCGCCTTGATGACCATGCAAGTTTAATTTGTTTAATATATCCATAGATATTCTGTTATGTTATGTTGTTTTGCAACTTAATTTTTACTCTTACATTGGTTTATGTAGGTCACGGAAGCTTTGCTTGACAGAGTAAGAGCATGGTTGGAGAGACCAGAAAACACCTCATTGAATCAAAAATATGGAGTTGTATCTACGTACTTTTGCGTAAGCACTAGATCAAACTCCTAACATCTTCATAATCTTCTTTATAATTGAAATAACATTATATTTTTTGTGATACAGCATAGTCTTTATGCCAAGACTCCTGATTTTTCACATATGTACGCTTCATTTATTCAAAAGCATATTGCTGCGGATAGGAGTATACTCCTTATCCCCCTTGTGCGTCAGGATCACTGGCATCTTGCTGAAGTCAGGTTGGATGAGGACGTTGTTAAACACTATAGCTCTTCTGGCCATAGTGGTTATGTTGAACCTGTGAATAAAGTTATCAATTTTATGGATCATATGAAGTCCGATTTGATCCCGTGAATGTTTGGAGACAAGATGATATGAAGCCGCCCTTCCAAATACCGGATTGTTAGTATTTCAAAATTTAAATATTTTCCAAAATTCCTAACCATTATAAATTAACTAGCTTGCTTCTTTTATATCATGCGCTTTGATTATGGGATTTTCGCTCCCTTGTTCATGAGGGCTATACTCCTTGGTCTTGATACAATTCAAGTGACTACTCTAAACGATGAATCCGGTGTGATACGTGCAAGGCTTGGTGACCTTTAAGAGAAGGATGGAGCAAGAATCAACTGGAGGAAAGATAACAATGGGGAGAAAGTCGTTTAAATATTTGATTGAGTGAACAATGTTACAATGTTGTAAATGTTAGATGTGGATGCAAAACAATGCATTAAAGTTGTTAATTTGAAAGAACTTAGATGTGGATGCCAAACAATGCTAACATGTTAACTTGAAAGATCTTATTGCATTCCTTGAAATTTTTATACCATATTTTCCATAACAGAAAACCAATTTGTTATCTTGTTCACCTATAAATAATGAAAGTTAACATGAAAGGGTGAAAGTTAACCTATAAAACGAAAGTTAACATGAAAGGGTGAAAGTTAACCTATAAGACCGAAAGTTAACATGAAAGAATGAAAGTTAACCTATAAAACTAAAAGTTAACATGAAATAGTGAAAGTTAACATGAAAGGTGAAAGTTAACCTATAAGACCTGAAAGTTAATATGAAAGAATGAAAGTTAACCTATAAAACTAAAAGTTAACATGAAAGAGTGAAAGTTAACCTGTAAGACTAACACGCTTATGAAAATTAACATGTTACGTTGATGGATAACATCTCCGGATGAAAGTTCACAATGTTAACATGTTACTGATGGGAGATATATTTACCGTTTCAAATGAATACTTACACATGAAAGTTAACCTGCACAAATGAATGTTGACATGTAAGATCGAAAGTTAATCTATAACTAATGAAAGTTAACCTATACAAAAAGTTAACTAAAGGGTGAAAGTTAACCTATAAAACTAAAAGTTAACATGAAATAGTGAAAGTTAACATGAAAGGTGAAAGTTAACCTATAAGACTGAAAGTTAATATGAAAGAATGAAAGTTAACCTATAAAACTAAAAGTTAACATGAAAGAGTGAAAGTTAACCCGTAAGACTAACACGCTTGGTCGAAAATTAACATGTTACGTTAATGGATAACATCTCCGGATGAATGCCAAACAATGTTAACATGTTACGTTGATGGGAGATATATTTACCGCTTCACCAATACTTACACATGAAAGTTAACTGCATAAAATGAATGTTGACATGTAAGACCTAAAGTTAATCTATAATTAATGAAAGTTAACCTATACAAAAGTTAACCCGAAGGGTGAAAGTTAACCTATAAAACTAAAAGTTAACATGAAAGGGTTACGCTAACCTATAAGACTAAATATTAACATGAAAGGATGAAATTTAACTGAAAGTTAACATATACAACCGAAAGTTAACATGTAAGTGTGTAAGGAACTGAAACATAATACTTAAGTTGAACAAGTACATAACAAACATTTCTTACATTTTTGAACCTAATATTCCTTAAATACACAAAATGATAAGTCTTACTAATAACATATTGCCTTCCGTGGTTGCCAACCTACATGGCTATATGAAAACTAATGTCTTTTAAATAGCACCCTCATTAATCAAGAATTGGCTCGCTAAGTTGTTCGATTGTGACCTTCGACTTTGCATCGAGAGCATTTCATCGACGTGTAAATTGTTCGTTGTTTATACGCCTAGTTCTCGCTTTCTTCCCTTCCTTTTAGCGTGATCGGTGGCAATATCTCGATTTCATCTCTTGGCACACACTTCGCATTGATGGGATAGATGACTTCATCATAGCTCTTCCTAAATGCTTCTACCGACATAAAGTGATCGCAATATTGATATACTTCTCTTTTCATATAAATAATGACCGCACAAGCATGCTTACAAGGAATGCGGATACGCCCCAAGCTCTCGGATGTGCATGACCGCTTCTCCAAATCGACGTGGTGTAGTTCTCGCTTGATTGCACTTCAATATTTCAGCTGTTGATTGTTTAACATGTAAAGTACTTTTCCATATTTTCTCCCGTGATCTTCTCAGCTTTAGGACATAGATAAGCATTCCACTTAGCGACCATTTTATGCCCGTCTATCATGCTAACCATAATTTGTTTCCGATGTGCTCTACCAATTGAACAATACGTAACAATCGCGCTCCTTATCCATTGTTAAAGGACTCGACATTAGAGGTTACATGACCATATCCAAAAATTTAAAGCAACAATATCTAAACTTTAAGAGAGTAATTTAACATGTATATATGAGAGATAACATGGCATTTTGCAAGTTAACCTATAAGTTAACTTATAACAATGAAAGTTAACATGTAAACTGAACCTATAAATGTTGAAAGTTAACATGTATCGCTGAACGCTAACCTATAACTGTAAACGTTAACATGAATCGCTTAAAGTTCACATGTATATGTGAGAGTTTAACATCTAATGAAAGAAAAAAAATCAGTGAATTAGAATACCTTATCCTAGGGAAGAATGCATTTGCCCACGACCGGCGGGTAACTTATTGCAATGTCATATATACCGAGACAACTCATAAATTTCTTTCATGTAGTCGCTCCATTCGCTTTAGTGTATTTATAACAAGCGATTGGAGCAAATTGCCTAAAAGTTGAGTGTCTTTTGACTTCATTCCCAAATCCTTTAGCTTTGATCTAAAATTTTCAATCGTGTAGGACACATCTTGAGTGAATTGCTTCGGAAAATATTCTCTCACCGCTCTCAATTCCCTTGTCAAGATCGTAAATAATTACCAATTGGTGGAGGAGGTATGGCTCTCGCTCTTTCATACAATACCACTGCACTTGAAGAAACCATCTCCAATTAGCTACATTCTCATCACGATCGCAAAGACGCAAGTGGAAATATCCCTTGGTCTCCTCCATATGCTATGGCTGAGCATGCCTTTGTATCTGCTTTCAAAAGGTCCCATCCATAAATAAGAGGGGTCTACATCCATTTAAGAAGCCATTGATGCAAGCGTAAGAACATATAAACAATCTTTTGAACCTTCCTTCATTTTGGTCAATGCAAATGTAGCTTCCGGATTTGTTTCCTTTACCATGTGCTCATACACTGTAAATAAATGCCACAACATTTCGTAAATATAATATCGTTTGCAAATAAGCATATACATTTTAAAGATGCATATTCATATGGTTTATTCTTGTTATTAGTTATAAGCATTTTTATAACTACAATGAAAGGTTTGAATATGCATCGAAAACATGTACATTAATTTTAGAAGTTAACATGGAATTGTGAAAAGGTAACATGGAATAGGTGAAAGTTAACTAGCTATAAAAGTTAACATAAAACTGTGAAAGTTAACATGAAATCTGAAAGTTAACATTACATAGTAATCGTTAACATGTATTCGTGAACATTATTCTCAGAAGGTTAAAGTTAACATGAAAATTTTGAGAGGAAGTTATAAGCTTCTACTAAATAACCGAGTATATTTAGTAAAAGAACTGTAAAATTTACCATCTTAATTGATCATATGCCTCGTAAACTCTCTCTGCAAATGACTCTTGTGCTCTTTCTTTGCCCCACCATATCTTACTATATTCAATTCTCAATCCATACCGAGTGAGAAACCTTTGCACATCAACCGGACGGATTTCAGCCGAACCTTTATCACCGATTGCAATTGATCGCTATGAATTTGCGAGATGCCCGATCGCCCCGACAGGTTAGTATGTTGCCCACAACCGTGCTCATTCACAAACCTCTTGATTTCAATTTCTTTTCATTTTTAATGAGAGGCAACAAAGATCCAAGGGCATCCATTTGTCTCCTTATATCGACAATAAACTCGATACGCTGGGTTCATTCTTTTCAAATTCATAATCAAACTTCTTCGCCATAGAATAATATTGCAAAGCTAGTCTCGTGTCATTTGCACTTTCTGTTGCCCCTTTCGCTTAATGCTATGTGCCACCATTGAGGAATACTGAAGTGTTGTTGAGCATATCATCATCTCTCACCAGATGGCCAATCATTTAGAATATTGTTTGAACTTGAAGCATTTTCTCGTAAGATATTGAATATATTCTGCATCCAACGAGGTATCGCCACGCATGCATTAATGAACCAAAGGAGAAATCATATTTCAGTAAATACTATTATAAACGGATGAAAGTGAACATATTATTTTCAAGTTAACATGTTAACAAAGTTAACATGAAAGGGTAAAAGTTAACATGTTAACGATGAAAGTTAACATGTTACGGAGTAAGTTAACATATATTCGTGAAAGTTCACATGTATGGTTGAAACTTAACATTATACAGCAAGAATAAACATGTAACTATTAAAGCTGACACCTATGTTTAGTTTGTTCATTGAAACATGAAATAAAAAATATTACATCAAACAAGTTCTAAAAAGAGTTCATTGATTACTTACATTTCAAGAACTTGTCGATCCTTTCTATCACTAGAACCCTCTATATTAACAAAAGCTTGCATGTGAATCTCCGAAAGCAACCAATATTTTGATTGTGCTCCAACATGCACTTCAAATCATCGCCATTATCAACTAAAAACTAAGGTTGGGGTGCCTCTCGATTTATATTTCAATGATAGAGCAGCCTTTAGGTACTTCAGCCTTCGCACACATCAAACTTCACATAAGCTTGTTTGAACTTATCGTGAATAGTAATATTCGCCTTCCAAAGACACCATGCATATCAAGTTTTGGGTTGACATTGGGGGTTGTTGAAGGTTATAGGACAGTTATGAGGAGCTATTGATGGGTTTTTACCACATAAGGGGTTGGTGAAAGATGAAGAACAAAACCCTAATATCATAAATGAGAGAGTGAGAGATAAAATAAAGAGAGTGAGAGATAACCCATTCTCAGATGAGAGAAGTAATGAAGCCGCTCTTTTTCCCTCCATTTTCACGTCGAATCGCATTAATTGCGATGAGACCGATCACCGGCTACATGGGTTCCTTTTCGCCGGTCTCTTGGGTAAGGGATGGGGTATTTTGAGTAGAATAGAACAAATACATGGAAAGTATGTATAAAACTGAGGTTTTGGGGTCAGCCACATTTTTGGGCCTCAATAAAAGGATAAGAGTCGGGCTGCCACATCGGGATAATTTTGGGGCTTGACTAATTTTCCCAAATAAAAACTTTGATAATTTTTAGAGATATTTATGTTAATGATTATAAAAAAGATATTAAAATAAAAATAACACATCAAAAGGCCTCTTGCATGATAGAAGCATTAGCCAGTAAAGTATAAAGATCAAACATGTACTATTAATCATTTAAAAACTAGTGGCTAAAGGTCATTGTCACGTCTAATTAGGACGCAAGGTTATGATAGAAAATTTAAAAATTATAATGTCCTTACAAGGATGGTACCAAAACTTTATCTAGACATTATAAAGCTCATATTGAGAAAGAAGAATTACAGGCACAACTTAGTACCATAAGGGAACATTTTTCTTCTTGGAAATATAAATTTGATAGAATGAAAAGAGCATTAGCATGCACTATCTACTTGGAAATATGAATATGTAGGTGAGCATTCATTTTTTAGAAGCGAAGTGAGGTGTCATTTTTTAGAAGCGAAGTGAGGTGCTTGAAGAATTTGTTCAATAATCACTTCAACCTGAATTGAAACGTGTTGCCAGAAATACTATAAAAAGAGAAATTTACTACATTTATGATGAAGAAAGAGATACTTTAGTTGCTATATTATCATCTATTCCCCACAAAGTTTCATTAATTACTGATATTTGGACTAGTAGTAACAGTTACTCTTATATGCGTATACTGCTCATTGAATAGATTTTGATTAGATAATGCAAAAAAGAATTATTGCTTTTGAACATGTCCCTGTTCCTCATAATATCGATGGTATTTCTACTAACATTTTAAATACTACAAAGGAGTACGGCATAACAAAGAAAATTATTACTATTTCAGTTGATAATAATTCTAATATTATTGCTGCAATACCTCTATTTGCATCACCTATGAATCCTCTTTTAAATGGAGATTTATTTCATGTTCGATATGTTTGCCACATATTCAATCTTGTGTGAAGTGGATTTCATCCTATACAATAAGCTATTAAAAAATTAGAATTGCTGTTGAATATAGTAGATGTGGTGGCATTAGAAGTTAAAGATTTGATGTTATTGCTCTACATCTAACTCATCACCAAAATTGCCTAATGATTGTATAACTCATTGGAATTCTACTTATAAAATGTTAAGCACATGTATTCCATATAGACAATCAATTATATTTTATTTTAACAGTCTAGTAGGGTCACACTCATTTTTATTATGACTGATGATGATTGGGTACAACCTTCATCAATTGTTAATGTGTTAGGCCCATTAGAAGAAGTAACTAGAGAATTATCCGGTAGTTATTATCCAACTACAAAACTTGTTTTAGTTCATTTGAGTACAATCCTACATGTTTGCTACATATCGACATGATCCACTCTTATCCGATATTATTAAGAATATGGAAGAAAATTTTAATAATATTTTAAAGGTCTACCTTTACTTTATAGTTGTGCTCTAATGTTAGATCCTGGAGGAAAAATAAATGGTTGTGAAAATTTAATTCAACCAATAAAATTGATATGAACTATAATCAATTAAAAGTAGATCAATATATGCAAAATGAAAGGGATAAATTATATGAATTATATGCGTTATTGTGGACCCTTGATGTCTAGAATTCATACTTTGACTTTTAATCTTCATCTTTAACACCTCTATCATTTGGATATCAAACTTTAACGAGACAGAAGAACCTCACAAGATGCAAATGAACATAGTTTTTATCTTAACCTTAGATGGTCCCAACTAATAAAGTGGAAGCCGCTAGTTTTGATGTATTAGCCCGGTGGAAAGTGAAAAGTGGAACTTATATTATGCTCTCCAAGCGCTTGTGATATACTAACACCTCCTGTCCATAGTAGCATCGAGAGTGCTTTTTCTCCGCGCGAGTATTAACCGAAGAGAACTAACTTAAGTAATGAGAGCTTGAAGAGGGTGATGCCGCTGATGCAGACTAGTGGAAGGCGGATAACGGACTTAAGAGATACAACAAATTCCATTACGGTGGCGATAACGAAGATTCTCCACCGAGGAGAAGCGAATTTGGACCATCCCCAGCTTGAAGAAATTTTAAATTTTATTTTGTGATTTTTAACCTCTTGTCAAACTAGTGAGTTGTGTTGCACTTTTTATTTTCAATAAAAATTTACTTTTAGTCACGTAACTATTCAATTGCTACTTGTGACTCTTCAACTTCTAGTTTCTACAATTATGTAAAACTTTCATCAATTTATTAATAAAGTTATTCTTCTTCTATCAAGTATTATCTTTACTTTGATGTTTAAATTTGATCAATTATTTTATTTAAAATTAAGGCTAAATATAGTTAAAACTTTTAAAAATAACCTTGGCAAAAACTTAGAAATACTAAGAAGCTCAAAAATTAGAAATATTAAAAAATAATAATACTTAGTGGGCCTTTGAGTTTTAGCTCATTTTAAAGAAAATGTTGCTATATCTTTTGGGCAACCAAGTCCAAGCGCACCCAAAGTAGACCCAGCCCATTTAAAATGCCAGCTGGCAATTTTGCCCATCGGCCAACGGGAAAAATTTGCCTGTTGGCACTTTCAAATGGGCCTTTCTTCGTTTTACAATTTGATATAAATATCATGCAATTTTAATTCTTATTCTCATTCTCATACTAATCTTCTTTCACCTCTTTCCTTTTCATTGTTCTCACAAGTCTCTCAAGTTCTAAATTCTAATATTCTCATTTTGATGGATCTTAGCCTTTCCAACTTCACAATGGAAGGTAATGGTGCTAATAGAGTTGCTAAATGTAACAAATGAGGGATAATATTATAACTCGACAAGTGGTGACATGAAAAATTTATGTTGATATTTAAAAGTTCATATGGACAGGGAAAGAGTCAAAAGGCCACGAATCTCTTTGAGATATTTATTTTATGTAATGAAAAAAGCATTAGAAAAGTGTTATTGAAAATGAAAGCTTGAAGAAAAAGGAAGAGCAGAACCATCTCTACTCTAATTTGAAGAAAATTATGGAATCAATTTGTATTTTTTATTTTCTTAATCTAGTATATTTTCCTTTTAGTATGCAACTCTTTATTCTAGTAGTGTGCAACTCAAGTTATTAATGAAATTTATTTTATTTTGTCAATATTTTGGTATATATAATAATTTATTTTTATTAGTAAAAAAATCAGAATTTAACATGCCTTAACCCGACCGGGCCTAGCTCATATCTCGACGCCAAAGCCAAGAGTTTGTGCAACTTCAAACCAAAACCCCAAGCTCAAGATCGACCGGCCTAACACGCCATTCAAGTCCCGACTAATCCGAGCCGTGCCGGCTTTGGATCGTTTACCCGAACCTTCGGTTCTGGTCACAAGGGCATTAGTGTTAATCATAATATAGATGATAAACGAAACAAAATGACATTAGATGGGCCCCATCCGGTAGGAGAGCACGATAAACAAGCACATAGGTGAAGCTCGAGCTCTTTTCATATATAGTATGCCATGATACTAGCGCAATTGACCCGCATGATATCGCGACATTTCGTGAAGAAAACCAAAAGTGATAGTTTAGACATTTGGTTAAAAAAAACACTATGCATCCAATCATTTTAATAAAAATATCACAAGTTAAAGCAAAATTTACCAAAATTATGTACCAATTGGTTATATACAAAGCGTTTTAAAATTAATTCTTTTGAGTATGTTGGATCTAAGTCGATAGGAAAGTGGGTGGTCAAAAAATAAATAGTGATACTTTATGTGTAAAAGTACTTTCTAGAAGCAAGCGGATTTAAATGACCATAAATGCCCATAGTACTCTCCTCCTCTTCCTTATCCATCTCTTCACTCTCATCACTCTCCCTCCCTCTCCAAGCTCCTCCCCTTTCCTCCATCCTCATCCTCCCTCCCACAACAACTTCTCGCTCCCCCTCTCCCTCAGACTTTTCTACTCTCTTTTCTCGACTCACCATAACTTGTTAGAGGGAGATTATGGTAGAAGAAGAGGAGAGGAAGTAAGAGAGATTATGCTAGAGCGTATGATATATTGTGGATATTTTTAATCAGAAAAAGTGTGTGACATTGTAACCATGGTAGCAATTAAAGGTGATTTCCATAATAAAAAAATTTTAAAAAGTGATATCTATTAATTTGAGTAAAAGTAAATGTGATTTTTATGTAAAAACTCTTAAAAATAAATTTGAGTGCACGGATAGAGAAACCTATTATTAGGGTTTTGATATGAGCCCCTTGCAGCACAATTTTGAATTTAGCCCATTAAATCATTGAAATTACTCTTGGGTCCCAAACTTTAAAGTTATTTTCCCATTAATCCCTTAAGTCGTTGAAATTCTATCGGCCCTTTAATTCTCCTAATTTTCTTCAATTCAATCTATCTAGCTATTGCATCTACCTTCTAATTTCAAAATAATTTGAGAATTGAGGGGCCTAATAGTAATTTCAATGATATAGGGACTAATTCTCAATAACTTAAGAGGACCTAGTAGCAATGTTTGAGGGATTAATATGTGTATGGAAGATAAAATAAACATTGTTAAATGGTTTCAAAATAAAACTTTGGGTTTACATAAAAGGACAAACTCTTAGAGGGATTAATACGTGTATGGAAGATAAAATAAACTTTGTTTGATGGTTGAGCTTCAAAGTAAGACTTTGGGTTTACATATCAAAGGACAAACTTTTTTTTTTTTTTGAGTAGCTAAAGGACAAACTCTTAAGTAGCAATGTTTGAGGGATTGATATGTGTATGGAAGATAAATTAAACTTTGTTAAATGGTTGAGTTTCCAAATAAGACTTTGGTTTACATATAAAAGGACAAACTCTTAGAGGGATTAATACATGTATGGAAGATAAAATAAACTTTGTTAGATGGTTGAGTTTCAAAGTAAGACTTTGGGTTTACATATAAAAAGACATACTCTTAAGAAGAGAAGGCTGAGGTGGTTCGAGCGCCGGCCCATCAGGGCAAAATAAAGCCATTACCAACCCCGCCAGCTAATATCTTCAGCTCCTTTAGAGCTCTATTTTATATAGGAGATAACTGGGATGAACTGTAGCTAATCACTATTCATCCCAGTTATATATATAGCAAATCTCCAATAAACTTAAGTTTATAGGGAATAGTCATACACCAACTTTTTATCCATTGATGTTGCCTTGAGATCCATGAAATATATAGCCAATTTTGAGATTTGTCCATCTCATGACACAAATCTAAAGGCAACATCAATGGATAAAAAAATTGAGTATACTATTCCTATAAACTTAAAACTTAAGTTTATATGAGATTTGCTATATATATATATATATATATATATATATATATATATATATATGCGATAGGATGAGATGGTGAGATGGTTTGCTTAACGTGAGATGGTCATTCTACACCGTTAGATTCAAATTAATGGTTAGATTTAAACTAAAATGTTAATTAATTAAAAATATGTGGCCCCATATTTATTTGATTTCCTATCAAATCTTCACCATATATATATATATATATATATATATATATATATATATATATATATATATATATATATATAAGTTCATAATGATAGTGCACCAACTTTTCTAACCATTCATCTTGCTTTGGGATCCGTGAAAGATATAAAGCCCACTTTGAGATTTGTGCATCACAAATTTCAAGACAAGATGAAGGATAAAAAGTTGGTGCACTACTATTCATTATGAACTTAAGTTCATAGGAGCCTTGCTATATATATATATATATATATATATATATATATATATATATATATATATATATATATATATATAGTGCTTGTTAGGCACTAATGTTTTTATCCACTTGTCTTGAGATGAGATTTGATGCAAAATCTCAAAGTGCCTTTATATATTTCACGGATCCCAAAGCAATTTGAGATTGTGTGTTTGCAAGATCACTATTCATTATGAACTTAAGTTCATAGGGATTGCTCTATATATATATATATATATAAATAAAGAGAGGTCATAATCAAATGTTTGCCCCTTGTTTGGCTTGAACCTTTACATTATTGGCATAAACAGTGAAAGATTGTACAACAATAAAGTGCAGGAACACATACATTAAATAGTAAAATCAATTTAGCAAGACAAAAAGATCTCATTTAATCTTTTACTATTCAGAACGTCTCCAAGTCCAGGTACATATGTTCAGACTAAAATTGATCGCATCAATCAAAAGAAAAAAAATTGTTCTTTTAATCACGGGAAGTCAACTATATTATCCATGGTATATAATGATCCTAGCATGGAATATTTTCTATTCTTCATTCAATGTAACAAAATATTTGCAATTCAGACACTCTTTAAATGTAACCTGTTTGGTGTAAAAATCTCCTCTGATTTGTATTGATCGTATTGTTTGTGTACAAATCAAGAATAGCTTTTATTAAATGTGTTTAAGGGAAGGCCCTTCTTGTTTAACGTGGGTTCGTTGGTAGCGTAGGACGCCTTCCTCGATGCTCGTCGAGTTTGCTTCCCTTGGACGATCCGATCGACGCGCGGTCGAGCTTCAATACGCAGAGAAGCTAGGAGGTGATTGAGTTCGGTTCTACCCGAGCTTGCTTGGATGAGCTACAATGCAAGAGTTTGCAAAGAGCCCGAAGCCTCCAAATCGAGGGTTCGAGATGGAGTCTACTTCAACAATCCAAGCTCTTGCTCGAACTGAATTAGTGGAGCAAGGGAATCCTTCAGCTTGCTCCTCCTTCCTAGCAGTGGTTTCCCAACCTTGTTGCAAGCCCTAGACTTCGCCTTCACCTCTTTTCTTGTTGCCAAGGAGGCTTATAAATAGGCCAGGATGATACACCCTTTGACTTGTGGATGTGACCGATAGGTAAGGAACACCATGCCCTCCTCTAGGCGTGGATGTGACCACCGATGAGGTAATGAGAGCCATGCCTTATCATAACCCGTGATGTACAAAGTGGGCGGCAGCGAGCCTTCGGATGCTCAGCGAAGCTTAGGGGCGAAGCCGTGAGCAAGCTTAACCGCGGTCCCTTCGGGAATGCTTGATTCGTGAAGGGTCAACTGTGGCCCCTTACCGCGCTTTGATTTGCGCTTAACGAAGCATGCAAAAGCGGTTGAACTTGTATAGGCGAAGTTCATCTAACGGGCGAAGCTGCCGAGCAAGTGGCCACCCCTTTGACTTGGGGATGTGACCACTAATGGTTGAGGAGCACCATGCCCTCTAGTCATGGATGTGACCGCTATAGGAGTAGTGAGAGCCATGTCTCATCATTATCCGTGACGTGGAAAATGGGTGGGCCCACTTCAGTAAGCCGCCACAGCACCGCTCCAACAGCGAAAGCGCGAAGCTTGAGAGTCGCTTAAACGCCGGACGAAGCTTTGTCAAGCGGGCCAATCTGGGCCCCTCAACGGTGAGCTGGTGTTCATTGTGCGCAGCGAACCCCTGCGGGTGCGTTTGGCCACGGCGGGTTGACCGTAGCGACGCTGAGCTCTTTGCGCGCAGCTCATCACGCGACACCGCGGGCGCGAAGCTTGTTAAACAAGCGCTCTTGAGCTCTTTGCAGCGAAGCTCAACGAGTGGGACGACCTCGTATGGGCGAAGTTCGCGACAAGCGCTCTTGAGCTCTTGCAGCGAAGCTCAACAAGTGGGACGACCTCGCGGGCGAAGTTCGTTTAGACAGCTGCTCGAAGTTTGGGGCGAGCTCACCCAATAAGCCGTTGAGCTCGGCAGCGAAGTTCATCCCTTTGACCGGCGGGTTGGCGATTTTTCCGCCATTAAGACTCTTCAAAGTTTTCGCACTAAATCAAGTTGGATGTGGTCCGGAATACTTTGAATAGGAGAATTATTGGTCCGGGTGCCTAACCATCTTCGTGATGGTTTTTGGGCTGCTCGCGAGGTTTGGGCTTAACTGCTTGGGGCCGCCAGAACGACGACAGGCAGATAAGCCACGGGTCGTTTGCCGGCTAAGGCGGTGCGCATGTGTCGATTGCATTGAATGTGATCGGCGCATGCTTGTCTTCATGCACGCTGACTCGAGCCTTGATTTAGCGGCGCTTTGATCTCGCCCGTTGTTTCAGAGATCGTGCTTCAACCGCCAAATCTTGGAAGTTTGTGCGTAATGCTAACCGCCCGCTCGCTTGTGGCCGCTCGATTTGAACTGCCGAATCGGATCGCTTGAGCGATCTAATTGAGTGGGTCTGAATCTTAGCTTGGATCGCCCTATAAGACTTGATCTCCTCCTCGTCGAGGGCTACCGCAGCCGACTCTCTTCGCCGAGCTTTTAAAGAGAATCGTAACTCGCCTTCATATCCGCCATGGTTTTCAAGAAGACTCGGTCAAGAGGAAGGAGGATCGCCCTCCTCTTCATGACGCCGACAGCACGCCACCGCCGCGGCTCGAACTCCTCCGGTAAGTTTCGGAGATGAGAAGAACATTCTTCGCTCATCTAGTGTGGGCTTCACACCTGCCGTCTCGATATTAAGGTGTTTCGCTTACTCAGCGGGACTTTTCAGCGAAGCTGGCTTATCAGCGAAGTTTCGCTTCGTCTGGGCGAAGCTTTGCTGTTAGGCGAGCTTTGTTGGCTCGCCTGTGGCAAGGCCCGCCAGCTGATGGCCACCTGCCTCCCTTTTCGGTCGATATTTCTAACACCTTTTTCTCGGATTTGTGTAGCTCGAGAGGAGGTTCCTCTGGTAGGTCTGCAATCTGAGATCTTTTCGAAGAGGCCTCTAACTCATGAGGAAGAGAATCATTTTGGGGTTGAAGAATCGGTTTTTGGTGTTAGATTTCTCGACGGATTTCTCGAGATCAGGATTGCGCTCTGATTTAAGGTAAAAAAAACCCTAAACCCCTTTTGCTTCTGATCTGAGGCTGTTGAGATCTTGTTTAGTTTGATGTTGAGATATTGCAGCGATTTGAGCTCAATTTTTTGCGGCGATTGAGCTCTGATTTTTTCTCCAATTTGGAGATTGTCTAATGGTCACCTAGTAGTTTTCCTTTCAAAGTGAAAATGATAAATGAACTGGATTTCAATATAATCAAACATTAAGTCACATATGGTCATCTCTTTGGATGCAAAGGGAACATTTGATCACAAATTTCTAGTTCCTTTTAAGTTCTTTAGTTCAAAAACTTAGCAGCAGTGAAGCTTTTTAACCGATTACTTTTGTATCTCCGTGTAACTCAATGGGGAAATGAGTGAACAAGTCTTATATCGCATGATTGGTATATAAACCCAAAAGTTTGTCTATTTACTTCATCTTCATGTAGACAAGCTGTATAGCTGATCTACAATTCTTAAGACTTTGAGCAAAGCATTTTGGTTATTGAGATCTGCCTTGTGGGAATGAGTAGTGCCAGTTCTAAAGTAGTCATCTGGTAGATGAATCTGGAGTCCATTTTACCCAATTCTGATTATAAGTATGCAACCTGTATGCTAGCTGCTTCAATTTGATGTTCTTGTGCAAAATAGTGTAGAATTGGAACAGTGCTGACATTTTCCACGAAGGATTTACTATTTGATACATAATTTTTGCTTAGCTGTGTAGATCAGATCGGTTCGAGAGGAAACTTTTAACTTGAATTGTATTTCATTTTGAAGCAAAAACTTAGATGATTTTAGCAGTGAATTTATTTAACTTATTACATACGATGTTGGTTTTATTTATGATCAGTTATGATTTTTGCTCAGGTTCATGCTTAAATGATTCATGCATAAAAATCAATTTGATAGCTCGGGAATATTTCTCAAAATTGATATAGAAATTTCTTTTATATATAAATCAAATTATAACTTGGTTTGCTTTTAATACATATGATATTTGGTAAAGTTTAGTGGATAAGTTTATTGTTCAAACTAGCGTCATTCTTCATTGTTGCATAAACGTCTTAAACTATTTTTGCTTTGTAATTAATGTAGATGGATGGTGTAGATGAAGAACAAATAAAGAGGATGTGTGCTAATACGACTATTTCTTCCATGGTTACAATAATAGCTTGTTTATTGAGAATGCGTGCTAGGCGCAAATCAATTTGTAATTATACAAGAGAGGATAAGATGATGAAAATATTTTACAGAAATACCCACTTCAAGCGTGTCTTCGAAGGTTATAGTGATAGTTGTAGGTCTTATATTAGAATGAGGCCTAAAGCTTTTTTCAAACTTGCGGATATAATGCAAAATAATAGTTTTTTAAAGGACACAAGACACCTTCAAGCTGAAGAACAACTCGCTATGTTTCTGAGCATAGTGGGTCATAAAATCAAAAATAGAGTAATAAGGACCGAATTCATAAGATCGGATGAAACTGTTAGTAGGTACTTTAATAAAGTCCTACAGGCTATGAATGGTCTTTGCGATCGATACATGAAGCAAGCACCTAATGAGATTCCACCGGAAATTGCCAACAATCCAAACTATTTCCCTTACTTCAAGGTAAGAGAGAGATAAATTATTTTGGTTAATAATTGTAGTAATTTAATAATATGAGTAACTAATATTTTGAATAATATACTATTTTAATAGGATTGCATTGGTATGATAGATGGAACATACATTGACGCAATGTTACCCTTTAACCTAGTTGCACACTTTAGAGGACGTAAAAATGTAACACAAAATATTTTAGTTGCATGCACTCTAAATAAACTTTTCACATATGTTCTAGCTGGGTGGGAAGGCGCGGCAAATGACTATAGGATTTTGCAAGATGTGTTGTCCAGACCACAACCTTACGGATTGAGAGTATATGATGGTATTCTTCTACCTCATTTTAAAAATAGTAAATTAAATAATATGATCAAATTGATCACAAATTTTCTTCTTATAATGTAGGAAAATATTACCTTTGTGACGCTGGATACACTGTCATGCCCGACTTCATCTCTCCGTACCGTGGTATACGTTATCATTTAAAGGAACAAATTGATAGGACACCCAAAAATAGTAGGGAGTTATTCAATTTAAGACACTTCTCTTTACAGTCTAAAATTGAATCAACCTTTGGTACATTGAAGAATCGGTTCAAAATCCTATCGACGAAGCCTAATTATCCATTCCCCACACAAGTGGACATCGTCTTAGTGTGTACTATATTGCATAATTTTATTGCAATTGAAGATCCACAAGATGATATTTTGAATGAGAATGTTGTAATTGATGAAGAGAATGAAGAGGTGACAAATGAAGATGATACAAATGTAATTGACTACACTCAATCTAGGACACAAAGAGAGGATCGTGATGCAAGAAATGAATGGATGGACTTTAGGGACCAAATTGCTTGGGCAATGTGGGTTGATTATTGTGCAAAGTATAAAGGTGGTGATACCACGGAAATTGGCATGTAGTTTTCGTGTTTTCGCATATTTAATTATGTATTGTACCATTTCATAACTGTGCTTGTATGGACAATGTAATTTTTCATCCCTTACTTGCAACTATGTAATTCTGAATTAACTTTCTAAGATTGTTCTACTTATTCATGGTTATTTTTATTATTATATATAGGTATGTCTAACAAAGATGCAGGAAAGTAAAACTTGCCCTCATCACCACATGCACCGCCAAATGATTCGGGCGGTGTTAATGTGAACTTTATGCCATATCCACCTCAACCTTTTATTTCGCCACATACAATGCCGAACTCTTTCCCACAATTCCCACCCTTTGAAGGCAACTATAGTGGAATGAGCCAGCAACATGTGTCATACACTAACATGTTAAACAGTCCCCAATGCTTGTATATTTCATCTTATAGTTCTCAAAGCAGCGGTCCACAACAAATGTCACCAACCACTGGTGAATCTTGTGGACCTCAAAGCAATGTCATTGATGTGAGTCAAGAGGTATCACCCTCCAAAAACGAAGAAACTGGCTCACAAGAGAAAAGTGACTGAAACAATGAGAACTACTAGCCTCAATTCGAAGGGGGTTTCCAACATGTGGTGGCTCCCCGAGCATGATGTGGTCCTTATACCGTGTCTTGCAGAACTTACGAAAGATGGAATAAAGGTTGATAAAAACTTCAAAGCTGAAGCTTACAAAATAGCAGCTATGAAGATCAACATGCAATTCAAAACTAAGTGCACCCACCTTCATGTGATTAATCACATGAAAACTTGCAGAATCAAATATTTTGATATGAAGGCTTGCACCAATATAAGTGGTCTGGGTGGGATGAAAAAAACTGTATGGTAATTCTAGATGATGAGACACTTAAAACATGAGCTCAGGTATTATTTCTATCATAACAATGAATTTATTTTAATTGGACGTGAAAAGTTTATACTTAATTTCATACGTCATTTAGTAAAACTACATTTCAATTTTCACATATTGCAGGACAAAAGTAACTCTAGGCTAAGAGGATATATAAACAAGCATCTTCCTTTTTACAAGCAATTACAGAAGATCATAGGTGATGATCAAGCTAGGGGTGATTTTACTAGGCCAGTTTATGAGAAGATTGGCACTAACAATGTCATTCATCTTGATGATGATGATGGAGACATTCCACTTGAGAGTGAAACTGAGCCTCAATCTGATGCTAACACTACCACAAACCCCACTTCTAGAAAATCCCAGAATGAATCTAACACAAAGCCTTCCTCAAGCAAAAAACCAAGAAAATCCAATGATGATGAGTTGATACGTAGCTTTGTTGAGTCAATGTCGGAGTCAATTAGAAATCAACACATAATACATTAGACTGAACAATTAGCTGCAGCTTTGAAGACTCATAGTAACTCATATAGTGACGAATTTCTTGACAAGGTCTTAGATCATTTGTATGAAAGTGAGCGTGAGGCAAGAAGATTTTTTATCAAAACGAAGGAGGCGCAGAAGAGGTATATTACAAGTCTTGCGGCGACACAAGGGTGGGATACATCCTCAGTTTGATGGATTTGTGATCTTTTGGGTTTAGTTATTTTGTACACACAACACTCCATTTTGCTACTTGTTCGCGGGGAAAGTCGGTATCTTTTTCATTGATGAATTCATTACACCTTTATGGGATTACAAATGAAATTCAGAAAAAAGATCGCCTTTTTATAAGGCTGATCACAACGAAAAAGAGTAAAAATTATAACTTTTCTCCCTAAACAAACGCGGGATCCGTTTATCAGATCCTCGCTTGCGTAGGTGTCTTTGCCTGTGTCGGGGACTTCTTTTCCGTCCGTGGACCACTACATAATCGGGATCCGGTGCGAGATCTACACGATCAAAAGGGGTTATTTCACGAAGGAAACAAGAGCCCAAAGCGAATGAGATCGACCAAGCGAAATCAAAGCTCTTCTCGAGATCAAAACGAAGTTTAATCTCGAGGAAACGGTGTAGATCTGATGTCAAAGTTGATCGCCTCCCCCGAAAGTCAGATCTGGATCTTCAAAAGCGTCGCCTTTATCGCCAAAACCCAGATCTTGATCCGGCAGAGCTTCCTCATCTCTCCAAAATTTCGGATCTGTACAAATGAGCCTTGCACCTCATATTTATAGCCTCAAAGTGGATAGCGGGTCAAAACTGGGCCCAAAAGCCCGCCAGCCACTTGGAGGTGACAGCCACTTGGAGGCGACGACCACTTGGGGGCAACAGCCACTTGGAGGTGACAGTCACTTGGAGGTGGCCACTTGGGGGCGACAGCCACTTGGAGGTGACGGCCACTTGGAGGCGACGGCCACTTGGCCACTTGGAGGCGACGGCCACTTGGATGCTTTGAGGGTGTTTGGGGGAGCTTATTTTTTGGTCAAACTAGCTTTTAAGCTAGCTTTTCCATATCTACATATTTGGTAAAATATCAAATAAGTTAACTTATAAGTCTCATTTTGAAAAGCTGGTATACCCCAGCTTTTCAAAAACTAGCTTATAAGCTCACCTAAATAAGCTAGGTTTGACCAAAAAAATTACTATTCTATCCAAACAACTTTCATAATATTTTTATCAAAAAAGCCAAAAGTCACTAAAAGCTAGTATAACTTATAAGCTTAAAAAAATTAAGCCCTCCCAAACACCCTCTTTGTCGACTTGCTCTATGCACCTCGTCGACTCGGTTTATTGACCTGGATGCTTTGCCGACTCGCTTTATGCGTTGGTGCCGACTCGCTTTATGCGTTGGCGTCGCGGTAACTTTTTGTTGGATTATCGACGGTTCGCCGTTATGTCGTCGGACGGCTCGCCGATCGTCAACTCTTTATCACAAGCTGTGTTCGGGAGCTTATAGGCAATTTTCAACGCCTACACTACTTCACATGATTTGCATATACTTTGCATTTCAAACTTGCTAATTTCTATTGCGTAACACAAACTTATATTTTGTTAATTGCAAACTTTAGATGTTGCAATTCATGTTGCTAATTCTTGTTGTTAGTTATATTCGTGTTGTTATTTTCTTATGATCAGTTTGAGCTTACTGATGGATGGCCTTTTGTGCTTAGATTGAGCTAATTGTTGTTGGCTTCTTGTATTATATAATGCTCGGTTTGAGCTTACTGACGGATGACTTTTTTTGGTACTCAATTCTGGTATGGATTATTTTGATTCATGGTTATTTAGTTGGGCAATGATGGTAATAATAAACTGAGAATGCAGCCTTAATTTATTGTGCAATGTTTAGGTGAGGCAATTTTGTATGGAATGCAACCTACATTGATATTACAATGTTTGGGTGAGGCAATCCCTCAAAAGTGCAACCTACATTGCATCATAAATTTATAGGCGAGGCAATCTTTTATGACAAATCTGTTTATATCCTGAGTCCTAATAATTGTGTAATGTTGAGCTGTTGGTGATGTTTTCTGTATTCATGGCTAATTTTGAGCTTGTTTAGCTCTCTATTGTGATCATTTTGATGTTATTTTGAGCTCAGTTTGAGCTATTGGTGCAATTTATGTTATTACTATGCTGATTTCGAGCTTGTTTAGCTCTCTATGGTACTCATTTAGCTCTGATTTGTGCTCAGGTTGAGCTGTTGGTATTGTTTTCTATATTCATGGTTAATTTTGAGCTTGTTTAGCTCTCTATTGTGATCATTTTAATGTTGTTTTGAGTTCAGTTTGAGTTGTTAGTGTAGTTTCTGTTATAACTATGCTGATTTCGAGTTTGTTTAGCTCTCTATTGTGCTCATTTAGCTCTGATTTGTGCTCAGGTTGAGCTATTGTACTGTTTTCTGTATTCATTGATGATTTTGAGCTTGTTTAGCTCTCTATTGTGATCATTTTGGTATTGTTTTGAGCTCAGTTTGAGCTGTTGGTGCAGTTTCTGTTATTGCTATGCTCATTTAGCTCTGATATGTGCTCAGGTTGAGCTGTTAGCAATGATGATGATCAACTAAATAAGATTGCAAACTAATTTACAATGTTCATAATAAGATAAGGCGTTATTTAGTACGTTACTAGAGCACAATCTACGTTGAACTTGTAAGTTTCAGTTGAGGCAATCAATTTTGTCAAAAGATCAATAGCTGAGCCAACTTAGTACATGAAAATATCAAAGTAGGACATGAAAATGCCAAAGTTGTACATGATTTTTTTAGATCATTGATTTCGATCTAACCATTGTAAATAAACTTCTAGTCCACGATGCTGGCCAATCCCCTCCTTACCCATATTGGGTACAGTCCCATTGTAACCAACATCATGCACGTGAGTTAAGAGATCATTCATGTTCCAATTTATGTAGGGGATATCGTTACAATAGGGACATTTCCACCACCCGTTTTGGTCTCTAACTTTCAAAGCATTAGCTCTTAGCATTATTTCTACTATTTTCATTATATCCCACATCTCATCACGCTCTCGATCTTCATCGTATATGAAAATAAATCCTCATAGGTTTGTTTACAGAGTAGTTTCGAACCTTGTTGATAAAAACCAAGTAATTTGACTTTGGAAAAATAGTAGAAGAGTTTTAGTTTTTAAAACAAAATACTTACCTTTGAATTTGGTGCACGATGATTCACCAATGTCTCTAACATTCTTACTCATATTTTTTAACTTAGCAAAATTTGTGTTCATGGCAAGTTGAGGATCGAAGGATTTTATAACATTTGAGGATGCCAAACTAGCCATTAAACTAGCCGTTGAAAAGTGATGAATAAGATTAACAAAACTTTTCTGTAAATTTTTCATATGCAACCAAACAAAAGAAAAAGAAAACTTGCTATTTCTATAAAGTAATGGGCACATTTTCTTGTTTTGAACCAAATAAAGAAAGTACAAGAAAAAAGAAAAGTTGTACTTTTTGAGTTCTCAAAACTTTTTCTATAATTTTTTATAGAAATACAAGAAAATCTATTTTTTGGGTGTTTTCCTTTTCTATTTTTTTTATAGAAATTGAACCAAACACCCCCTAACACAACGGAGAAGGGAAAGTAGGTAAGACATTCACCTTGTTTGAATAGCTTAAAAAATTTCACCTAGTTCATTTTAGTTTACCCCTAACAACATAAAAATTGTTCCTCCCAAATTGGTGTGTACTGGAGGGGAATGGAACTTCCGTATCTCTCCTCTCCCCTATTTTCGCTTAACTTCTCTTACCCCCCTGAAATTCAAACATGCACTTAATGGATTGTCATGGTATGCATAAAGCAGTAGCGGGCTAATAGAGTGGTTTTAGTAGTCCAAAAGAAAAGATTTTCTTTTAGGACCTTCGGATATCGTTTAACACTTCGGTGAACTTTGTTGCACTAGCATAGTGCACGTATTTTGCACGTGGGCATACTTTTTATATTCCGACTTTGTTTTGTGGAGAGGGAGATGAGGAGGTGAATCGAAGAAAAAAAAAGAAATTCAAAGCATTGGAAAAAAATTTCGAGTTTTTACATAATTGATTCTAAAGGAAACAAAACATTCAATCATTGGATTCTCAAACATTGGAATTTATAAACTTTATCCTTCGTTTCTTTCCATTTAGATTTTCTTAATAAAACATTCAAATAATGAGTTGGATAGCTTTTGTAACCAAAATGATCTTATTTAGTTTTTAAATTTCATAACATATAATTTTTTCCCTGCTTTCTTTTCATTTAATTTGTGCCCTTTTGATGTGTTGTGAGAATAGTGTCGATATTGCAAGTGCACAATCAAGTTATAGTATAGCCATAAGGAAGGTGTGTAGGAACTATTCTAAACTGAATCCTACATTTGTGTGTGGACAAAGATGAGTGAAAGTGAAAATATATAAAGAGTGTGTGATTATTTACTCATAAAAGAAAATTAGAACAAGATGGGAGAAAGAGAGTGAACAAATAAAAGAAAACGAACGGCAATACCGCTTTAGAGGAATAGAGGCGCTTTTGACCGACTATGCCCTCAAGAGGCCTGACCGCCGTAGAAGGGGAGCGATTTCGCCGATGGCAAAAGGATGGAGGAGGAGCCGTAAAGCCATCGCTTGGCGCATTAACGCCAAATCGATATCGAGGAGGCAAGGCATATTGCCGAACTGTAAGCCTTCTGGCCGCCAAGGAACCGCACGGAGCAGCTTTGAAGGAGCTGGAGGAGCTCGAGGGTCAATGTTCGCGAAAGTCGGTTTTGTATTCATTGCTTTGTTGAACTTGTTTACGCCTTCTTTGGCCTACAACAAAATTCAAACAAAGAGAAAATTGCCTTTATTTGCTACGCATTGAAAACAAGAATTACAACTTTTTCCTTTGTGAACAAACGCCGATCTCTATTATTCGATCCTCGCCAGGGTTCTTCGCCTCGTGTCGGGATCTTGTCCGGGACGCACAAGCAATTCGATCCGTGGAAACCCGGTTCTAAAACTACAGACGGAAGGGGCTCGCTTCACACTCACGGCGAGGATCGCCGGGATCACTCACGGCGAGAGGATCGCCGAGCGGTGAGATCTACTAGGAGAAATCACTATTCAGAGTCGACCATTTGCTTACCTCGCTGTTGAAGATCCGACGAGATCGATCCTGTGATCGCCTGCTCTGAACGGTGCAACGACGGTCAGATCTCACGAGAATTCTTCAAAAAATCAGCAATACCCAAAGTCCTTCCAAACTCCGAAATCCCCAAAATCCAAACATCAAGGAGACCCCCTATTTATAAGATCGTGGGGAATGTCGGCCATTAAGTGGTTGCCGCTACCTGGCTTTCCAGGCACCTCGCCGTTGGTCGGGCGGGTTCGCCCGTGATGGTGCCGGGCCACCGCCACTTGGCCGAGGTTCTAGGTTCGCCGCTGCCGCTCTCGTCTTCCCGCTTAGGGTCCCGCCATTTTGACTCTTGGTCTTCCCCGACTTAGATTTAGTTCGGACTAACTCTAGTTTGTTCCGTTCCTCGCTTCAACTGATCGCCTATTCAAGTCCGCTTAAACCGTGTTTGTGACGCCGGGTTTGCCGCCTGGTTCGTGGTCTCAACGATTCGACGTCAGATATCCGATGGTTGTCATTCGCCGACTTCCCATCACGAAGTTGGTTTTGGGGATCTTGTAAGTATTTTTCAACGCCTACAGATATTCTCCAGTGTTTCAGCCTCGCTCTTTTATAGACGAGCCTCGAATACTTTGACATGATGGTTCTTCACGGCAGAGGGTCCCAAAAGTTAGCTTCAAATCTTTGATTCTTTCAGATCATCCAGGCTTTGTAGGATTTCGAGGTCACGGTGCGCATTTATTGTCCGACCGCTTGTTGAAATCTTGATTCAAGCCGGTGGGTGAGTTTTGTTTGTAACTCGTGTCGGTTGGTTGTTGTTTAACTAACCATCGGACTTTTGACTTCTATATATCGGCTAACTCCTTGTTGGCTTACACGCTGATCGTGTCGATACGTGAATTTCATAACCCTCAATCGGCTAATTCTTCCATCATCACATGTGCCGTTGGTTTGACCGCAGCTGCGGAGGAAAATCTTTTCATGGAAATATCCTCCGAGGATTCCTTTGTCTAAAAACAGAGACAATTTGGCCATATCCTCATTTCCGAATTTCAGCGGAGGGACTCGGAGACGCTGCTGGACCGGGCGGCCGCATGACCCTCAAACTTTATTGGCGATGATCGAAGTTATCCCTGTGAATACTTTTATGGAGTCCGAACTCCTCACAAAACAGAAACAGCTTTAGACTCTCAGATACCTTTTGGAGTCACAAAGGAGGAATTTGAGGGTTATCGAAGTTATCCTTAAGAATATGGGTTTATTCTCCGTGAACTTCTCTAAAATTGGGGAATAGTTTATACTCATATTCCTAATTGAGTAGGATTAGGCTTATATCGCTGATTAGCCGATGTATCCGCACGATCGAAGTTATCCCTAATATTTTTATGGAAATATTCTTCCTGAACTTCTACAAATTAGGAAACAGCTTTATACTCTGATTCCGATTGAGTAGGATTAGGCGACGCTGATTAGCCGCCGATGCAATCCACGATCGAAGTTATCCCTAAGAATATTTTTATGGAAATATTCTTCCGAACTTCGACAAATTAGGAAACAGCTTATACTCGATTCTCGATTGAGTAGATTAGCGACGCTGCTGATTAGCCGCCGATGCAACTACCGATCGAAAGTCCCTAAGAATATTTTTATGAAAATATTCTTCCGAACTTCAAATTAGAAACAGCTTATACTGTGATTCGATTGAGTAGGATTAGCGACGCTGATTAGCGCCGAGGGCCTTCGTGAGGTGTTATCCGCTAATAAATCTCTTAATCTTTCCAAATATAGCGGAGGGAGTAGGAGTCAATCAACGGACTGATTTGGGCTTATTTTGACCTCCTGATAAGGTTCCACTAGACTCCTAATTAGCTGATTAGAGTCCTAATTAGAATTGATTTGGGCCCATTAGAGTTGTTATAAATACCCATGATCCCCTTTGCCTCTCGACCTAGGCCGCCCCCTTTGGTGTTCTTTTTTCTCTTGTTTTCATCTCTGCCTCGCCGCCTCATCTCTCTCAAACAACCAGGTACATGCACGAGTGTTTTATTTTCTTCTTCTTCTTCTCCCTTTTTTTTCCTTTGTTTTATTTTGTTGTTTCAGGTGCAGTGGAAGAAGAAGGAGCTCGGCATTGGCTGAGGTGCCATGCATGGGCGATAGGCTGGCGATGGGCTCTGGCTGGCAGCTGGCCTCTCGCCAAGCTGGCCAATACTGGCTGGTCGGGCGGCTGCTTGGCCATGGCCAAGGCTGGCTGGCATATTGGCGCTACCGCGGGTCGGTGGCTATGGCGCTGCCATGTCGGGCGCCACTGGTGCTCGGGCGCCGGACGGTAGTCCATCGGTGTCCGGCTTTTGACACTTTATTTGTCATTTTCAACTGTAGATCCGACTCTAATTGTCTTTTGCGCTCGGCGTCGCCGCTAAGATCTCATGTTCCTGGGTCGATCATCCCGCGATGCCGCGGAATGCACGCCTTCTTTGGTGGTGCGCCAATATCATCTTCTCGTGATATATATGCTAGTATCCCCGCTTCGCTCTCCTTTGTGAGGCGATTGGGAAGAGCCAAATCCTCCTTTGTGGGGACCGACGCAGATTCTCGCTTTCATCTTCTCATGTGTATACTGCTACGCACTCGCCGTTTCTCCTTGTGAGGCAATTGGGAAGAGCCAGATTCTCCTTCGTGAGGATTGAGGTTTCAAAGATCACCCGCCTCGATATCTTTAACGGAGCCATTTCATACCGCATCATGCTCAGAGAACGGATATATTGTCACTTTGTTTACACGACTATATTTATCATTCTCCTGATATTCGACACGGATGAAATCGTCAGATTCGCTATAAGGTCGTGACTCAATCTATGTAAGATGAATTCAACTTTTACTAACTGAATATTTTCTCGATTTCTTGATTATTCATTTTTCCGACTTACGCGGTTGATGGATAGTGAATATTATTCCACGGTGACGACTCACGATTTTTATCTCACGATTTGCACCCTGACATCATCGAGACGATTCGATCAGATTTGAGGGGAGTTCCCCATTCCTCGACTATTGGTCACCGATGCACCACTTGTAAAGACACCACTCCATCAACCTTTGCGAAAAATGATTATCTCTGCTTGGGACTCATTTAAGGATCCGATACGCCTTTTATCGAGAGTGAGCGTGGTTGAACACGTGACGACGGAGGTCCTTTGTATATTCCCCTGATAATTGCCGCCTCTCCTTGACCCACTCGACACCATGTCGCGGCCACTGATGTCTTGGCGCCCGACCGAGGAGCATGATCATATCCATTATGATTTATTACCCGCCAGCCTGTGTTCCAACAGAATCGATATCGGCCTTCATCCCTAATTGTGGGATTGGACACACCGCCTTGATGAGCTTTTGTTCCTCGCCGACTTTGAAGAATCCGCGTTTGGGAGAGATGCCGCCATCTAGTCATAGATTTTACGGGTTCACTCATCGTAAACATTGGTGGGTCGCCGACCAACTACGCCCTCAACCGATGGGATGGAGAACTTCGGCTTGCGGCCCAGATTCGCATTCGCGCCACCATGTATGGCTTTCCAATCAGCCAACCATTTCTTCACCTTATTCGAGCTCTATAATCCGCATTCAACACGTTTCACTAAACACGGCGAAGTTGGGGCTGGCTTTACATGAGATGTACCAATTTCAGGTTTACCCATGGGGAAGATGTCAGATCGAGTACTTCCTTCCAATCAGAACCGAAGCCGGCCAAGAAACACACACCACCGCTACAAGACTTTATGGGATCTCACTTGTCATTATTATATAGCTCGCCCAATCTGAACCTTACGCCAAAAGGAAATTGCAAGTGAGTTCAAGCGCTTTGCCAATTACTTGTTCCAAAGATTTGGAGGACAAATCGCGAGGAAATATGTGAACTGCACCGCCACTCCTTCAAGGTTAATGAACTGATCGAGAGGTCCGAGGCTAACTTCTTATACCACGCCAAAGATGGTTTTCCCTCAGGACCAAGTTTGCAACCTTTCGTGGCATGCGGTGAAGCCTATCCAACCGACAACTCTTCTAGCCGCTATCTTGCAATCCGCTAAAGAAATGTGTGGTTCCATATCAACTGATGATGCTTTACCTTGGAGGTCCTTTATCCCGCAGCTCACCGCTTGCCCACAAGAAGGAACTCTCCTTCCGTAATGGTGGCCAATATTCACCGGATTGCGCATATAGTCCCGAAGCGCATCGAGAAAGGATGAGCCATCATCACGCATTCCTTCGTCCGGTAGAGCTCCTATATACCTATTTGATGGCTTGGTCGGTTCTTCATCGCCCCGACATGATGTCGGCACCGTTCCACACATTCGCTACTCTTTCTTGGGTTGGTAGAGGATTGTAGATGGAAGGGCGCGCTTTACAGAGATCAAGAAACGATGCGATTCATAAAGGGTGGATCTTTTCAGATGTTTTCTCGATTCTCGGGTCAATATGGTGAGTCTTTGGTCGACGAGGAGGTGCCAAGACACAGCCACTTCACTTGACATTGGTCGTTTAACCGGCTAGTGAACATCGTGCCGGTATCTCACTTTCCGAGTAAAGGAAGAATGCTTCATTGAGCCTTATTTTCCTCGCCGCTTTGCTCGCCAGCTCGTTACGACCAACTTTATGTTGGGAACCCGAACCGACGGCCTGCACTCATGGTGGACTTGTGGATGGCCTTCGAATGGTTGTGGAGCCATGGGATGTACCGTGTTAGATTCAGCCTCCGAGCTCGCACCACCACCCGAGTCACATTCCTTCATTGCAGCCTATTAGTAGCTAATGAGTCGGTCCCCGTGGAGGGCTATCTCAGATGGTAGTCGAAGCATTGTTAAGGGCCGACACCGACACCCCAAGATGCCATTCTAGCTCGAGGAAGTGTCGCTCATCCGCCAATTGAGATCGAGGAGGAGTTCCACAACTCGGGCGCTGGACTTTAGGAGAGGACCAAGCGAGGTCGCAGCTTTGAGAAGAACTCTAATTCTCCTTTTCCCCTTCGCTTTCTCATCCTTTCTATTGATTTCTCATTCAACCAATTTTCGTGAAAATCATTGAAGAAGAAGAATTTCGACCTTCTCGAGGGGTTAAACTAAAGAGGTTAGCCCATAAGACTCGCAAGGAATCTCTGGCCCTTTGATATAGACTTGACCAATGATGATCCCAAGGACGGAGGTAACAATTCACCGGATGTAATCTGAAATTTTCGGTTTTTGAGACTCGACATTTCTCCATTTGCATGCAGGGGTTTTAGGATTATGATTCGCTTTGATTTTCCTCACCACGATTCTCGGCTGCCTACTGCCATGCCGAGCCAAGTTTTACTCAACAAATGTATGGAGCTATAGGAGGATAGGACCTCGATGCTAATCCAGTACATCTAACATCGATAACTCCTCTTCTAGATGGCTTAATGCGAATTAAACGACTAATTGCACTCTAATTGCCTCTTCGCTTTTTGCTCTTTTAGAGAAATTGCAGGAGACAAATGCACAAACCGAGACTAGGCACGCTTAACTCCACTCGTAGGAGGTAAGTCACCTTACCATTGTTTGCCATTTTCAGCTTGCATTTTTTCCTAATGCTTTCCGACTTCTCGATGGAAGATTTTGTGGAAGCTGGTTTATACGACAACACTTCCATGGATGACCTGCTGCGCGCTTGGTCACAGGATGGCGATGCTCTTGGTGAAGATTTACCCGAAGCCACAATCCCTGAAGAAGGTATGAATTTTCTCTTCGATTAATTATAGGACCAGCCATTTGGCCAATACTACTATAATTAAAGGAGCCCGAAATTTCTTTATGTAGTGGCAGCACTCTTCCTCGCCGCTTTCTGAGTCGCCTACTACAACATCGTTGAGGTAGATGAGCATCGAGGGGTCACCGCGGTTGACAGTATCCCAGTGATAGTTACTCCTCTGATAGACTCGCCAGTCCCTAAAACTATGCTGAAGGAGACGGGTAAGAGTCCTCTAACTGAATATGACTTCGCCAGTTTTTTGATTAAAGATTCTAAGGTCCTCTTTTCTTTTGTGTAGAGCCTACATCTCGACTCCATGATTTGGCGAGCGCTGATGTCGATGAAGATCCATCCCGCTTATTATCTCGCTTGAAGTACGCCGTTTCTTTTCCTGTGAACACTGGATCGAAGGTTCTCCATGGCGGCTTTCTTCATCGCCAAAGCCATCGCTGATCCCGATCTTGATATGGATATGGTTATCCCGAATGCAGCCATTGCCGACGACTCGCCATCCGGAGAGAAAGCTTCAGAGACTACAAGAACCGCGCACCGGAGCTTCCTCATATGTAGCTACCGTGACCGACGCTGCGAGGCATGGCGCGATGCTCGTTTTTACCGGGCTCGAGGTCCGATGCGAGAGACCGCACCATCAGCCTGAGCTGTTGTTGCCGGTGACATATTCTTCCCTAAGCCATTCGTGACCGGTATTGAGCGAAAGAGAGGATAATATCGCCGAGAGAGCTCCATGCGAGGGAAGATAAGATGAGTATTTTGAGCCGGGCAACAAGGAAGAAGCTCTCGCCGATCCTAGGGAACTCGAACTGTCGGAAGTAAACCGGCCGAGATCAAGAGGCGTACCACAAGACACCGAATACCGATGAGGAGTCCTTCAGTGGCTGAGCTGCGAGAGAACTCCACCGTGCTTATAGTGATGAAGTGTCTCAAATAACAACAAACTTTGTCATAGACTTGATGTTTAAACAAATTGTAGCTTCTTCTATATTTACTTCAAATGAATAAGATTTATTCCTTTCATTGTTTATTATGATTCTTTACTGTCCAAATAATTAACCATAATACTTATAGGATTTTTGGCAAACCCTCACCATCAACGGGTTTGATTAGCCTTTACCAACTACCGCTTGAGTGGCTAGCGCATGGATTATCTCGATCCGCTCGCACGGACGCTGTGCTAAAAGAATGAAACTCTTCTAGACTTGTTGCTATGATATTGAATACATAGGCTCGTCTCTTTACCGCAAGAGACCACCTCGAACGCTGCGTTACACGTAGACTCATCCCTTCTTAGGCTTCGATAAAATACCCTGAATCGGACTCGTGTCTTCAATCTAAAAGACTAAACCGCAACGCTGTGAGCGTGGCTTTATCCCTTCTTAGGCTTCGGATAAAATACCCCGTGAATCAACCGGGTGTCTTCTTCAATCTGGAAGATTCTAAACCAAGAACGCTGCAATAGGGCGTCGCTTTAGGGTTATTGGCCAACCCCTGTACCTCAACGGGTTTGATGAGCCTTTACCAACTACCGCTTGAAAGGCTAGCATGTAGATTATCTAAATCCGTCTCTACACGTAACGCTGTGCTAAAAGAATGAAATTCTCTAGACTTTGCTACCATATGAATAATGCATTTCATCTTTTATCGAAGACTAACCCAAAGAACGCTGGTGAGGCTACCGGCTTTATCCCTTCTTAGGATTTGGGATAACATTCCCCAAGATGAATCTTGGTGCCTTCTTTGACCGGAGAATGATTGAACCTGCAAGAATGATTGATGTGGGAAGGAAGAATGTATTCTATTTCCTCGGTGGAAAGGAAGGATTTTATATCCTATCTGTAAAATCAAAGCTAAAACAAGAGAGGAAGGTTTTGTATCCTATCTCTGCCGAGGAGAGGAAGGTTTTGTGTCCCATTCTAAAACTTACTTAATCAAATAAGAGAGGAAGGTTTTGTATCCTATTCTCATCGATGGAGAGGAAGGAGGATCTTGTCTCCTATCTCCAAGCTGGAAAGGAAGGATTTTGTCCTGCTTCCAAGGAAAGAGACTAAAAATGGGATCTCCATTTTGAGAATCTTGAAAGATGAAACTAAGAGTGGATCTCCACCGAGAATCTAAGACAAGAGAGGAAGAATGTATTCTATCTCTGCTCGGAGAGGAAGAATGTATTCTATCTCCAGTGAAATGTGGGAAAGGAAGAATGTATTCTATTTCCCTGAGAAAGAAACTAAGAGTGGGGTCTCCACTCGAGAATCTTGAAGGGTAATGGATAGCTTTCGCTTTATAGGATCGCTAACAAAATTTGAATGGACCTCTCGCTCGCGGGAAGGAATCGAGAGGGATTTTGCCGGTGGCTGGACCAAGGAGATTTTAGTGGGCCCACCACAATGAATTTGATCGGTGAGAGAATTTTGGAGGAAAACAAAATAACTTAGGGTTATCCTCAAGAAAATGAGTGAGATATTCTCGAGGAACTTCCCATCAAAATGGGTTATCCCGAATGTACTAAGGATAATACTTTTCGTGAACTTCCTTATCTAAGATTAGTTGCCTACGCCCGGGTGATAGGCGATATGCACCGCTTGAATAGACCGTGTCTATTATAAACGGTCCTTCCCATTTGGGTTCAAATTTACCTTTCTTGGAGTTGAGAATTATCTACCGCCTAGCCTGCAGGACGCAGATCTCCCTCCTGTTGTTCTCACGAACTTTTTGTTGAAAGCCTCACATCCTAGCTTGATAGAACTCAATGCATTGTTGAGCCTCCAGCGCTTTCATCTAACATCTCAAGCTCTTCGAGACGCTTTTGATGTTGTTCTTCGGTCGCCATCTCTGAAAGGGCAATGCGGCGACGAACTCGATTTCAACGGAGAATCGCTTCACACCCGAAACCGTGGAGTACGGTCGCTCCGGCCATGCGTATGCATTTGCCAGCGATATCCCAGTGCTTCTCCGAAGTTTATCGCCCCGCCTCGCTTTGTTATTCTTCACAAGCTTCGACAAAATCTTGATAATCGCTTTGTTGAACGCCTAATCCATTTGTCAGCCGGATTATAGGCCGCCGACGCAGACATCTTGTATCTTGAACTTTTCGCAAAACCCGATGAAGGAATTGCCGATGAATTGGGACCATTGTCATGCACGATCCATTCGGACACCATGTCGATAGATGACATGGTGTTTGATAAACTTGATGACGCATTTTGACTTCTTTTAGCGGATTGCTTCACCACTTGGAGAAGTAGTCGGTGATCGCTAGAATAAACCGATCTCCTTTAATCGACGAGGAAAATGGGACCTACAACGCCCATTCCCCATGTCTCAATGGCCGTGATGTGGCCGAAGGATGCAACCGCCGAGGTCGATGCATATAATTCGCGGAATTTGACACGCTGGCATTTCCGAGCTGACTCGATCAAGGCCATTAATCATTGTTGGCCAAAAGTAGCCCATTCTCCCCGATTCGATCAGAGCTTGGGACCAGTGCCGGTGCGCATTCACATTCACCTCGTGTGCTTCCCCGGCGACCTCTTCGCTTTTGTTTGAAAGGCATCGGAGTAAAGACCATCGCATCTCGACGATATAACATCCGGGTCTCTCGTGTCGTAAAGAATTGGAGCTCTTCGCCGATTGACTTCTCTCCTCACGCCTTTCTCGCGTAATACCATGCAAGACGTAGTCGATGATAGAAAGCACCAATCTGGGCTCCAATTTGGTTTGGGTTATGTACCTCTTTGGTAACTACCCTTCGCTTCTTGTACCTCATCATATATCGTACAAAAGTCGATGAGTCCCGACCGTAACTGTTGCCGGTCTTAGGTTGTGCTAACGACACGCCTAACGCCGCTGCATCCGCGAGCGCTTGGAGGCGCTGGATATATTCGATGAAGAACTCTTCAACGAAGTTTGCCATTTCGATTGCTACCGATGATAAGGAATTAGATCTCGATTGACTGTGAGTTCACGCTGATCTGCCCGACTATCAGCTTGTGAATCGCCAGATGCTTCGAGATATTCAACCCTCACCTTGGCGGCTAAGTCCGATAAGTAACGCTATTCGGCTACGCTATTGGAACAAGGTTCGTGAGTGAATAAGCACGGGCATGACATGATTCCCTCGGGAAACTAAGACAACTCACTCCTAAAATCTTAGAACATCCGGGCACTTGCCACGCTAGTAGCTCGAGAAGTTCACAAAATACAACCGCCATATTTGTTGGTGTGTTGTAGTATTGACTTCGTGGATTTCATCCGAAGATCATCATATAGCTCAACCGTCCGCCATCGGTTGGCAGCCAAGAGATCGCAAATCGCTTGCCCTTTGACCGACTTTTGCTGTTTGAAGTGCAGTCATACAAGAGCAAAGCCCATTTTGCCAAACGCCATTGAGGTAGGTTGGTCATAAATATTCGACCGGATTTACTGGAGATAACATAAATCGCTTGTCCGACTAAATAGTGCCGTGATTTTTCAATTGCGAACACTAATGCAAGGCACCGCTTCAACCATTGGATATCGAAGACCGACTAATATCCACGATAATACATCGCCGCTCGCGGACCGCTGCCATCGCCTTGCGCAAGTAAGGCGCTTAACGAATGGTCGGCCTTGATGTAAATCAAGAACGTTTTCCGATCATGTGCGACAAGAACAAGAGGTTTAGAGATACGATTTGATCTCTTCAAATGCCTTTTGGCAAGCGCCATCCCAAATGAATGATAATGCCTTCTTGTTCAACTTAGAAATGGTTGGCACTTCCTGTATAGGTTCGATATGAACCGCCGGATGTAAGCTAACCGCCTTGTAACCCCTCGAAGTTCTCTCGATTTCTTGAGGTTGCGCTTGAATCGCTTTTACTTTGTCGTGATCGACATGGATTCCTTTATTGGTAACGATAAAGCCGAACTTGCCACCGACATCCCAAGGAAGGATTTGGCGTGGTTCATCTTTAATTGTGGTTCGCATGAGCTCAAACACCGCTCTAAGATCTTTGATGTGATCTCTTTGTCACGTTCACCACCAAGTCATCAACATAGCACTTGATCGCTGAGGTGGTCCCGAAGATCCTCGCCATTGCTCGCTGCACGTAGGGCCGCATTTTTAGCCGAACGGCATGACCGTAGCAATATATACCGATGGGTGTTCTCAACGCCGTGTTGGCATCATCGGGTGCATCTTGATCCGATTGTATCCCGAGAAACCATCCATGAATGACATTCTTTCAAATCCACACGCATTGTCGACTATGACATCGTGATTGGAAGAGGAAAGTCATCTTTCGCAAGCAAAGATTCGTGTCTCAGAGTCCATACGCATCCTAATTGAACCATTCTTCTTCATGACCGACTATATTCGCCACCCAACCGATGTTGAATTTCCTTGATGAATCCCATTCTATGAGTTTCTTCACTTCGCCAACGACATTCGCGAAGATCTGTGGACTAAAACCGCCTTTATGTTGCTTGACAGTTTGACATCCACCGATGTTGAGGCGATGTGTCGCCACATTAGGGTCGAACATGTCCTCGTAGCTCCAAGCTAATACATCGATATACTCCCCGATTAGGGCGATCAACTTCTTCCTTCTTCCGAGGGAAGAGTATTGCTGATGTTTATGAGCTTAGGATGCTCTTCGCCACCCATATTAACCCGACTACCTCGCCCTTAGTGGTGGTTCTTTGTTCAATCTATCCCCAAACCGCTCCTCGAAGTTGATGGATCCATGGGTCTTCCCATGTTGGCATATCTTCATCATCCTCAATAGTAGCGTGATCAACAAGCCATATTTGACATCAAAGCCTTGAAAGCTCCGAGGCCGGTGTCTAATCCCAAGTCAAGAATCGTAATCGTCCGCTTCTCTCATCGGGTGGATTATTATCAATCAGCCATGAGCATTCATCTTCGAGGAGGATTCAGATCCCAATCCCTTCTAAATGCATAGTAGTTATCCGCTTCCCTCTTGGGACATATGGGAGGGATTCGAGGACCTCACCAAAACATAGACCTTCCCTTGTGTCAAGTTGTATCCCCACTTCTTCATGATACCCGTTTCGACTATATCTGAATGTGTGGGGATAGGCCCATTGTCATCTTCATCTTCTTCTAAGAAATGATTCTGGCTGACCGCATCTCTTCCGTGAAACCAAGTTTTTCACTACTTGATCTTTGTGGGATGACGGTGTTGTCCCAAAGGAGTCTCTGAATCTTTTGTGTAAAGCAAGATGACCGAAGGTAGGTGTACCGATTGTTGTATAAACTCGCTATCACATCACCAAAGACAAAGGATACTCTAAATCATTTTTATTAACCTCGGCAAGTTGCCAATTATAACCTTCATCCGATGATTCTCCATCGCCAAGATTGATTACAGCGGTACAATGTTATTAATAACAAAACCACCATCGAATCAAGCCCGCCGATCGCCTTTCTTCGTTGTCCGCCTTTGGGCCGATGGTTCGTCGATTCATTGCCGTAGGAGGGAGTCCGGAAATATTCTCCATTCCTTTAAACGGCCGCTATCCGCACCACCGCCTTAACTTCATTATTTGTGTCTACATATTTTAGACACCGATGAAGAGTGGAGGGACTATAACGCTATGCGGGATCCAAGGCCGCACTCCAACAATAGGTTATAGGAAGCTTCGCGACGATCACATAGCAAGTGACTGACTTCAAGTCCCCATCCGCACTTAACCGATTTTACCAAGTGGCCGGTCCCACCGGTGTTAAATTCATAAATTATTGTGCTCGTGGACGGGCCATCAAGGTGGAATCGGCTATACATTAATCGTAGGGCATGATACATTAACCGAACCCTATCAACTTGGATCCTAAGTTCATCGAGCCGATATACCCCGTAGTACAAGGCCTATCATGCTTCGAAGTTCTTCTTCTCGCATATCCTCCTTCGTGAAAGGTATGTGGAAAGTGCTTGGTTGCTAAGTTGCACCGTTGTGTAGATTCTTCCTCCGAGTCGGCTTAACTCCGCGAGAACACTTCGTAATCGCCTAGAGCCTCTTGTAAAGCTTCCGGTCTCTTTCGACAATCGGAGCAACTCAGAGAGTTATTCTAGCCGATGTTTGCCAATTAGCCATGACAGCGTATGGAGAGCCGATGTTCCCGCCTATCCCTCAATCGGGCGATTGTATCGGACCGCCGATTTGAGCTTCGACTCCGGTTTCCTTTTCTTCACCGCTTTTAGCAGCCTGTCGGCCGTTGTACTTTCTCGACGAAAGTGAGAGGAGTCACACCCCCAGCTTTGACAAATGCCTTCAAGATTTGGATTTGAGTCTCCTGATACTTGTAGTCAGATTCGCTGTCCACTTTTGTGGCAAAGACTTCATGCTCTTCTTCGAACCAAAAGTCGCCACTTCTTCATCGCCCTTCTTCTCGAATTGCTGGCAAAGATGGCATAGTTTGCCTTTTTCCCTTGACTTTTTGGTCAAGATGTAGTCCATCGACGTCTTCCAAAGAAGTCGTGGTGGACCCAAAGGATTTCTCCGCTTGTCGCCGTGGTGCGGTACGAGCCCCTTTCACGCGTTCGCGGAGGATCCTCATTCACCATCTTTACTCCTACCTTCACAACCGGGCGCTTCTGGAAACCAATCCAAAGGAACTGATCCGCTTATAGAGATCGTGATTTGCTCCCACCTTCTTCTCTTTAGAGGTTTTGGAGTAATGACTCCAACATCGCATCAAGGCTTGAATCTTGTCCTTGAGATGGTAGCGTAATCTTTTAGGATGATGTACCGCCTCGCGGGTAAGCGCAGATTTAGGATTCAGAACCTTCTTTGCCTCCTCTGGTTCACAATTGGGGCAACCGATCTTATTGTTCTCCGAAGGTATTTGAAGATGCCCTAACCTCCTTGTCTTTGAACGAGTAAGTCTTGGGAAACCTCAAACCGAAGGTTTCGATTTTGAGTTTGTTGGCGCCATTGAGGTCGCGATTGCCGTGGTGCACGCCTATGACGGCCGTTGTGGTTGCAGCCAACGCTTGATTGGCGCCTATAGACTTTGGCCGGGCCTTTCTCCGCTGCGGCACAAAATTCTATTTGTTCATGTTTGCCGGGTCGGCCTCTTTCTTCTTCCTCTTAAGGAACCTTTCGCCTTGCTCTCCACCTAACCTTCAAGTCCTTCCACGCATAGATGGTGCCGCCCCCATTGCTTCAAGCACATCCAAGGACGATTATTGTGACAGTTTGAGAATAAATTCCTCCGTGATGGGATCCCGACACCATTCATTTTGTTACGAATCGCTTGACGAAGGCATCTATTGTTTCTCCGCCCTTTTGCTTCGCCGAAGCAACGTCCCGGACGATACTTCGTATCGCCGTCAAGAAATTGGTGAGGAAGCTAGACTCCATGTCGCCCCAAATGAATGCTCCCCGCTTGAGACGGCGTACCAATCGGATCGAAGGTACCGGGTACCAACGAATGACCGAACCATCGTGGGCTCATTTCCTGATATTACCCCAAGTGGGACTTGAAGTATATCAGTGTTGAGTTGGTGAACCCTTCCCATCAAACGGCGGAAGTTTATTAAGTTAAACTTTGCCTGTATGGGATTGATTCCCCTCACTTTAGATACGCAAGGGATGCCGTTTCTTTTCACCTTTTGAGCGAAATCAATGAGTTGATTTTGCTCGGTCTTTGATCTTTTCGCCTCATGGGTGACAGATATTTCCCTAGCATTTTCCCGTTCACCCCTAGTATTTTGCATGTTATGGGGTGATTGGGGTTACTGCCGCTTCTTTCATCCGCGGTCGCTATCCGCTTGATCAACGCCGATGCACCACTCGGGTTCACCTTGGTTTTTCGCCAAGGCTTGATTCGTTGATCATGGAGCTCCTTCATCCGTTGCATGGCCATATCCATCTCCGCTTTGTTCTCTCTCGCTTGGCTAAGGCTTCGCCTCTAGCATCTTGGCCATTTGGTCCGCGACTAATCATGAACGCTTCGGGTTGTCCTCACTAGAAACCGTATTGTCCGATGCCATTGCCGCACTCCAAGGTCCGATACTTCATCTTCAAGGTAGTCCTTTCAAGAGCTTGTCATAATTGACCGCGAATAGTCCCGACCGCAAATGAGTTAACCGAGCGCGAGCGCGCTTAGAATAAGTCGCGACGATGGTTCCTTGCCGGTCATATTGTTAGTGACCTCCGCAACTCATTGGCTCGTGCTGGTTTCATGAATCGCCTTTGACCTAGGTCTTGCTTCTGGTGAGTCTCGGAAGACCGATACTTTTCTGGAGCTTGACAACAATTACACTCGAGAGCACCGCTTTGATAAGCTTGGAGCATAAACATGACTGTTGGCTTGGGGAGCCTCTTCGAGATTTCTTCGCACTTCAAAGACGGTAGTATAACTCATCGAGATGAGTGCCGAGCAACCTATTGTGTGTCTGCACGATCTTCGGTATAACGCCCTCATCGCCGATGAAAACATCTCCTTCGAGGACGAATTATTTCACAAAACTATCGAAGTGACTCGCCTTGACTTCCGCCATGTGAGCGGAAGTTCAGCCAGATTCTGGACTTTGACTTTCAACCGGATAGAGGGGCTGCAGGAGTCTTCTTTGTCCTTGTGGGCACGCACCGCACTAGGAATGACCCGATTCTTCTAGTGGACCTGTGCGTCTTTGATGGATGGTCTGTGGTCGTGGCCGCTGACTTCGCCACAAATTTGATGTAGATGCCGCGGGTAATTTCGCGCTGATGCAACTTTTGTCGCATGCCATATTTCGATTTGAGCCTGGTCGGAATTGGCTTGCTAATGGAGCGGGCTTGATGCCGGTTCGCCTGAGTTGACCCGCCGATGGACTTGGGCTTCCAAACTAAGCGATTTGTTGATGGCTTTTGGCCACCTCCTCCTTTCATTGGCATGCTTGTCAACCAAAGCCCTTGCTTTGTGCGAGGAGCGCTACGCCCGGATACGCCTCGGTGGAACGGTTCCGCTTTGACTGACCCATTCATTTATCTGTAGGAGTCGGCTACGATCTCGACTTCGGGCTTCGAAGTTTACCCGATCTTAGATCCGCCCATAGCTTAACCCCATCCATTGATTCTTTTGCTCCGGGCTTGTTTTGCCAGCGTTGACGTCGCTTCCGACGGGCTCTCTAGAGAGAGTCACGACGCCATTGGCGGAACTACCTCCCGAGGAGATAGAGGTTCTGAAAATTTGGCCTTTGTCGGGCCGAGGAACCACCATTGTCCCAGCCTTGACGGCGGTGGTGGTGGATTTTCTCACCGCGATCTGAGGTCGCATTGAGTCTTCCTGCGCCGAGACCATCTTGGACTTGATGGGGAACTCGATCTCGACGAGGAAGAGAGGTACCTCGCACTTCTTTGGTCGAACTCGAACTCGACCTCTTCTATCACCGAGATTTGATCCGCTGGTTATATTACGACTCGGCTTTTGTTGAAGCCGCTATTCCCACCGTGGTCGCCAGCTTGTTCACGGTAAAGTCGGTTTTGTATTCATTGCTTTGTTGAACTTGTTTACAGCTTCGCTGGCCTACAACAAAATTCAAACAAAGAGAAAAATTGCCTTTTATTTAAGGCGCAATGAAAACAAGAATTACAACCTTTTCCTTTTAGAACAAACGCCGATCTCTATTATTCGATCCTCGCCAGTGTGGGTTCTTCACCGCGTCGGGATCTTGTCCGTGGACGATCGCGACAATTCGATCCGTGGAAACCCGTTCAGAACCACAGACGGAGGGGCTCGCTTCACTAAGGAAACGCTTCAAGGGGATCACACTCATGAAGGAGAGGATCGCCTTCGGGATCACACACTCACGGCGAGAGGATCGCCGAGCGGGAGATCTACTAGAGAAATCACAACGCTTATTCTCAGAGTCCAATTCAATTTGCTTACATCGCCGCTGAAGATCTGACGAGATCGAACTTGTGATCGCCGTGCTCGAACGGTGCAATGACGGTCAGAGATCTCACGAGAATTTTTAAAAATCAAGAAATGTACCCAAAGCCCTTCCAAACCAAATCCCCAAAATCCAAACTCCATCGAAGGAGACCCCCTATTTATAAGATCGGGAAACGCCATAGTGGCTCGGCCACTTGGCCGAGCCACCTCGCCATGATGGTTGGTCGCCACTCTGGCCGCAGGTTCTAGGTTCGCCGCTCGCTTTCGGCTCCTGGCTTAGGTCCCGCCTATTCTGACTTTTGGTCTTCCCGACTAGATTTAGTTCCGGACTAACTCTTGGTTTGTCCCGTTCCTCGCTTGAATCCCATCGCCCGCTCAAGTCCAGCTTAAAACTGCTTGTGACGCCGTGGGTTTGCCGCCGGTTCGTGGTCTCAACGATTTGACGTCAGATATCCGATGGGTTGTCATTCACGACTTCCCATCACGAAGTTGGTTTCGATCTTGTAAGTATTTTTCAAC
>CM022704.1:83524298-83654398 GCA_012295165.1 Asparagus setaceus | reverse complement strand
AACATAACGCTCCATAAAATGCATTTTATTGGTTTTTGGACCGTTATGCACTATGAGTTTTTGCTTGTGTTATGTAACATTTTGGTTCTGTTAGGTAATGAAAAGGGTTATAATGAGTTACAAAACAGGTTTTTTGAAACATTGGCATAAACATACTCCTGAAGCTTCCCTAAGATAATAGATAGTCCCCACAACACTACTGTTTTGGGTCTTTTTATATTGCAATTGACACAGATTACAATTTAAAGATTATAATAAAACTAAGAAAAAATTTATATTTCGTGGGGTTTTTTTTTGTGTGCCGGTGGAGCGTCGATCTTGTACTCCGTTGACGCACCGATTAAGACAATGAGTCTTTTGCTGTTGATGAGGACACTTACCCCAACTTCTAGCAATTTGGAAACCAGAAGAAGATGGAAAGTTTTAGCCCCACCAGACGGTGGGGCCCGACGCTAAAGCGGCGGGTCCAATTACGGGTCTCGATCCGATAAATGCACGGGTGCCAGGGTGTGCATCCGGAACACGTTTTTTGTTGGAAAAGCACGAACATAGATCTTTTCTTTGGTTAACCAAGAAAACACTCTGAATCCGAGAGGGTGGCGTTTCGGTTAAGCGAGAAACGTCCAGGGTGGGGGAAATGCGAAGAACTCATGTTCGATCCCTCATGCCTGCAAAAATATACTTCTTGGACCAGAGTGTGCCTCCCAGCTCGAACCGTGGACTAGTCACTTCGCAATTGCGAGTGGATACCACCGGGTTACTCCAAAAAAAAAAAACCCTCTGAGGGGGTGTTTGGTTCACTAGTTTTATAGAAAACTTTTGGGACATTGCCTGACAGTGGTAGTTCTGTAAATAAAACTTTTTCCACGATTTTTATAAACTGTGTTTGGTTCGAAAAAAAATTTTATAGAAAACTTTTCTATAAAGTACAGAAAAGAGGGTTATTTTACAGAAATCGACTTCTTAGCAAAAAGAGTTGAAATTGCACTGAAATCTGGCAAAACTAATTTAAAAATATTAAACTCGTACCCATACCCAATTTCCCACCCCCGATTACATTTCTCGTGGGCGATTTTGGGCGGAAAAGCTAGGATTTTCCTCTTCCTCATCTCCCGCTCTCGCTCCCGCCCCCAAATCCAGAATCCCACCTCATCTTCGCGCCTTTTCCTCTTCCTCCAGCTCTCTCGCTCTCGCTCCTATCCCCAAACCTCATCTTCACACCTCATCTTCGTCGGTTTTCTCGAGATATAACGTCAAAGCCTCAATCGGATTTTGGGTTGCGCGAGAGTTGGGGGTTCTTGAAGAATCCATTTTTGGGGTTGAAGAATCGGTTTTTGGTGTTAGATTTCTCGACGGATTTCTCGAGATCACGATTGCGCTCTGATTTAAGGTAAAAAAAACCCTAAACCCTTTTTGCTTCTGATCTGAGGCTGTTGAGATCTTGTTTAGCTTGATGTTGAGATATTGCAGCGATTTGAGCTCAATTTTTTGCGGCGATTGAGCTCTGATTTTTTCTCCAATTTGGAGATTGTCTAATGGTCACTGTAGGGTCGAAAAAATATTTATTGATTGAATGAATGTTTTACAATCAAATTCCTTCGATTACAGAGGAAGAGGAGATCGATTTGACTCCTCTTTTGTATGGGTTCTTGGTGGCGATAGGATGCTTCCCTCGATGCTCACGTCGAGATTGCTTCTCGTTGACGATCAGACCAAAGCTGCGGATGATCTAGAGGTTGTTGAAGAGGAGCTTGATCTCTCTTGTGCGCAAGTGCTTGATTTTCCAAGAGTTCTCTCTAAAAGCCAGCCAGCCCTTTCTTTGTTGGGCTTTCAACTATTTATATGGGCTTGAGGGGTGTAGCTGACCCCTATTGTCACTCTCATATGAGGGTCAATGACCCTTCCCATCGTGCGAGCGGTCAACGCCGGGCACTGCGTTGACAATGGCCTCCGTGTTTGCTACGATGGCGGCCTTCACGGTGATTGTCGGTACTTCTGATGCTGGCCCTGCGGTAGCGGCGACGGCGAGCCTCGTCGGACCAATGATGCCGCGGGCGAGCTTCGTTTGAACGTCGAGGTTCACTGCTGCGGGCGAACCTCGGCTGAGTGTCGGGGTTCACTGCTATAGGCGAACCTCGGTTGGATGTCGAGGCTCGCTGCTGTTGGCGAACCTCGGTTGAGTGTTGAGGCGGGGTATCGAGACTCACTGCTATAGGCGAACCTCGGTTGAATGTCGAGGTTCACTGCTATAGGCGAACTTCGGTTGAATGTCGAGGTTCACTGCTGTAGGCGAACCTCGGTTGAATGTCGAGGTTCCGCTGGCGTAAGCGAACCGGTTGAATGTCGAGGTTCACTGCTATAGGCGAACCTCGGTTGAATGTCGAGCCTCGGCGCTTGGCGAGCCTCGTCGAATGTCGAGCCTCGCCGCTTGGCGAAGTCTTGTCGAATGTCGAGCCTCGCTGCTTGGCGAGCCTCGTCTGAATGTCGAGCCTCGCTGCTTGGCGAGCCTCGTCTGAATGTCGAGCCTCGCTGCTTGGCGAGCCTCGCTGCTTGGCGAGCCTCGTCGAATGTCGAGCCTCGGCTTGGCGAAGTCTTGTCGAATGTCGAGCCTCGGCTTGGCGAGCCTCGTCGAATGTCGAGCCTCGCTGCTTGGCGAGCCTCGTCTGAACGTCGAGCCTCCATTGCTTGGCGAGCCTCGGCGCTTGGCGACCTGCGCTTCTGAAGCGGTCGTAACTTTCAAACCATACGTCGAATTAGGCGAGTTATATATGGAAATCGACCATCTCGACGAGGCGAACCCGATTGCTCGGTCATTTTGCCCAGTTCCTCCCGGTTCAAGAGATATCAGCACTTTTGTCTATTTTGTAAAGTCAAGCATTCAGTGAATTTAACCTTTAGGCGGGCTCGACTTCACTCGGATGGACCCTAAGCTCTTACGCTCATTAGAGGATTGCGTGGTAGATTAAGGCAATTTTATCGCCTACAAACCCTCCAAAGTTTTCGACTTGAATGCGGTTGAATGGAGTGCGGAACACTTTGGATACAAAGACTTGTAAGGCGATTGCCGTGCGAGCGGGCGAGAACCTTCTAACGAACACGGTAGATTTGAATTCTTCACCTGCAGCTAATGATCGCCCTCTGGGATTTTTAGCAAACCCCCAGCTATCAACGGATTTGATGTGCCTTTACCGATTACCGTTTGAATCGGGCTAGCATGTAGATTACCTAAGTCCGTTCTACATGTAACGTTGTGCTAAGAGAGTTAACTTTCTTAGTGCTACGATGTTGAATCGTGAACCGTCTTTCTCACGGGAATAGACTACCCGGCCACGTGTGTTAGACGTAGACTAATCTCGAATAAGGGGTCGAGATAAAGTCCCCTATGTCAGAGAGACATAGATTCAGCTGTTGTTTAATAACTGGCTACACGTGGATTGGTCGCGCGTGCAGACTTTGTCTTCTCCTGGGGCAAAGACGAACCCTGTTTTGTCTTCTCTTAGGGCAAAGACGAACCCAGAATAATGGCACATCGCATGGTAGGCCATTATCAGGAAATGATCGAATCGTTCAGTGACATAAAAGTATAACGATCGCAATCAAAAAGCAATCAAGTTGTTCAGTGACGTGAAAGTATAACAACAGTGATTACGAACAAAATCATTTAGGGAATGATTCTGTGGAGGTAGCTGAGTCGTTCAGTGACATGGGAGTATAACGACTATGGCTGAAATAGAGGCACATCGCATGGTAGGCCACTATTTGGAAATGATCGAATCGTTCAGTGACATAAAAGTATAACGATCGCAATCAAAAAGCAATCAAGTTGTTCAGTGACGTGAAAGTATAACAACAGTGATTACGAACAAAATCATTTAGGAAATGATTCCGTGGGAGTGGTCCCGTCATCCTGTTTGAGAGGATTGACGGAGGAAATCTTGAGGGAACTATCAGAGGCGATTGTTAACATGATAGTTAGGTCCCGCCATCCTATTGATGAGGATTGGCGAGAGAATTTGGAGGAAATTAGTTATCAGAGGTGATTGTTAACATGACAACTCAGTGGGAGTTTGAAAGAAGACTATGGGTAGTACTTTTTCAGAAACTTACCATTAATAGGCATCATGATTCTGTCGCCTTCTTGATTGGTCAGGCGGTATGCTCCATTCGAGTAAACTGATTCCACTACTTAATGGCCCTTCCCATTTTGGTTCGAACTTCCCCTTCTTTTTGGAGTTCAAAATCATTGGGCGTCGGACAGCGAGAACAAGGTCGCCTTCCTTGAAAATACGACACCGGACTTTCTTGTCAAATGCTTTAGAAACTGGTCCGTAAAGCTGGCCATCGTGGGTTGCTCTCGAGGTTCACAAAGAACAATCGCCACACTGCTCCTTAGAGACCGATTAGCTTCATAAGGTTCATCGTGCATGTCTTGATACAATTCGACTTTCCCTTTCAATGGATGGTTAGCCATAAGATCACACAGCTTGACCCTTCATCGCCTTCCGAGGTTTGAAGTGAATGTCGATCGAGATAACAAAGAATGCCCATCTAGCCATTCGACCATTCAACGTGCAGCCGGGTCATGAATACCCGTGATAGGGTCAATTTTGGAGATGACGGTATGGTCTCTCCCATCGCGGGTCGCCATCTTCAGAGGGTCGAAAAATATTTATTGATTGAATGAATGTTTTACAATCAAATTCCTTCGACATGAGGAAGAGGAGATCGATTTGACTCCTCTTTGTATGGGTTCTGGTGGCGATAGGATGCTTCCTCGATGCTCACGCCGAGATTGCTTCCGCTGACGATCGTAACCAAAGCCGCGATGATCTAGAGGTTGTTGAAGAGGAGCTTGATCTCTTGTGCGCAAGTGCTTGATTTTCCAAGAGTTCTTCAGCCACCACTCTTTTTTGTTGGGCTTTCAACTATTTATATGGGCTTGAGGGTGTAGTCGACTCTATTGTCACTCTCATATGAGGGTCAATGACCCTTCCCATCGCCAGAGCTGGCCCAACGCCAGCTCGCTTCGACAATGGCCTCGTGTTTGCTATGGGGAGCTGCACCTGCTGATTGTCGCCGCACAAAAGAACGCCGGCGCCACGGCAGAACGGCGAACGGCGAGCCTCGTCGGACCAATGATGCCGCGGCGAAGCCGTTGAACGCCGAGGTTCATCGCCGTAGGCTAACCTCGTTGAATGTCGAGGTTCACCGCTATAGGCGAACCTCGGTTGATGTCGAGGCTCGGCCGCTGGCGAACCTCGGTTGAGTGTTGAGGCGGGTATCGAGACTCATCGCTATAGCGAACCTCGGTTGAATGTCGAGGTTCACCGCTATAGCGAACCTCGGTTGAATGTCGAGGTTCATCGCCGTAGGCTAACCTCGTTGAATGTCGAGGTTCACCGCCGTAGGCGAACCTCGGTTGAATGTCGAGGTTCATCGCCGTAGGCTAACCTCGTTGAATGTCGAGCCTCGGCTTGGCGAGCCTCGTCAATGTCGAGCCTCGCCGCTTGGCGAAGTCTTGTCGAATGTCGAGCCTCGCTGCTTGGCGAGCCTCGTCAATGTCGAGCCTCGCTGCTTGGCGAGCCTCGTCAATGTCGAGCCTCGCTGCTTGGCGAGCCTCGCCGCTTGGCGAAGCCTCGTCGCATTTAAGAACAGTCGAACTTTCAAACCATACGCCGAATTAGACGAAGTTATATATGGAAATCGACCATCTCGACGAGACGGAGCCATTGCTCCGGCCATTTTGCCCAGTTCCTCCCGGTTCAAGAGATATCAGCACTTTTGTCTATTTTGTAAAGTCAAGCATCTGTGAATTTAACCTTTAGGGCGACTCGACTTCACTGATGGACCCCTGCTCATTCCAGTTGTAAGGATTAAGGCAATTTTACTGCCTACCTAGTAGTTTTCCTTTCAAAGTGAAAACGATAAATGAACTGGATTTCAATATAATCAAACATTAAGTCACCTATGGTCATCTCTTTGGATGCAAAGGGAACATTGGATCACAAATTTCTAGTTCCTTTTAAGTTCTTTAGTTCAAAAACTTAGCAGCAGTGAAGCTTTTAACCGACATTTTGTATCTCCGTAACTCAATGGGGAAATGAGTGAACAAGTCTTATATCGATGATTGGTATATAAACCCAAAAGTTTGTCTATTTACTTCATCCTCATGTAGACAAGTCAGTATAGCCATCTATAATTCTTAAGACTTTGAGCAAAGCATTTTGTTATTGAGATCCTTTGTGGGAATGAGTAGTGCCAATTCTAAAGTAGTCATGCCGGTAGATGAATCTCGAGTCCATTTTACCCAATTCATATAGTATGCAACCCAGATGCTAGTCGCTTCAATTTGATGTTCTTTTAAAAATAGTGTAGAATTGGAACAAGGTCGACATTTTCCACGAAGGATTTACTATTTGATACATAATTTTTGCTTATTGTAGATCGATCGGTTCGAGAGGAAACTTTTAACTTGAATTGTATTTCATTTTGAAGCAAAACTTAGATGATTTTAGCAAAGGAATTTATTTAACTTATTACATACATGTTGGTTTTATTTATGATCAGTTATGATTTTTGCTCAGGTTCATGCTTAAATGATTCATGCATAAAAAATCAATTTGATAGCTCTGAATATTTCTCAAAATTGATATGGAAATTTCTTTTATATATAAATCAAATTATAACTTGGTTTGCTTTTTAATACATATGATATTTGGTAAAGTTTAGTGGATAAGTTTATTGTTCAAATTAGCCATTCTTCATTGTTGCATAAACGCCTTAAACTATTTTTGCTTTGTAATTAATGTAGATGGATGGTGTAGATGAAGAACAAATAAAGAGGATGTGTGCTAATACGACTATTTCTTCCATGGTTACAATAAATAGCTTGTTTATTGAGAATGCATGCTAGGCGCAAATCAATTTGTAATTATACAAGACAGGAGAAGATGATGAAAATATTTTACGTAAATACCCACTTCAAGCGTGTCTTCAAGGTTATAGTGATAGTTGTAGGTCTTATATTAGAATGAGGCCTAAAGCTTTTTTCAAACTTACGGATATAATGCAAAATAATGGTTTTTTAAAGGACACAAGACACCTTCAAGTTGAAGAACAACTCGCTATGTTTCTGAGCATAGTGGGTCATAAAATCAAAAATAGAGTAATAAGGACCGAATTCATAAGATCTGATGAAACTGTTAGTAGGTACTTTAATAAAGTCCTACAGGCTATGAATGGTCTTTGCGATCGATACATGAAGCAAGCACCTAATGAGATTCCACCGGAGATTGCCAACAATCCAAACTATTTCTTACTTCAAGGTAAGAGAGAGATAAATTATTTCGCTAATGATTGTAGTAATTTAATAATATGAGTAACTAATATTTTGAATAATGTACTATTTTAATAGGATTGCATTGGTATGATAGATGGAACATACATTGACGCAATGTTACCCTTTAACCTAGTTGCACACTTTAGAGGACGTAAAAATGTAACACAAAATATTTTAGTTGCATGCACTCTAAATAAACTTTTCACATATGTTCTAGCTGGGTGGGAAGGCGCGGCAAATGACTATAGGATTTTGCAAGATGTGTTGTCCAGACCACAACCTTACGGATTGAGAGTATATGATGGTATTCTTCTACCTCATTTTAAAAATATTAAATTAAATAATATGATCAAATTGATCACAATTTTTCTTCTTATAATATAGGAAAATATTACCTTTGTGACGCTGGATACACTGTCATGCCCGACTTCATCTCTCCGTACCGTGGTATACGTTATCATTTAAAGGAACAAATTGATAGGACACCCAAAAATAGTAGGGAGTTATTCAATTTAAGACACTTCTCTTTACAATCTAAAATTGAATCAACCTTTGGTACATTGAAGAATTGGTTCAAAATCCTATCGACGAAGCCTAATTATCCATTCCCCACACAAGTGGACATCGTCTTAGTGTGTACTCTATTGCATAATTTTATTGCAATTGAAGATCCACAAGATGACATTTTGAATGAGAATGTTGTAATTGATGAAGAGAATGAAGAGGTGACAAATGAAGATGATACAAATGTAATTGACTACACTCAATCTAGGACACAAAGAGAGGATCGTGATGCAAGAAATGAATGGAAGGACTTTAGGACCAAATTGCTTAGGTAATGTGGGTTGATTATTGTGCAAAGTATAAAGGTAGTGATACCACGGAAATTGGCATGTAGTTTTCTTGTTTTCGATATTTAATTATGTATTGTACCATTTCATAACTCGTTTTGTATGGACAATGTAATTTTGCATCCCTTACTTGCAACTATGTAATTCAATTAACTTTCTAAGATTGTTCTACATATTCATGGTTATTTTATTATTATATATAGGTATGTCTAACAAAGATGCAGAAAGCAAAACTTGCCCTCATCACCACATGCACCGCCAAATGATTCTAAGGTGTTAATGTGAACTTTATGCCATATCCACCTCAACCTTTTATTTCGCCACATACAATGCCGAACTCTTTACCACAATTCCCACCCTTTGAAGGCAACTATAGTGGAATGAGCCGAACATGTGTCATACACTAACATGTTAAACAAATCCCCAATGCTTGTAAATTTCATCTTATAGTTCTCAAAGCAAATGTCCACAACAAATGTCACCAACCATGGTAAACTGTGGACCTCAAAGCAATGTCATTGATGTGAGTCAAGAGGTATCACCCTCCAAAAAATGAAGAAACCGCTCACAAGAGAAAAGTGGATCAAACAATGAGAACTACTAGCCTCAATTCAAGGGGTTTCCAACATGTGGTGGCTCCCCAGCATGATGTGGTCCTTATAACGCGGTCTTTAACTTCGAAAGATGGAATGAAGGTTGATAAAAACTTTAAAGTCGGCTTACAAAATAACAGCCTATGAAGATCAACATGCAATTCAAAACTAAGTACCCACCTTCATGTGATTAATCACATGAAAACGAGTAATCAAATATTTTGATATGAAGGCTTGCACCAATATAAGTGGTGTTGGGTGGGATGAAAAACGTATGGTAATTCTAGATGATGAGACACTTAAAACATGAGCTGTATTATTTCTATCATAACAATGAATTTATTTTAATTGGACGTGAAAAGTTTATACTTAATTTCATACGTCATTTAGTAAAACTACATTTTAATTTTCACATATTGCGTGATAAAAGTAACTCTAGGCTAAGAGGATATATAAACAAGCATCTTCCTTTTTAAGCAATTGAGAAGATCATAGGTGATGATCAAGCTAGGGAGTGATTTTACTAGGCGGTTTATGAGAAGATTGGCACTAACAATGTCTGTTTGGTTGAAAGTTGTTTCCATTTGTAAAACTTGAGAAAATTACACTTTTGGTTCGGTTATAAAGAAATTAAATAACTCTCTCACAAACTCGAACAAAAAGCGCTACAAGTGTAGATCTCTGTTTTAGGTGGGACTTTGCCTCTTGGGGGGCGCGTAATCCGTGGACCACCGGCGCGTCGTCGTCGGCGGGGTTTAGTTGATGCTTCATAGAAACAAGAACTTGGTAAATATCTTAGCAAGGTAAGATATCTACTCTTCTCAAGAATAAGTCAAAGCTTAAACTTCGAGGAATCTCCGTGTGGATCGTGTTCTTGAACTCGGAAGCTTGGATCTCGATTGCCCTTCGATAGCCGACCCACGCCCAAGTGGGCGTAGGAGGGTATTTATAGTCTTTGGAAGCGTGCCCTCTTGAAACATAAGTGTCATAAGTGCGGAAATTTGATTAAGCGGCTTCGAGTACCTCGCGTAAAACTGCCTCGCTAGCTGGCGGCGTTAGGGTTATACCTTTGCGGCGATGGTACCCTCGTGGCGGCGATGTCAAACCGCCAGCTTTGTTACGGGTTTCTGCTTTTTAGGCACGATTAAATGCCTAGAATCGCCTGAGTGGTATCTTCGGCGATGTAACCGCACATTAAAGTATTTGAGCGTCTCTGATAAAGTCAAGTGGGCCCCACATTGATTTAGATCCTTCAAGAGATCGTTATCAAGTATTACGGTGTCTGCGCCTTTGGCGAGGCACAAATAAAGTGTCGCTAGTTCGAGACACATCAAGTGTCTGCTTCACGGTACCACACATCAATCTCGCTAACAGCGAGACACATCAAAGTGTCTGCTAGTGGCGAGGCACACATAAGTGTCTCATAGCGTAGCGAGACACAATCTTCCCCAATGTTGGGCTTCTTGAGATTTCGGCGGCGTTGTCCTTGATCTTCTCATGATTTAGTCATATTTGAGGTTCTTGACAATTTTTGATACCTACGGATACCCCTCCAAAGTTTCGGACTCCTCGTATTTTGTCGAAGTGCGAAATACTTTGGATAAGATCGCCTTGCTTCGTTCAGCGTTGAACTTTGTAGAAGAGGCCCATGTTTTGCTTAGTTTCTTGAACCACAGCTCTGCTGACGTCGTGACCATACTTTGGGATCCATATCCATTGCATTTGTATTTGAATGGATTAAAATGTAAATCGATTTTGGACTAATCATCTTCATCTTGAAAGTCATCATTTGAGTTGTAATTGAATGCCTTGAGAAACATCGGTCACTATTGCGGCTTGTTTGTGTTTTCTCTTGGGGCAAAACGAACCACTGTCTTCTCTTGGTAGCGAACCCTTTGTGTTTTCTCTTGGGCGAAAATGAACCCTTTGTGTTTTCTCTTGGAAAACGAACCCTATTGGAATAGACCTCTCATTCATAAAAGGAATCGAGGGATTTTGATCATGGTCCTAGCGTAGGAAGATTTGACCGGGATAGGAATTTTGAGACAATCCTAAGCGTAGGAAGGTTTGATCACTCAATCTGAAAGTGGACCTCGTTCATAAAAGGAATCAGAGGGATTTTGACCATGGTCCTAAGCGTAGGAAGGTTTGACCCGAGGCGGAATTTTGAGACAATCCTAGCTGCCGGAAGGTTTGATCGCTCAATCTAGAAGTGGACCTCGTTCATGGAAGGAATCGAGAGGGATTTTGACTGTGGTCCTAAGCGTAATAAGGTTTGACGGGATAGAATTTTGAGACAATCCTAGCGTAGGAAGGTTTGATCGCTCAATGTGGAGGTGGACCTCGTTCATGGATTATCCACCCACTTTCTTTGCAAAAGCTGGGCTACATTCATCTAGAATAGTTTATACTCATATTCTTATTGGAGTAAGAAGGAGGAGCAGTTTAACCTCTTATACTCATCGGAGGAAAGGGCGGTTTATACTCGTATACATGCGAATGGGAGAGCGATTTAACCTCTTATACTCATGGGAGGAAGGGCGGTTTATACGTATACACCTTCGGTGTGGGCAGTTTAACCTCTTATACTCATGGAGGAAAGGCGGTTTATACTCGTATACACAGCCGGAGTGAAAGGAGGGCAGTTTAACCTCTTATACTCATCGGAGGTTAGGGAAGATTTATACTCATATACACACCGAGTCGAGGAAGCGGTTATACTCATTATACTGTGAGATCTGAGGAGGCAGTTTAACCTCTTATACTCATGGAGGTGTCTTAGCATTTATTTGTTAAGGCGGCCGATAAGGCTTGGATGATGGCCTTGAGAGCTAAGCAATTCTTAGTAGGATGGAGGATCCTCACTGAGTACGCCGATATTTAAGGTCAGAAGTCTTGTCGACCTCCTCTTAATTTGTAATCGGAGGCAACTTGATTTTGTTGTTATCAAGAAGGTGTTTGAAGATGATTGGAACTTCTTCATCTTTGAAAGAGTATGTCTGTGGAATTGATTTAGAAGCTTTTTGGCGTGATCGGTAGTTGCGACGTTTGACTATCGTGATCCTGAGGCGCCTTTCCTCTATTACGAGAGGAAAATTTACTTCGAGTCGGTAGTCATTTTACCTCTTCGGCTTTCTTCCTTGAGGAAGCGTTCGACTTGTTCTCCTCGTATTTTGAGATCTTTCCATGTAGTTGGCGGGGCGACCCCATGACTTCAACGAGATCAATGGAGAGATTATTGTGTGCGTCCATAATATAAATTCCTCGGTGATTGGATCTTTGCGGTTTATGGCCTTATTGCGGAAGCGCTTAGCGAAAGTGTCAATTGTCTCCCCATTCTTACTTTTTCATCCAAGAGGGTTCCAATCGAGACCTCGGTGTGCGTCATCGAAGAAGTTCTTTGAGAACAAGCTTTCCATATCATTCCAACATTGATGCTAGGCCTTGAGTCTTGATACCAAGAAGGCGACCTCTGAAGGGTTCCAACGAATGACCGAATCATCAAGGCTCATTTCGAGATCACCCCAAATGTGATTTGAAGTAAATCGGGTGTTGTAGGTGACCCTCTCGATCAAATGGCGTGAAGTTGATCAAATTAAATTTGGGGGGTAGGGATTGAGTCCCACTCTCGGATCTGGACACGGGATGCAGTCCTTTTGACTTCTGTGTGGACATCAAAGCATTGATTTTATCTTCAAGCTCTTTCATCCTTTCCATCATCCTCCCCTTTTGGATTACTTCCAATAGGAAGAATTGGATCATTTCCACCTTGAGCACCGGATCAGACTTTCTTTGGAGGTTGATCGGCGTAAATGTGTTCATCAATCTCGAATCGTTGTCTTGACATTATGGCGTTATGGTGGGTAGCTCCACCTTGTTGGTGGTTGGCTGGACCGGGTTGTGCAACCGTATGGGTTTGCAACTCCTCATCATTACATGGCTAGCTCCATCTCTTTCTCATTTGACCTTAAGCTCTTCTCTTTGCTTGGCTAAGGCTTCTTGTAACATTTGAGCGGGACATCGGAGTAATTGTAAAGATTCTGGGATGGCGACCAACACTTGACATTGTGTCATCGGAAGCTATCGCCCGGTGTTGTCGGAGCTTCATCTTGAGATGACTCTCCTCATGCATCCTTCTATAGTCGATCGTTGGGTAGCTTCGCAATTATGAAGAGACATTCTTTGAAATCGAGATCCGACCTTTCCTCGGGGTGAAGTCGGGATCGCATCCGTCGCCGGTCCTTTCCCTTTGTTTACCATGTTGATAGTCACTTCGGGAAACTCATCAAATTGGATAAATGATCTCTTTCTTCTTCGATATCGTCTTGACTGTGGCGGATCTTACATTTGCTACGAGGAAAGCCGTTCGAATACTGAAACTCTTTGTGGGTGAGCGTTCGACTCAGAACAGGCACATCCTGATAATAACGTCTTAATCAATTTTGCACATGAGCAAGAACAATCTATTTCGTCGATCGTCCTCTTTAGGTGTGTTGCTACCCCGACATGACACGGTTGATGTGGGTTATTACAAATTGCACTTCCACCCCAAGTGTAGCGTTGTCCTTAGTGGAGGACCGTCTTCTTTGGGGCGTCGACTATTTGACTTGAGAGACAACTTTCGTGCTTGGCCGTCATCGAAGTTGCTTACGTATGAGTCACGAGGGTTTGGTCATCTCGTGATTTTTGAGTCACTTGCCTCAACTTCTTCTTCTCGGCGACTTCGTGGACCCCTTGTGGGATGCTCAAGCGAGGCGCGGAAATTCTTCGGTTTGAGTTGCATCGGATGGCTCGGCACATTTACGAATCACTTGGAATTTGGAGTGCGGCCCCTGACACGCGTTGTTTATGGATCGGTGACCCAAGCGTTCCATTCGGTGTTTTGACTTTATTTCTGGTGTGGACCAAGGCGACTAAACACTGAAGTTGTCGAATTTCCGGACTCAACGGTTGATACCTCGGTAGGAAGTGGAAGAAAGGGGAAAAGCCCATTTTACGCTAAGGCATGGAGGGCTGCCTGTTTGTTGGCGGCGGTTCATCTTGTCGGCTGACGCGAGGCGGTTTACCTTTGCCTGTTGTTGGCGAACGCTTCAATTGTCTGGCGGCAGGCGGTTTACCTACCATTGCTGGCGGGCGGCAAAGCTGTCTCCGCTAGCGCTGGCTTCAGTATCTCGGTGAAGAATGTTCTTGCGAGAGTCTTGAGCGATTTTGATGTTGCCGGGATCCATGCTTGGCGATTTTGAGCCGTTCTTTGGGTTGATTTTGACTCTTGCGCCTTGCGAACAATAGCCGATGCTCTAGCAAAGCGTGCCGCGGCGTTTGGCGCTCCTTCCTTATCAATCAAGTCCTTTTGACAAGAACCCATTCTTCCTTGTCGAGAGTCGCGGATTGAAGATGCGGTTGTTGATGCCTTTGATCCGCGTGAGTTCGATAGTGAACTCCATCCGTCGACTCGAGCCTTAGCGGCGGCGGGCCATCTTTGGCGTCGTCTTTGGCGAGCTCTTTCGTCCGAGTCAGTTGAGATCTTGTTGAGAGGAAATTGCCTGCTTTGCAAGCGAACAAAAATGCGTTGCGCATCTAGCGAGAGCGAACCTCCCTCTTAGGGGATGAGATCCTCCGATGTTTGCGGGATGAAGAGGACTTTGATGAGGAAGAGGAGATATTCTTGAACTTGGCTTGATCGAAGATGTAATCCGATCCATCGACCATGAGATCGGCACTGATATTGCAAAGGCTTGAAACAACGATCTCGCTCGAGACCGCTGGCTCCACCGTGGTCGCCATCGTGTTTGGTTCGAAAGTTGTTTCCATTTGTAAAACTTGGAAAAATTACACTTTTGGTTCTCGATTACAAAGAAATTAAATAACTCTCTCAAACTTCGAACAAAAGCGCTACAAGTGTAGATCTGTTTCGTGGGACTTTGCGTGTTGGGGGCAGCGTAATCCGTGGACCACCGGCGGCGATCGTCGAATCGGCGGGGTTTAGTTGATGCTTCGCAAAGGAAACAAGAACTTCAAAGAAATATCTTAGCAAGGTAAGATATCTACTCTTCTCAAGAATAAGTCAAAGCTTAAGCTTCGAGGAATCTCCGTGTGGATCGTGTTCTTGAACTCAGGAAGCTTGGATCTCGATTGCCCTTCGATAGCCGACCCCGCCCAAGTGGGCGTGGGAGGGTATTTATAGTCTTTGGGAAGCGTGCCCTCTTGAAACATAAGTGTCATAAGTGCGAAATTTGGTTAAGCGGCGGACTCGAGCTGCCTCAGCCAAGGCTGCCTGCTAGCTGGCGGCGGTGTGGAAGTACTGGCGGCGGCGGTATCGGCTGCCACCATTGGGATATAACATTTCCGGCTGTTGTAGCGGTTTCCGCTTTTAGACACGATTAAATACCTAGAATCCGCCTAGTGGTATCTTCGGCGTGTAACCGCACATTAAAGTATTTAAACATCTCTGCGATAAGTCAAGTGGGCCCCACCAGCATTGATTTAGATCCTTCAAGAGATCGTTTCAAGTATTACGGGTGTCTGCTAGTTGCGAGACACATCAAATGATGGCGAGACACACACAAATGTCTGCTGCTACGAGACACATCAAAGTGTCTCGCTAGTGGCGAGGCACACATAAGTGTCTCGCCTTGTAGCGAGACACAATCTTCCCCTGTTGGGCTTCTTGAGATTTCGACGACGTTGTCCTTCGATCTTCTCATGATTTAGTCATATTTGAGGTTCTTCAGCAATTTTTGATGCCTACAATGTCGTTCATCTTGATGATGATGATGGAGACATTCCACTTGAGAGTGGCCGAGCCTCAATCGATGCTAACACTACCACAAACCCCACTTCTAGAAAATCCCGAATGAATCTAACACAAAGCCTTCCTCAAGCAAAACCAAGAAAATCCAATGATGATGAGTTGATACGTAGCTTTGTTGAGTCAATGTCGGAGTCAATTAGAAATCAACACATAACACATTAGACTGAATAATTAGCTGCAGCTTTGAGGACTCATAGTAACTCATATAGTGACGAATTTCTTGACAAAGTCTTAGATCATTTGTATGAAAGTGAGCGTGAGGCAAGAAGATTTTTTATCAAAACGAAGGAGGCTCAGAAGAGGTATACTACAAGTCTTGCGGCGACACAAGGGTGGGATACATCCTCAGTTTGATGGATTTGTGATCTTTTGGGTTTAGTTATTTTGTACACACAACACTCCATTTTGCTACTTCACATGATTTGCATATACTTTGCATTTCAAACTTGCTAATTTCTATTGCGTAACACAAACTTATATTTTGTTAATTGCAAACTTTAGATGTTGCAATTCATGTTGCTAATTCTTGTTGTTAGTTATATTCGTGTTGTTATTTTCTTATGATTAGTTTGAGCTTACTGATGGATGGCTTTTTGTGCTTAGATTGAGCTAATTGTTGTTGGCTTCTTGTATTATATAATGCTCGGTTTGAGCTTACTGACGGATGACTTTTTTTTGGTACTCAATTCTGGTATGGATTATTTTGATTCATGGTTATTTAGTTGGGCAATGATGGTAATAATAAACTGAGAATGCAACCTTAATTTATTGTGCAATGTTTAGGTGAGGCAATTTTGTATGGAATGCAACCTTCATTGATATTACAATGTTTGGGTGAGGCAATCCCTCAAAAGTGCAACCTACATTGCATCATAAATTTATAGGCGAGGCAATCTTTTATGACAAATCTGTTTATATCCTGAGTCCTAATAATTGTGTAATGTTGAGCTGTTGGTGATGTTTTCTGTATTCATGGCTAATTTTGAGCTTGTTTAGCTCTCTATTGTGATCATTTTAGTGTTGTTTTGAGTTCAGCTTTGAGTCGTTAGTGTAGTTCTTGTTATAACTATCTTTGATTTGAGCTTGTTTAGCTCTCTATGGTACTCATTTAGCTCTGATTTGTGCTCAGGTTGAGCTGTTGGTATTGTTTTCTATATTCATGGTTAATTTTGAGCTTGTTTAGCTCTCTATTGTGATCATTTTAGTGTTGTTTTGAGTTCAGTTTGAGCTGTTAGTGTAGTTCTTGTTATAACTATGCTGATTTCGAGTTTGTTTAGCTCTCTATTGTGCTCATTTAGCTCTGATTTGTGCTCAGGTTGAGCTATTGCACTGTTTTCTGTATTCATTGATGATTTTGAGCTTGTTTAGCTCTCTATTGTGATCATTTTGGTGTTGTTTTGAGCTCAGTTTGAGCTGTTGGTGCAGTTTCTGTTATTACTATGCTCATTTAGCTCTGATATGTGCTCAGGTTGAGCTGTTAGCAATGATGATGATCAACTAAATAAGATTGCAAACTAATTTACAATGTTCATAATAAGGGCGTTATTTAGTACGTTACTAGAGCACAATCTACGTTGAACTTGTAAGTTTCAGTTGAGGCAATCAATTTTGTCAAAAGATCAATAGCTGAGCCAACTTAGTACATGAAAATATCAAAGTAGGACATGAAAATGCCAAAGTTATACATGATTTTTTTAGATCATTGATTTCAATCTAACCATTGTAAATAAACTTCTAGTCCACGATGCTGGCCAATCCCCTCCTTACCCATATTGGGTACAGTCCCATTGTAACCAACATCATGCACGTGAGTTAAGAGATCATTCATGTTCTAATTTATGTAGGGGATATCGTTGCAGTAGGGACATTTCCACCACCCGTTTTGGTCTCTAACTTTCAAAGCATTAGCTCTTAGCATTATTTCTACTATTTTCATTATATCCCACATCTCATCACGCTCTCGATCTTCATCTGTATATGAAAATAAATCCTCATAGGTTTGTTTCTGCAGTAGTTTTCGAGCACGCTGATAAAAAAAATCAAGTAATTTGACTTTGGAAAAATAGTAGAAGAGTTTTTAGTTTTTTTTAAAACAAAATACTTACCTTTGAATTTGGTGCACCTGATGATTCACCAATGTCTCTAACATTCTTACTCATATTTTTTAACTTGGCAAAATTTGTGTTCATGGCAAGTTGAGGATCGAAGGATTTTATAACATTTGAGGATGCCAAACTAGCCATTAAACTAGCCGTTGAAAAGTGATGAATAAGATTAACAAAACTTTTCTGTAAATTTTTCATATGCAACCAAACAAAAGAAAAAGAAAACTTGCTATTTCTATAAAGTAATGGGCACATTTTCTTATTTTGAACCAAATAAAGAAAGTACAAGAAAAAGAAAAGTTGTACTTTTGAGTTCTCAAAACTTTTTCTATAATTTTTTATGGAAATACAAGGAAATCTATTTTTTGGTGTTTTCCTTTTCTATTTTTTATAGAAATTGAATCAAACACCCCTAACACAACGGAGAAGGAAAGTAGGTAAGACATTCACCTTGTTTGAATAGCTTAAAAATTTCACCTACTTCATTTTAGTTTACCCCTAACAACATAAAAATTGTTCCTCCCAAATTGGTGTGTACTGGAGGGGAATGGAACTTCCGTATCTCTCCTCTCCCCTATTTTCGCTTAACTTCTCTTACCCCCCTGAAATTCAAACATGCACTTAATGGATTGTCATGGTATGCATAAAGCAAAGCGGCTAATAGAGGTTTCAATAGTCCAAAAGAAAAGATTTTCTTTTAGGACCTTCGATATCGCTTAACACTTCAAGTGAACTTTGTTGCACTAGCATAGTGCACGTATTTTGCACGGGCATACTTTTATATTCGACTTTGTTTTGTGGAGAGGGAGATGAGGAGGTGAATCAAGAAAAAAAAGAAATTCAAAGCATTGGAAAAAATTTCGAAGTTTTACATAATTGATTCTAAAGGAAACAAAACATTCAATCATTGGATTCTCAAACATTGGAATATATAAACTTTATCCTTCGTTTCTTTCCATTTAGATTTTCTTAATAAAACATTCAAATAATGAGCTGGATAGCTTTTGTAACCAAAATGATCTTATTTAGTTTTTAAATTTCATAACATATAATTTTTTTCCCTTTTCATTTAATTTGTGCCCTTTGATGTGTTGTGAGAATAGTGTCGATATTGCAAGTGCACAATCAAGTTATAGTATAGCCATAAGGAAGGTGTGTAGGAACTATTCTAAACTGAATCCTACATTTGTGTGTGGACAAAGATGAGTGAAAGTGAAAATATATAAAGAGTGTGTGATTATTTACTCATAAAAGAAAATTAGAACAAGATGGGAGAAAGAGAGTGAACAAATAAAAGAAAACAAAGAATAAACAATGAGGATAAATAAAAGAAAATAGAAAAGAATAAAATCAAGACAAGAAAATTAACCAAACAGAGGAAAAATCAAAACAAGTAAAATATGGAGGAAATCAAGCAAAAAAGATAGGAATCTAGAATTGAATCCACTAGTTAATTCATTTAGGACTTCTAAGTACTCTTTTTATCACATTTTACTTTAGATTTACTAGGATAGACTATCAAACCATTTAAGAAAGCATAACCTATCAAATTATCATCCAAGTAAAATTTTTATTTATGAAAAGAACAACAACTAGATAGTTATTCTAGAATTCATAAGCATAACCTATCAAATCACTTAAGATAAGTATAGATTATCAAATTCTTCTTTATCAATTGGTTCTCTTGTTGATTATCCTAAAACATGAGTATTTTGGGTATAAAGAGAGCAATCCATAAATCATAAAAGAAATCAAACTAGTTTCATATGATTCTAGAGTTCCTACAAGATTTAGTTGCACATTTTGGAAAAAATAAGAAAATAAAATCTAGGCTAAAAAGAAGTAAAAGGAAGAGAATAACAATAACAACTAACTATAAAAACATGAACAAGAACAAAGAAATAAAGATTTAAACTATGAACATAAAGGAAAAATAAAATAGCATAAAAGTAAATCTATACTATAAAAAAAGTTGCAAGAAAATAAATTCTACAAAGCATAAAAATAAACAACAAAAATAAAAGAGCATGAAGGTACATCTAAACTACAAGATATGAAATAAATCTAATCTACAAACATAAAAATAAAAGAAAATAAAATCCTAAAACATGAATTTCTAAAATAAAAATAAAAGAAAAAATAAAAATTTACAATATAAGGGGTTGGCCCTTGGAGCAAATCTTCATCTTCATCCCCAAACAAAAAAAGTAAAAGAAAATTTAGAGAATTTTTTATTAATTGCAAAAAGTTTATAATTTTAAAAGGTCTTATCAATTAAGTAACCCTCCTCTCCAAATAAAATTTTTATAAAATTTTTCACACTCAAATCCCTCATTCTCTACCCCTATTTATAGCCTACAATAATCAACAATAGCTCTTGAATTAGCCTTGGGTTTCAAGAAATAAATCGGCCGTTTACTATTTACTATCATAATCAATTAGCCAATCGTTGTGTCGGTTAATCGTAGGTGTGATCGGTTGGTGAACTATTGGTCTAGCAATTGATTCATATTGACTTGTTGACTTTCGACTTTTCTTAATTCCTTGGGCTTTTGGGCCTCCTCTTGGCTTGATATTGGGCTTCAATAGAAAAATGGAGAAAATTTGATTCTTTTGGGCTCTTATTCATCAATTCTTCTTTTGTAATGTTATGAGAAAACACGTTATTAGTAATATATTTATTCAAATAAAATAGATAATGAGGGTATAAAAGTGTAATAAAATGTAATGATCACATTTTCTTTAATTTCTTAAATTCTATAAAATACTTTTGTCAATGCTTTAATAAATAATTTGTTCCCAACTTATTATTTTTCAGACATAAAATTTAAAAGAATCTTGTTTTTGAAAGGTTTGATATTTTCACTAAACAAATTTCTTTTCTTTTTGAATATTAGGACAATTAAAATGAACTATACATTGTGATCGCATTTGGATATTGGTCAAGTATATACTTAATTGACTATAATTGCTCAATTTATTCTTAAACTGTTATTTTTGTAGAAAATTTAACTAAATCAATCAGTAAAATCCCCTTAATATATTACATTTTACTTCATTCAAACAAAACACCATGTAGTTTAACTTTCCAGATAAAATTAATGGACTATATATCTTCGGACAATGCAACATACTCCTTCTTAGTCATGTGCTTCATTTTCCCAATTCTTTCTCATACTTACCTATGTGATAAAGAATAACAATTGAATAACTAAATAGAAGGAAAAAAATTTTCCTAGCTCTAATCTTGTCCAAATTCTCGGTTGTAAAATAACTAATGCTTGAGAGCAACTAAATCATGAGCAGTAATAACTTTGCCTTCTTTATCATAATCTTTAGCTCGTATCAATTATGACAATGAAAGGTGAAGACAATCAATATTAGTTTTAGACTCGAACATCATGAGTAAAAGCTTTAAAAGAAAGAAAGAGAATTGTGGCTTTCTCTTACCACATAAGCTGCGACATTTCAAAGAAATCCACTGCTCAATTTGTGCTATGAAGGAAATACATTTTATTAACAAATTAAGAATCTTTTATTCATTAAATGTACCAACTTAGAGGTCTACTAAATTGCAAATAAAAACATAGATCACAAACAATGCTTATGAGCATGCACTATACATTTTGTTTACAAAACTATAGAGTATTCATAAAAATATGATTGAATGGCTAAACTCAAAACAAAACTATATATATATATATATATATATATATAGAGAGAGAGCAAGGCTCCTATGAACTTAAGTTCATAATGAATAGTGGTGCACCAACTTTTCTAACCACTCATCTTGCTTTGGGATCCGTGAAAGATATAAAGGTCACTTTGAGATTTGTGCATCACAAATCTCAAGGCAAGATGAGTGGATAAAAGTTGGTGCACCACTATTCATTATGAACTTAAGTTCATAGGAGCCTTACTCTCTCTCTCTCTCTCTCTCTATATATATATATATATATATATATATATATATATATATATATATATGGGCGGATCAAATGAGAACTCCTTACAAATATGAGAACTAAGAACTCAATCTCTACCCTTAGATCTTTAACCAATCAACGGTTGTGATTAAACTCCATTAAATTTAAAAGTTAATAAAAGGGCACGCTTGCCATTTTAGCTATAAAATTAGTTACATTATAGGCAGTTTTTCTTGCCTAATTAACCGCGAACCTTCTTGATTACGCTTCACTTAGCCGACGGCTGATCATACGGAGTCAAACCCTAGAACCTTGCTCACTATCCGATTGAAGCGAAGTTCGTGGCGCTGGCCGATGAACCCTTGCTAACGAGAGGAATCTTGATCCCATCAAGATATTAATGGCTTTTCTCCGTGCTCCTCTTAGTTTCTTCTTCTTCTTCTTCTTCTTCTTCTTCTTCTTTATTTTAAATTTTTGGTTTTCATGGTGGCGCTCCCACATGCTTTTCTTTTCCCTTTTTTGTCCGAGGCGCTCTCCTCCCATCTTCTTTCATTCTTTTTTTGCTCTTTTTTTGTGTGTTGTCGCTATCATGGATCACGAATCGATTCTGAACTCTTAATAAATTACGAATCTCATTTACGATCTAACGTAATCACCTAGTTTACAAAACGTAATCACTTTGATTAACTTACGTAATCACAAAGGATAGATTAACGTAATCAACTAGTTCACAACACGATTTTTTAAAAAATAGCAAGGTGTTAATAGACAAATGTAATCACTCGATATTTAAAGAATCGTAATGCTTTATTGACGTAATCTCTCGAATATTTTAGTATTTTTACAACTCATTTAATGTAATCATTTTTCTATAGTTACGTAATCTCGCTATATTTACGTAATCGTAATATTTTTTTACGTAATCGTAATATTTTATTGACGTAATCTCTCGATTTTATAGAATCAATGTTTTATTGACGTAATCTCTCGAATATTTTAGTATTCTTACAATTCATCATCCTTCTATAGTTACGCATTCTCTGATATTTAGAGAATCAATGGTTTATTGACGTAATCTCTCAAGAATATTTTAGTATTCTTACAATTCATTTAACGGAATCATCCTTCTATAGTTCTGAGAATCTCGGTTATATTTCTGAGAATCGAATGTTTTATTGACATAATCTCTCAAGAATGTTTTAGTAATCCCTAGCCGATTCGATTACGTCTTGTGTTAAACCCTAGAACCTTGCCGTTTTTAGTCGTGAATCTCAGCAGATAATTTCTCAAAAATTATTGAGCAACCCCTATGATTTGTAAACTAGTAGAATATGAAAAGTTTTTTGAAAAAAGGTGGTTTCGGTGTTTAAAGATTTGTCAGTTTTTTCCTTTTATATCTCTGTGCTTTTACTTGTTTACTCTTATTTCAGTTTGTAATGTCTATTTAATTATAATTCTGCCACCTTAATTTTGGCGAGAATCGAGTCTTTATTTTTATATCATGGATGGTTGATATTGTGTTCTTAGTTCTCACATTTATTTGGGTTCTCATTGAACCAACCTATATATATATATATATATATATATATATATATATATATATATATATATATATATATATATATATATATATATATATATATATATATATATATATATATATATATATATATATAAAATATGGGTTTTCCTCGATATATACTTTAGAGCTAAAACTCAGAATCAGTATGACTAAACTAAACAAAACAAATATGTGAATCTTTTATCCGTTTTTTTAGTTTGGTTATATGACATAAAAGGTGATGGAAATGCAATTATAGAATAAATATCTATCAATAAGAAAGTAGCAATTCGAAGTTATGGAAAGGACTGCTAACTCATCAAATTATGTTGCAACTTCCTTGACTTCTTCTTGTGCTTCTTTATTTTCCATTTTAGCTTGTCAAGCTTCTTAATGCATGTTCTCCTCTTATTCCTTTTGATACCTCGATCTAAATAAAAATCAAATAAATCGTGATTATTATGATACTAAAATAAAAAGGGAAAATTGCGTCAAGGCCCCAAAAAAGCCCCGATGTGCCTAGCCCCACGTATTTTTTGTGTGTGGAAGCCCCAAATCACGGGTAAATAGTGTGATTAAGCCCCCAAAGACACTTTCCAACTCATCACCGAGAGAAAAAAGCATAAAACCCTATTCTACCCTTAAACCGTTCCCCAAAGCTGTTGTTCCCTCTCTCTTCCCCTTCTCTCGCTCAAACCACCAAGACATTTACCCAATTCAAACCCTAGTTTTATCCCCAAATGTCTAGTAAATCGCTGAGAGAAATCCACCCTAAAATTGAGTTAAATGGTAGATATTCCATCTCTGAAGAAGGATGAAGAAGCGGTTCTTTGGCGGTCGGTCATTTCGGTTAGCTGAGGAGGATCTTGGCGAACCATCCGCCCGACTCCGCCTCGGCGTCCACATCGACCTCAGCTTCCCGGTGGCGGCAACTCTTCGCCGACTTCCTCTCGAGGGCGAGGACAGCAACAAGGCTTGATTTGCCTGTTGTGCATGAAAAGGGAAAGGAAATTGGCGACCTTAAAGAAGGCGGTCTCGGAGGTTTGTACTGTCGCCCACCTCTAAGAAGAAGTAAGTGCTCAAAATTTGAATCAATTTTGGTTTTGATTTTAGTTAATTATGACTGATTTCGGGTATGTTTATTGAAAACTTGGTGTGAAAAACTGGATATTGTAGTGTAGAATCGGTTTCTTAAGTTTGGGGTATCATCTTGACAATATGATGTATGATCTTTAAGAAGTAATGCACCTAAGAAGTGTTAGCGGTAAAAGTTGGGATGATTGTCATTGATTTGAACTTGCTTACGCCTTCTTTGGCCTACAACGAAATTCAAAAAGAAATATCTTTTATTTTACGCATAATGAAAATCAAAAGATTACAACTTTTATCCTTAGTGAACAAACACGAGGATCTCAGTATATCTGGATCCCTGGCGGGTTCTTTGCCCGCGCCGGGACTTATTGTATCCGTGGACCACCGCGCAATTCCAATCCAAGTAGAGACCCTGTTCGAACTACAGACGAGGGGCTCGCTTCACGAAGGAAACGGTTACCGAGGGATCACACTCACGAAGGAGAGGATCGCCTCATGGGATCACACTCACGAAGGAGAGGATCGCGGGCGGGTGAGATCTACAAGGAGAAATCCGGCTATCCACGAGATTAAGGCGAAGCTTAACCTAGAGGGTATCGTAGTTCGACCGAGTTTTCTTACCCTGATTTGTGGATCTGGTTGATCGACTTGTACTGGCCAAGCTGTTCTGACCGCATACCATTACTCTGTAGATCTCGCAAGAATTCTTGAAGTCGAGCTCTTCCAAATCCCCAAAAATCCTCTCAGACACCAAAATCCAGCTCCACTCCAGCCAAGCCTTAATCCGAAGTGAGGAGCCCCCTTGAAGTGAGGAGAACCCCCCCTATTTATAGTGGGTATGGCTTCTACCACTTGGTGAGCCACCTCGGCATTGTCGAGGCACCCTGCTAGTTCGAGGCACCTGCCATGGAGGTGAACCCGGCAGCATGCCGAGCCACCTCTGCTTTCACTCTGGTTGTCAGCGCCACCGCTGCCGAGCCACTTCTCGCCACCGGTTTGCACCCCGCCTGCCGAGAGGCCGCCGCTTCTTTTTCCGGGCCGCCACGCTTTTCCGACTCTTGGCTTTCTCGGACTTAGGTTCCGTCAGTATTTGATTCCGGACTAATTCTGGTTCGCTCCGCTCAACGGTTCAACCGATCGTCTATTCAAGTCCGCTTTAACCGTGTTTGTGACGCAGGTTCGCTCGCCGAAGTTCGCGCCTTTAACGATTCGACGCCTCAGATCATTCGATGGTTGTCATTCGCCACTTCGCCACGAAGTTGGTTTTCTTGGGTATTTTTCAACGCCTACAGATTCCCTCCGCCCCGGCCCCTTAATGAGTCCGGATGCTTTGGACATGATGGTTCCCGCCTTCACCGAGGGTCCCAAAAGATAGCTTCAAGTTCGATTCTTTCGATCATCCAGCTTGTAGGATTCCGATAAGATCACGGTACGATTTATTGTCCGACCGCTTGTTATCTTGATTCAAGCCGGTGTGAGTTTTGTTTGTAACTCGTGGCCGGTTGGTCGTTGTTTGACTAACCATCGACTTTTGACTTCCATATGTCGGCTTAATTTTGTTGGCATACACATTGGTCAGTCGAGTACATGGAATTTCATAACCTTACCGCTAATTCCTTCATCATCACGTGTTGTGGTTTAACTACTACGGAGGATATGATTATCCGATGACAACAAGGCTTGATTTGCCATTGTGCATGAAAAGGGAAAAGGAAGTGGCTGACCGCAAGAGAGCGGTCGGAGGCTGTGCCCTAGCCCACCTCTAAGAAGAAGTAAGTGCTCAAGCTGAATCAATTTTGGTTTTGATTTTAGTTAATTTCTGGCTTTGAGATTTACGGGGTATGTTTATTGAAAACTTGGTGTGAAAAAGCTGGATATTGTAGTGTAGAATCGGTTTCTTAAGTTTGGGGTATCATCTTGACAATATGATGTATGATCTTTAAGAAGTAATGCACTAGAAGTGTTGCGGTAAAAGTTGGGATGATTGTCATTGATTTGAACTTGCTACGGCTTCTTTGGCCTACAAATTCAAAAGAAATATCTTTTATTTTAAAGGCATTACAATGAAAATCAAAAGATTACAACTTTTATCCTTAGTGAACAAACACGAGGATCTACGTTATATCGGATCACAAGCTTGCGTGGGTTCTTTGCACGTCTTGGGGACTTATTGTGTCAGTGGACCGCAGCGATTCAATCAAGTAGGGCAGGGTTACGGAACTGAGGCGTAGAGGCTCGTTTCCGCGAAGCAGGCGCGGGGATCACACTCACGAAGGAGAGGATGCGCTGCGGGGATCACACTCCGCGAAGGAGAGGATCGCGGGCGGGTGAATCTACAAGGAGAAATCCGGCGCTATCCACGAGATTAAGGCGAAGCTTAACCTAGAGGGTATCGTAGTTCGACCAGAGTTTTCTTACCTTTGATTTGTAGATCGAAGTTGTTTGGACTTGTACTGTTGCTTTCGGGACCGTCGCCGATTACTCGTAGATCTCCAAGAATTCTTGAAGTCGAGCTCTTCCAAATCCCCAAAAATCCTCTGGATCGGCAAAATCCGGCTCCCTCGAGAAGCCTTAATCCAGTGAGGCCCCTTGAAGTGAGGAGACCCCCTATTTATAGCATGGGGGGTGCTGGCGGCTTCGACCACTTGGCCGAGAGCCACCAACCACTTGGTAGAGGCACCTCCGACAGTTGGCGAGGCACCTCGGCACCATGGTAGAGGCACCTCGGCCAATTGGTGGCTGGGCCATGGTGGCCGAGCCACCGACACCACTTGGCCAGGTGGCCTCGGCCAATGGTAGGCCACTTTCCATTTCTGGCCAGGGTAGCTGACCAAGTTGGCGGTATAGCTGCAGCCTTTTCGCCGTTTCGTCGTTTTTCGACTCTTGGCTTTCTCGGACTTAGGTTCATGCGTATTTGATCCGGGACTAATTCTTGGTTCGTTCGGTTCAACGGTCTGAAATCGATCGTCCATTCAAGTCGGTTTAAACCCGTGCTTGTGGCGGTGTGAGTTATTGCGTCGAGTTAGCGTCTTAGCGATTCGGCGTCGCATCATTCGATGGGTTGTCATTCGTGACTCCCGTCCGCGAGTTGGTTCGGGGATCTTGTAAGTATTTTTCAGCGTCTGAGATACCCCTCAAAGCGTCTGATCTCAATTCTTAATGAGTGCAGGATGCTTTGGACATGATAGTTCCGGCTGATGGGTGAGGTCCCAAAGATAGCTTCAAGTCTTGATTCTTTCGGATCATCCGTTCTTTGTAGGATTCTGATAAGATCCGCGGTCTTTGCATTTATTGTCGACCGCTTGTTATCTTGATTGATGGTGGGTGAGTTTTGTTTGTAACTTCGTGTGGTTGGTGCGTTGTTTGACTAACCATCGGACTTTGGACTTCTCCATATGTCGTGAACTCCTTTGTTGGCGACACATTGGTATTAATCGAGTACATGGAATTTCATAACCCTTCGGCTAATTCCTTCATCATCCGTGTGTTGTTGGTTTAACTACAAACGGAGGATATGATTATCCCATGTCAACATGACTACCCTCATCGATTCCCTCTTGGAGATTATGGTGGGAGGAAATTAAGGGTTACCGAAGTTATCCTTAAGAATATGGATTTATTCTCCAGAACCTCGCTGAAATTTTGGAAATAGTTTATACCTGAATCCTAGTCGAGTAGGATTGGGCGACGCTGCTGATCGCCGATGCAATCCGCGATGATCGAAGTTATCCCTAAGAATATTTTTGTGAAAATATTCTTCCGGAACTTCACAAATTAGGAAACAGTTTATACTGTGAATCCTAGTTGGAGTAGGATTACACGCTGATCAAGGCCGAGCGTAATCCGCGACGATCGAAGTTATCCCTAAGAATATTTTTGTGAAAATATTCTTCCGAACTCGACAAATTAGGAAACAGCTTATACTTAATCCTAGTTGGAGTAGGATTAGGCAACGCTGATCGGGCGCCGATGCATCCGACGATCGAAGTTATCCCTAAGAATATTTTTGTGAAAATATTCTTCCGAACTTCTCGACAAATTAGGAAACAGCTTTATACCGTAATCCTAGTTGGAGTAGGATTAGGCGACGCTGATCGCGCCGATGCAATCCGCGACGATCGAAGTTATCCCTAAGAATATTTTTGTGAAAATATTCTTCCCGAACTTCTGACAAATTAGGAAACAGCTTTATACCGTAATCCTAGTTGAGTAGGATTAGCGACGCTGATCGGGCGCCGATGCACCGCGACGATCGAAGTTATCCCTAAGAATATTTTTGTGAAAATATTCTTCCGAACTTCGACAAATTAGGAAACAGTTTATACCGTAATCCTAGTTGAGTAGGATTAGGCCGCTGATCGGGCCGATGCAACGCATCGATCGAAGTTATCCCTAAGAATATTTCTTGTGAGAATATTCTTCCCGAACTTCACAAATTAGGAAACAGTTTATACCGTAATCCTAGTTGAGTAGGATTAGGCGACGCTGATCGCCGATGCAATCCGCGACGATCGAAGTTATCCCTAAGAATATTTTTGTGAAAATATTCTTCCGAACTTCGACAAATTAGGAAACAGTTTATACTGTAATCCTAGTTGTAGGATTAGGCGACGCTGATCGGGCGCCGAGGGAATTCGCCAGGTGTTATCCCCAATAAACCTTCGTAATCTTTCCAAATATATGAGGAATTAGGAGCCAATCAACGGACCGATTTGGCACTGCTTTGATATCCGATAAGGTTCCACTAGGACTCCTAATTAGGGGCTGATTAGAGTCCCACTAGAATTGATTTGGGCTCCAATTAGAATTCCTACTTTGCCAAATAGAGTCCTTGTTCAAGAGGATTGGGTCCATATGGGGTTGTTATAAATACCCATAATCCCTCCTTTCTTCTCCTCTAGGCCGTGGCCGCCTCCCTTGCTTTCTCTTGCCTCGCTACCGCCTCATCTCCTCTTCAATCAACAAGGTATGCACACAGAGGCTCAATGAAGTCCTTTTTTCTTCTCTCTTTTCTTTGTGTATGCAGTGATGAAAACCACGGGGAGAAGGACGAGGCCGCTGGCCGGCGGCGACCATAGCGGCGCCGCGACGGAGCTGGCGGCGGCGCTGCTGGTAAGATAGCCATACGGTAGCGCTGGCAGCCGCTGGGCGCCAATACAGTTTAGGCGAGCTTCCAGGGATACCATGGCCATACGCTCAAGGCCGTTGGGGCGCTGGCTGCCACCGGGCCGGGCTGGCGCCAGCTGGCGTACAATAAGGGCGCCGCAATGCTGGCGCGCCAGAAATGGCTTGGCGCCAAGGGCGGCGCCCGGCGAAATCGGCGCCATTGCGGTGTTTCTCGGGTCGATTTTGTAGCTTTTGACCTTTATTTGCCGATCTTCCACTATGTATCCGACTCTATTCATCTTCTTTGCGCTCGGCGTCGCTCGGAAGATCACGCTGCTTCGAGTCGATCAACTCGCACGACGCTGCGGAATGCACGCCTCTTCTTTCGTGCAGGCCACATCATATTCTCGCATATATACGCTGTATCCCCGCTTGTTTCTCCTTTGTGAGGTGATTGGGAAGAGCCGAAATCCTCCTTTGTGGGGACCGACGCCGATTGCACGCTCATATGACCCCGCCGCTTCTCTCCTTTGTGAGGCGATGGGAAGAGCCGAGATTCTCCTTCGTCGGAGGATTGAGGCTTCAAAGCTCACCCGCCTTTAACGGAGTGATTTCATACCGCATTTTACTTGAGAACGGGATATATATTGTCGCTGTTTACACGACTATATTTATCGCTCTCCCGTATTCAAGACGGGTGAAATCGTTGCATTCGGCCATAAGGTCGGACTCAATCTCGGGTTTCGAAGAGTTCTACTTTATGTCAGTTTCCTTTTCAAGATATTCCTCCTAAATGATCTGCTAACCCTTTGTTCTCTTGTGGTAGGTGGATGTCTGGCGACTATTCGCCTATTTCAAGGCTCCAAATGTCAAGTCTCGATTCTTAAGGTCATCCGAGAAGACCTCTTTCCACCGAGGAAGTTTAACCGCAATGTAGGCTTAACACCCGCAGAAGAAACCCGCCAAGCCCGAGCCTACCATCATAATTTCTCGATGACGAGTTTGAGGGATCGCTTCCTCATCCGCTTCCACCGCTTCCTTGCTCTGGCCAAACCGGATTTCCACCCTTCGAAAGTAGGGCGGGTGGAGGCCCTGTGTTAATCTTGACGGACCACTTCCACTAATTCAACCTATTGCCGATTGCCCCGGCCAAATCTGCCGCTCCCCGACTCCAGCTGGATGGGTCTCCTTCACCGTTGGAGAATGGTTTGAAGCAGCGATCTCTATTATCGAGGTTAGATGGGCTTAATTTTTATGGTCTTCCATTCATATTGAGTATCTTGGAGGAAATTCACAGGTTGGTGGCCCTCACTAGTTAATCGCTGTGAGCAAAGCTCACTAGCCGGCTAACTCTTGCATACCGGGTGGAGGATTTAGCCTTTTGAATCATGATGAGTGATAACGACTCAATGACGGCTCTGGATCAAGGCTTCTCGTGAACGCGCCGCGAGAGGAAAATATCGAGCAAGAGATCATATTTTCAACTCCTAATTAGGGGCTGATTAGAGTCCTAATTAGAATTGATTTGGGCCCAATTAAAATTCCTACTTCTTGCCAAATAGGAGTCCTTGTTCAAGAGGATTGGGTCCATATGGGGTTGTTATAAATACCCATAATCCCTCCTTTCTTGACCTAGCCGCGGCCCCCCGTGCTTTCTCTCTTGTTTTCATCTCGTCTCGTAGTCTCATCTCCTTCAATCAACAAGGTATGCATCGAGAGGCTCCACGAGTCCTTTTTTCTTTTCTTCTCTCTTTTCTTTGTGTATGCGGGTGATGATGAAAACCACGAGGGGAGAAGGGCGAGGCAGCGATGGCCAGGCGGACCATGAAGCGGCAGCCCGTGACGGGCAGGCGCCCGCTTAGTCTTATGGCAGAAGCCGGTAGGCGCCGGTGCCGTGAGGCGCCAATGGCGGTTAAGCGCCCGGCGCTTCCAGCGACTAACTAGCTGTAACCCCGTGCAGGCGCCGAGCGCCCGGCCGGCTTCTTTGGTATTGGCGGCCTTGGCACTTCTTCTTTAGGCGCCCTTGTGGCGCCATGACCGATGTCGGTATTGTGGCCGGCGTCGCCGGCTTCGTCGTGTGTCTTCGGCGTCCGGATTTTGTAGCTTTTGACCTTTATTTGCGATCTTCCACTATGTATCGACTCTATTCATCTTCTTTTGCGGTTTCCGATGTCGTCGGGAAGATCAGCGTTCGAGTCGATCAACTTCGCCGCGGCGCGTGAATGCACGCCTCCTTCTTTGATTGGTGCGCCGGCGTCATCATATTCGGTACATATATACGTTGTATCCGCCGTTCTCCTTTGTGAGGTGATTGGGAAGAGCGAAATCCTCCTTTGTGGGGACCGGCGGCAGTTATTACCGTTACGTTATGACCCAGCCGTTCTCCTTTGTGGCGATTGGGAAGAGCGAGATTCTCCTTCGTGAGGATTGAGGCTTCAAAGCTCACCGTCTTTAGCTTGAGGGCGATTTCATACCGTACCCTTACTTCGTAGAACGGGATATATATTGTCGCTTTGTTTACACGACTATATTTATCGTTCTCCGGGTATTCAGTACGGGTGAAATCGTCGTACCCGTCATAAGGTCGTGACTCAATCTCGGGGGTTTCTGAGAAGAGTTCTAGCCTTATCTTTGTTTCCTTTTCAAGATATTCCTCCTAAATGATCACATTAACCCTTTGTTCTCTTGTGTAGGTGGATGCTCCGATGATTATTAGTCTATTGAAGGCTCCAAATGTCAAGTCTCGATTCTTAAGGTCATCGGGAAGGCCTCTTTCCATAGAAGCGAACATGGCGAACACACCACATGAGGAAGAAACCCTTGAGCTGAGCCTACTATCATAATTTGGGATGGCGAGTTTGAGGATCGCTTCCATCATCCGCTCCACCGCCTCCTTGCGACCTTGGCGAAGCAGGGATTTCCGGCCCTTGCAGTATAGAGGCGTTGGAGGCGAGTTAATCTTGCCGGACCACTTCCAATTCAACCTATGCGAGATTGCCGGGCCAAAATGCCGTTCGACTCGGTTACGTGATGGGTCTCCTTCATTTGGAGAATGGTTTGAAGCTTGACGTCTATATCGAGGTTAGATGGCGACTTTTATGGTCTTACCCCATTCATATTGAGTATCTTGGAGAAATTGGCGTGTTGGTGGCCCTCGGCTAGCTAATCGTTGTGAGCAAAAGCTCACTAGGCGGCTAACTCTTGCATACCGTGTGGAGGATTTAGCCTTTTGAATCATGCGATGGTGATACGACTCGTCGGCGAGCTTCGGATCAAGGCTTCGTTGAGCAGCGTTTTAGCGAGAAAATATCGAGCAAGAGATCATATTTCGAACTCATATGGCGGCAAGCGTCGATGCGGCGTAAGATAAACTTGTACCACACCCATGTCGAGCGTCACGGGGATCGGGGTGTTCAAGGGAGAAGGCGTTGAAAGATTTCCGCAGCGTGGAGTGCACGAGTCGGATGTCGAGCGTGAAAGCAAGTCCTCGAAGCGATCGTCGGGAACATCACGGCGCTATTGCCTTGAACTTCGAAGGAACTTGAGAAGGAAGCCAAGGCTTCGGGTTGGCGATCCGGGAGGAAAAATTAGCCGCCGTCAAAGTGACCTTGCTTCCTTCACATTCTTGGATTGCGCCAATGAAGTCGATGTCTTTGCGAGACTTTTACGTTCTCTTTGTTGGCCAGTCGTTCGATTTTTATTTAGATGTATTATCATAACTTTGCTTGAATCAATTGTCACCGACAATTGTAGCTCCTTATATTTGCTTCAAATGAATAAGATTTATTCCTTTCATTGTTTATTATGATTCTTTGCCGTGAAATAATTAACCATAATACTTATAAGATTTTTGGCAAACCCTCGACCATCAGCGGGTTTGATTAGCCTTACCAACCACGTTTGAGTTGGGCTGCGTGATTATACGGATCCGTTCATGCGTGGCGTTGTGCTAAAGAATGAAACTCTTCTAGACTTATTGCTGATATTGAATACATAGGCTTCATACTCTTTACGGGCAAAGACCGCGACAGCAGCGTGTTGCGCGTAGGCTTCGTCCCTTCTTAGGCGGGACGAAATACCCCAGAATCGAACTCACGGTGTCTTCTTCAATCGGAAAAAGACTAAGCGGAAACGCAGCGTGTGAAGCGTTGGCTTTATCCCTCTTAGGCCGGGATGAAATACCCCGAATCGAACTCACGGTGTCTTCTTCACGGAAAAAGACTAAGCGGCAGCGTGTGTGAAGCGTTGGCTTTATCCCTTCTTAGGCTTGGGATAAAATACCGAATCGAACTCTGGTCTCTTCTTCGGAAAAAGACTAAGCGGAAACCTTGCGTGTGGCGTTGACTTTAGGGTTATTGGTAACCCCGGCCTGGGGTTTGATGCCTTTACCAACTACCGTTTGAGTTGGGCTAGCATGTAGATTATCTAAATCCGTTCTACACACAACGTTGTGCTAAAAGAAGAAACTCTCTCTCGAGACTTAATGTTACGATGTTGAATACGTGAAGCCGTCTTTTTCACGGGAAGACTAACCCGGCGAGCGTGTTGGTTGGCTTTATCCCTCTTAGGCTTGGGATAAAATGCCCGAAATCGAACTACAGTGTCTTCTTCAATGGAGAAAGACTAAACGGCAGCGTGTGGTTGGCTTTATCCCTTCTTAGGCGGGATAAAATACCCCGGTCGAACTCGGTGTCTTCTTCAATCGGAGAAAGACTAAACGACAGCAGCGTGTGAGGCGTTGGCTTTATCCGCTTCAGGCTTAGGGATAAAATGCCCCAAGATGAATCTTGGTGCCTTCTTTGACGAATGACTAGGCCGGAATAAATTGGTGAGAGAAGGAACTTTATGTTATTTCTCGAGAATGAAACCAATAGCGAGGGGCTGCTATAGAATCAAGGTTCGAGCGTCCTTGATGAAGACGACTTGATCCACTTTCGGCATGCAGCCGTTAGAAGCTACCTAAATGAAGGGTGGAACTAAAAGTGGGATCTCCACCGAGACCGAAAGACTTCGAGGCGACCTTGGTCGGACAACTGATGCGAAAATCGGCGCCTTACCTTCGGTAGCTACCTAGAGATGGAACTAAGAGTGGGATCTCCCTCCGAGAACGAAGAGACTTCGGGTGACCTTGGTGGACAACACAGTGCGAAAATCGGCATACCTTGATGGTGGCTACCTAGATGAAAGATGGAACTAAGAGTGGGATCTCCCTCAGAGCGAAGAGACTTCGGGTGACCTTGATCCGGACAACACGATGCGAAAATCGGCCATACCTTCAGTGGCTACCTAAGATGAAAGTTCGGTGCTTGCCTTGATTAGCTGGAAAAGGATGGGCGAGAACCCTTCGTTAACCACGAAAGGGATCTCGGCTTGGAAGGAAGAATTTTATATTCTATCTCCGTAAAGGATTTTAGTGGGCCTCTTGTTCATAGGCGGAATCAAGAGGGATTTTGGTAATGTACCGAAAATTTGTAGACCTACGTCAAGAATTTGATGGTGAGGGGAAAATTAAGGACAAATCTAGGGTTATCCTCAAGAAAAGTGGGTGAAATATCCCACGAGGAACTTCCGTCGAAGCGGGTTATCGAAGATACTAAGGGTAGTATTTCTTCGGGAACTTCCATTTATCGGCATTAATTGCCGTCGCCACTGGGTAATTAAATCACATACCGTTAAGATGGTTTCTATTACAAGCGGACCCTCCCATTTAGGTTGAATTTACCTTTCTTCTTGGAAGTGAGGATTATCGGTCGTCGGCGGCGAGGACCAAATCTCCTTCTCTAAAGGTTCTCTGTCGAACTTTCTTGTTGAAAGCCCTCGACATCTAGCTTGGTAAAACTCAATGCATTGTTGAGCCTCGGCTTCTCATCTAACATCTCGAGCTCTTGAGATGTTTTGATGTTGTTCTTGTCGTCATCTGTTGAAGAGGCGTCGCGAAGTGGCCATCTGAATTTCCAGCGGAGAACTTCTTCGCACCGTAAACCGGGGAATGGGTCGCTCGGTTGGCGTCGTATCGTTGTCGCGATATGCCCGAGTGCTTCTCGAGTTTATCATCGGTCTCGTTTGTTACTCTTCACAAGCTTTGGCGAATTTTTGCGATGGTCTTGTTGAGCGCTTCGGCTAATCCATTTCTTCTTGGGATAAAATGCCCCGATGAATCTTGGTGCCTTCTTTTACAGGAGAATAGTGAGGAAGGAATAAATTGGTGAGAAGAAGGAACTTTATGTTCTATTTCGAGAATGAAACCAATAGCGGGGGCTGCTATAGGAATCAGAGGGTTGAGGCGTCCTTGATCGGACGACTTGATCCACACAATCTCGGCATGCAACCAGTCGGCTACCTAGATGAAGGGTGGAACTAAAGTGAGATCTCCACTCGAGATCCGAAAGACTTCGAGGCGACCTTGATCGGACAGCACTGTCGAAAATCCGGCGCATACCTTCCGGTGGCGCTACCTAGGAGAGAGATGGAACTAAGAGTGGGATCTCCACTCAGAGAAGAAAAGAGACTTCGAGGTGACCTTGAGGCGGACACAACAGTGCGAAAATCCCGGCGCATACCTTGATCGGCTACCTAAGATGAAGGTGGAACTAAGAGTGGGATCTCCACTCAGAAGCGAAAGAGACTTCGGTGACCTTGATCCGGACAACACAGTGCGAAAATCGGCGCATACCTTGATTCGGCTACCTAAGATGAAGTTCGAGTGCTTACCTTGGTCGGTAGCTGCACGGAAAAGGATGGGCGGGAACCCTTCCGTTAACCACGAAAGGGATCTTGCGGCTTGGAGAGGAAGAATTTTATATTCTATCTCCGTAAAGGATTTAGTGGGCCTCTTGTTCATAAACGGAATCAAGAGGGATTTTGGTAATGTGCGAAAGAATTTGTAGACCTACTAGTCAAGAATTTGATGTTGGGGAAAATTAAGGACAAATCTAGGGTTATCCTCAAGAAAAGTGGGTGAAATATCCCACGAGGAACTTCCGTCGAAGCGGGTTATCGAAGATACTAAGGGTAGTATTTCTTCGGGAACTTCCCATTTATCGGCATTAATTGCGGTCGCCACTGGAATTGAGTAATCGCACCATTGGAGTAAAGTTTCTATTACAAGCGGACCCTCCCATTTAGGTTGAATTTACCTTTCTTCTTGGAGTGAGGATTATCGGTCGTCGGCGGCGGACCAAATCTCCTTCTCTAAAGGTTCTGTCGAACTTTCTTGTTGAAAGCCCTCGACATCCTAGCTTGGTAAAACTCAATGCATTGTTGAGCCTCGAGCTTCTCATCTAACATCTCGAGCTCTTGAGATGTTTACGATGTTGTTCTTGATCGTCATCTGTTGAAAGGCGATGAAAGTGGCGGAATCTGAATTTCCAGGAGAACTTCTTAGCGCGTAACCGAGGAATCGGGGTGCTCGGTTGGCGTCGCGTATCGTTGTCGCGATATGCGGAGTGCTCTCGAGTTTATCATCCCGGTCGTTTGTTACTCTTCACAAGCTTTGTGAAATTTGCGATGGTCGTCTTGTTGAGCATACTCGGCTAATCCATTTCTTCTTTGGATTATAAATTTGTTGTGAGACATCTTGTATCTTGAACTTTTACAAAACACGATGAAGGAATTCGCGATGAATTAGGGGACCGTTGTCGTATGCGATCCGTCTTGGAACACCGTGTCGGTAAATGACATGGTGTTTGATAAATTGTGACGGTACTTCGCCTTTACTTCTTTTAAGCGGAATTGCCCACTTGGGAAAGTAGTCGGTGATTGCTAGAATAAACCGATGCCTTTGGCCGGCGGAGGAAAAATGGGACCTCGGCGTCCATTCCCCATATCTCGAATGGCGGGATGTGGCGAAGGGTGCAAGCTTTCGGAGGCGATGCATATAATTGGCGTGAATTTGACATCGTGGCATTTCCGGCGTACTCGACGCGTCATTAATCATCGTTGGCGAAGTAGCCCATTCTCACGATTCGATCGTAGAGCTTGGGACGGTGGTGTGCACCACATTCACCTTGTGTGCTTCGAAGGACCTCTCCTGCCTCTTTGTTTGAGAGCATCGAACAAAGACCATCGTTACCCGATATAACATCACGGGTCTCGTGGATAAAAGAATCTTGGAGCTCTTAGCCGGTTGACTCTCTCTTTCTCTCCGTCTTCGTGAGAATGCCATGTAAGACATAGTCGATGATAGGAAAGCGTAATCGGGGCTCCAACTTGGTTTGGGTTGTATATACTTCTTTGGTAACTAGCCCTTTATCTTCTTGTGCCTCATCATTATAATGATGCGAAGAGTTGGTGAGTCTGGCCGTAACTAGTTGCTTTCGGTCTCGGAAGGTTATGCTAACGACACATTACGCCGCCCGATGCATCCGCATAAAGCGTTTTGGAAGCGGGATATATTCGATGAAAAACTCTTGAATGAGTGCGCTATTTCAACGGCTATCGATGATAGGGGATCGAGATCAGTTCGACCGTAGTCACCACGAACACCTTAACTATCAATTGTGAATCTCCATGCGGCGAGATATTCGACCCCGGCTCTTTGGCTGAAGCTAAGTCCGATAAGTGAGCGTTGTATTAATTGCGTTATTGGAGCAGGGTTGATGAATGAATAAACGGGCATGACATGATTCCGGAAACTAAGACAACCCGACTCAAATCTTAGAACATCAGGGGCACTTGTCACATTGGTAGCTTCGAGAGCTCGTCAAAATACAATCGCCATATTTGTTGGTGCGATGTAGTGTTGACTTCTTGAACTTCATCAGGAAGATCATCATATAGCTCAAGCGCATCCGTTGTGGTGGCGAAAGAGATCTAAATCGCTTGTCCTTTGGTGACTTACGTTGTTTGAAGTGCAAGTCATATTGGGACAAGAGTAAGGCCCATTTAATGAGGCGCCAACTCATTGAGGCGGTTGGGTCATAAATATCGGACGGTTCGTTAGAATAACATAAATCGTCAATGGAGCTAAATAGTGCCGCATTTTACGAATCGCGAATACTAATGCAAAACCCTGCGCTTCGACCATTGGATATCGAGACTTCGGCCCGACTAATGTTAAAACTCGGGTAATACTGCACTTTGTTAGTGACCATGATGCGTCGTCTTCTTGCGAGTAAAGCGGCTTAGTGATCCGTTGCCTTGACATAGATCAAAAGCGGTTTTCCGACCGGCGGTGCAACAAGAGCGGGAGGCGAGATAAGACTTGATCTCTTGAATGCCTTACGGCGTCGTCCCAAATATATGACATGCCCTTCTTGTTCAACGGAAGCGGTGGCACTTCGGATAGGTTCGATATGAACCGTCGGATGTCATGTCGTCCTTGTAACCCCGAGTTCTCTCAGTTTCGGAGGTTGCAACTCTTGAATTGCCTTCACTTTGTCGGGATCGGCGTGGATTCCTTTGTCGGTGGCAAGAAGAAGAACTACCTTTGGACATCCCAAGGAAGGATTTGGCGGGGTTCATCTTTAGGCGATGAGTCGCATGAGTTCGAATACCGTTCTAAGATCTTTGATGTGATCTCCTTTGTCCGCGGCTTTTCACGACCAAATGCGTCGGCGTAGCATTCGACCGTTTTCGAAGATGATCTGGAAAATCTCCGTCATTGCTCTACGGTATGTTCGCGGCATTTTGAGGCGAGCGGCATGGCCGTGTAGCAATATATCTGATAAAGCGTTAAGCATTTGTGTGTTTGGCGTCATCGGGTACATCTTGATTTGATTATACCGAAAAGCCATCCATAAAGGACATTCTTTCAAATCCACCGCGTGTTGTCAACTATGACATCGGTGATTGGAAGAGGAAAGTCATCTTTGAACAGCGGCGTTCAGATCTGTAATCGACCACGAGATCCTAATTGAGCCATTCTTCTTCATGGCCGGGACTATATTAGCCACCCAATCGGATGTTGAATTTCCTCGATGAATCGATTCTATGAGTTTCTTCACTTAGTCAGCGATTGCCTCCAATATTTGTGGGCCAAACCGTCTTTCTTGTTGCTTGGCGGGTTTGACATCGCCTTGATGTTGGCGATGTGTTGCCACATTAGGGTCGAGTCACGGCATGTCCTCGTAACTCGGTGAATACATCGATATACTCCGATTAGGGCAATCAACTCTTCCTTTTCTTCCAAGGGAGAGTATTGCTGATGTTTATGAGTTTAGGATGCTCTTCATCCCCATATTAACTGGACTACCTCATCCTTAGTGGGGGTTCTCTTTGTTGAACCTATCCCAAAGCTGCTCTTGGAGTTGATGGATCCATGGGTCTTCCCATGTTGGCATGTCTTCATCACTCAGCGATAGCGGATCGGGTAGCCATATTTGATATTAAAGCCTTGAAAGCTTCTCAGAGTGGTGTAGAATCCCAAGCGAAGAGTCGGGCGAATGTCAGTCTCCCTCATAGGGTGGATTATTATCAATCAGCCACGAGCATTCATCTTCTGAGGAGGATTCGTATCCCAATCCCCTTTTAAATGCATAGTAATTATCCGGCTTCCCTTTTGGGACATATGCCGCTCTGGGAGGGACTCGGGGACCTCGCCCAAAACATAGACCTTCTCCTTGTGTCAAGTCATACCCCCATCTCTTCATAATACCCAGTGTTTCTGGACTATATCTGAATGTGTGGAGGATAGGCCCATTGTCATCTTCATCTTCTTCAAAGAAATGATTCGCTGGAACCGTGATCTCCTTTTCCGTAAACCAAGTCTTTCTCACTACTTGATTCGGGATGACGAAAGTGCCGCCCCAAAGGAGTCTCTGAATTTTGGCGTAAAGCAATATGACCGAAGCAGTGCAACTCGATCGCTATAAACCCGCTATTACATCATTCAAAAACGAGGACACTCTAAATCGCCATTTATTGATTCATCGCAATTTGCCAATTACAATGTTCATCCGACGATTCTTCATCGCCAAGATTGATTACAAGGGTACAATGTCATTTAAAACAAAACCTCCACTATAACCAAGCCCGCTTTATCGCCTTTTTCACCACCGCATCTTTGGGCCGATGGTTCGGGCTGACTCATTATCGTAGAGGAGAGAATCGGAAATAATTCTCCATCCCCTTAAACGTTGTTTGTCCGCGACCACCGCCTTGACCTCATTATTCGTGGCTCACATATTTGAGACATCGATGAAGAGTAGATCGACTATAACGCTATTGTGGATCCAAGGCCCACCCAACAATAAGTTATAGGAAGTTTCGCCAATCACATAGCAGTGACTTCTGACTTTGTCCCCCATTTGGCACTTAATCCGATTTTACCAAGCTGCCGAGACACCGGTGTTAAATCCATAAATCATTGTGCTCGCCGATGCCACCACCGGCAGAATTCCAAGATGATACATGAGGCTAGGGCATGATGTCTCATACGAACCCTGGACGACTTGGATCCTGCTAACTTCGCTAGAACCAATATACCCTATGAAGTATAGCGCCTATCGTGTTTGAATTCCCCGCGATATCCTCCTTTGTAAAAGTGATGCGGGAAGTGTTTAGTCGCGAAGATTGATGTTGGGTCAATTCTCCGACTCGGGCCATCCGGGTGAGGAAGACTTCAATCGGCGAGGGCTTCAAGGGCTTCTCTCGCCTTTGATAACCGCAACAACTCAGATAGAGTGATCCTTGGGATATTGGCCAATTGTGCCATTACATCAAAGCTGCACGAGAGTTCGGTTCCCGCTTATCTCTTCCAACCGGGCGACCGATCGAGATCGCTTCGAGTTGAACTTCCTGCGGTCGCTTTTGTCTTTCGGCTTTTCAGCGGCGAGTGAGGGGTGTTGTTGGTACCCCCAAATACAAAGCTCTTTGGCATTTGGGTCGAGGTTTCCTGCATTTGTATTTAACCGCGGTCCACCTCGGGTGGCGGCTTCGTGTTCCTTCTGACAAATTGAATGTTACCACCGTCATTATCTCCTTCCGTGACTATAAGTAGCATGGCATGCCTTTGCCTTCCGCTTTGACTTTGCTTTGATGAAGAAGAAGCTACCCATTGCTCATCTTCAATCAGTCAGGACCCACAAGACTTCGCCATTCGGGTCAGATAATGATACAAGTCCTTTCTCGGGCGTTTGCTTGTAAGTCCCCATTTGGCACTTAATCCGGATTTACCAAGCGGCGAGACCGGTGTTAAATCCATAAATCATATTGTGTTGATGCGACTTCTTGGAGGAATTCCAAGATGATACATGGCTGAGGGCATGATGCTCCTGTGGAACCGGATCGACTTGGATCCGTTAACCGCTAGAACCAATATACCCGTGAAGTATAGCGCCTATCGTGTTTGAATTCCTCGCCCGCATATCCTCCTTTGTAAAAGTGATGCAGGGAAGTGTTTAGTCGCAAGATTGCATTGTTGGGCCGACTCTTACGGACTCGGCCTAATCTGAGTGAGAAGACTTCGAATCGGCGAGGGCTTCTTGAAGGGCTTCTCTCGTCTCTTTGATAACCGCAACAACTCAGATAGAGTGATCCTTGCGGGATATTGGCCAATTGTGCCATTACATCAAAGCTGCACGAGAGTTCAAGTTCCCGCTTATCTCTTCCAATCGGGCGACCAATCGAGACCGCTTCGAGTTGAACTTCCTGGCTGTTTGTCTTTTCGCCTTTTATTGCTTGAGTGAGGGGGTGTTGTTGGTACCCCAGCTCGAGGCGTCTTGGCATTAGGTCGGGTTCCGGGTACTTGTATTTGTACTCGTGTCCACTCGGTGGCGTGGGCTTGAGTTCCCCGCCGGACGGTGGAATGTTACCACTGTTCGTCATCTCCTCGAATTGCGGAAGTAGCATGGCATGCCTTTGCCTTCCGCTTTGACTTTTGCTTTGATGAAGAAGAAGCTACCCATTGCTCATCTTCAATCAGGTCTGGGTGGACCCACAAGACTTCGCCATTCGGGGCTGTATACGATACAAGTCCTTTCTGGCGTTGCTTGTGTGGGTCGTCATTTACCGTCTTCACTGCAACTTTGACCACTGGTTCAGGTTCAAACCATGTCAACGGCACCGACCCGAAACTTATGGATACCGCATTCGCTCCGACCTTCTTTTCTTTGGACGGCTTCATAGTAATGACCCCTACATCAATTAAAGCCTGGATTTTGTCCTTAAGGCTGAAACAGGATTTAGTGGGGTGATGAGCGCCATAGTGCATACGGTATCTTGGGTCATTCGTCTTCATCGCTTCCTCTTGATTCTGAATCGGAGGGAGCTTGATCTTGTTATTTTCCACAAGATATTTGAAGAGACCGGAATCTCGTCGTCCCTAAAGGAATAGGACTTCGGAATCTCGGCTCTAAGGCCTTCGTTTTGTGGCCCGGGTTGCCCGTTGATTGTGCATTCGCGGCCGGTTCTTCTTCTTCTTCTTCTTCTTCTTTGGGGTTGGAGTTAGGCGTTTGGTTAGCAACCGCCGTCTTGGCTTGCTCTTTCCCTTTGCGGCGGGACAAAGTTAAGCGGAGCTTCCGTTGTCGGTGACCTCTCTCGCCTTTTTCCTTTTGAGGAACCTCTCGGCTTGCTCTCCACGAACCTTCAGTCCTTCCACGCTATCGATGGTGCTGTACCCATTGCTTCAAGCACATCTATCGATAAGTTGCCGTGGCAGTTTGAGGATGAACTTCTCCGCTATTGATCCCGACAGCTCATTGCCTTGTTCCGAATCGCTTGACAAAGATATCCACGGTTTCTCCGTCTTTACGCTTCGTCGAGCAATGTCGATCGATACCTCGGTATCGTCATCAAAGAAATTGGTAAGGAAGTTAGACTCCATGTCGCCCCACCGTGAATGCTCCCCCGCTTGAGACGGCGGTACCATTCAAGGCACCAATGGCGGTGCCAACGAATGACCGAACCATCGTGGGTTCGCCGTAAATAACTCCGAGGTGTGACTTGAAATAAATCAATGTCGCCGGGAACCTTTTCCACAAATGGTGTGAAGTTTATTAAGTTAAACTTCGACGGTATGGGATTGATTCCCATTCCCTCGGGTATGGGCAAGGAATACCCGCTTTCTTTACTTTGAGCGGAAATCAATGAGTTGATTTTGCTCTCCAAGTCTTTGATCTTCGCTTCCGAAAGCAACAACATCTATGTTTTGCCCAAGCGGGTTCGTGAGGGTTATCATCTTCTTGTGCTTCCTCCTCGATCCGAATCGCTATCATCTTCATCGACGCTGACGCTACTGACTCGATTCTCCTTGATGCTTTGTTAAAGCTTGATCTCTGGTCGCATTTCTCTCATCGCCCGTGATGGCCAACTCCATTTCTAACTTGAAGTTTTCCGTTGTTTATTCAACGCTTGCCTAGCATTTTGGCCACTTGATCTGCATCGATCATGAGTGTTTCTTGGGGCTCCTTCGCTAGATACGATGATCGATGCGATTAGGAGGCAATATTCGACGATCATCCTCCGCGTATCCCTTCAAGTTTATCGATTCGACCGTCGGATAGTTCCCGACCGCAAACGAAGTTAGCCGCTAGCGATGCTGAATAGCCCGTGACGATGGTTCTTTGCTGGTCATATTATTAGTGACCTCGGCAACTCACCCTCTCTGAGATCATCCTTTATGAATCGCCTTGACCTAGGTCTCAGATCTCCGTGGTGAGTCTCTCGAAGACCGACACCCTTCGAGCTTGATGGCAATTGCACTCCGAGAGCATCGCCTTAATGAGCTTGAGCACAAGCATGACCGGCTAATTTGGGGAATCCTTCGAGATTTTCTCGCACTCTTGCACGGTAGGCCACCATCTGTGTGTACGGAGCAGAGGCTCCTATGATCTTTCGTATAACGCCCTCATCGCCGATGAAAACGCCTCCTTCCGAGGATCGGTCAATCCATCGAAACTTCCAAAGTGACTCGCCTAGACTTTCGCCGATGTGGGCGCTAAGTCTCTCGCAGACTTCTGACTTCTCTCCGATAGGAGAGGCCGCAGGAATCTTCTTGTCCTTGTTGAACGGGTGCACCTCCTCGCATGAGGAGTGACCCGTGATTCTCTCGAGGACCGAGACGATCCTTGATAGTCGGTTTGGTGGTGGTGGCGGGGTTGGCTTCACCAGGTTGAGATCTGAGCGCCTTTGTCTTTGGGCGTCGTCGATCTTGGACTTTGGCGTTGGATTTACAGCGCTGTATCCTTCGGCTTAAGCCGAGACGGGAGTGTGGGCGACCGAGGTTGGGGCACCATTAGACTTGGGCCTCAAACACGGCGATGCGTTGGTGGCTTCTTTGCCACTTCCTTCTTTATCCGAGCTTTGCACCGGCTCGTGCTTGCGCCAAGTCTTGGCCGCCGGATCGCGCTCACGAAGTGTAGGGCGGTTTCGTTTGACCACGGACCCTTCGTCGGTTGGCGGCTTGGATAAACCGTCGATCACTTGGTGAAGCCTCTGCGTGAGTTGGATCTTAGATCGCGGCCGTAGCGGACCCCATCCATGGATTGCATGGCTTTGGCAAGCTTGCGCGCCATGCTTTGTCGTCGCCTTTGGCGGCTTCAGCGGAGAGTCTTGCGGCCGTCGGCGTTCATCTCGGGCACCATCCGGACTTGGGGCCGAAGGGATTTCTCGCTACTGCGGCGGAGGTTGGACTTCGCCGTCACGGGGCTCTACATCGAGGCCCATCGGGTTCTCCTTGCAGCGGAGACCTTCTTGGAGCGCGGGGAACTGGATCTCGAGGAGGGTGAAGATAGGTACTCCTCGAACTTCTCTGAGTGAACTTCGAACTTCGACCTCTTCTTCCAGGGATAGGGATCCTTGGGCTGCGTCGGCGACTTACCTCCGATCGGTAGGTGGCTCCAGCGTAATTACGCCCGGCTTGTTAGCGGTAAAAGTTGGGATGATTGTCATTGATTTGAACTTGCTTACGGCTTCTTTGGCCTACAACTAAATTCAAAAGAAATGCCTTTTATTTTAAAGTACAATGAAAATCAAAAGATTACAACTTTTATCCTTAGTGAACAAACCACGAGGATCTCGTTATATCGGATCCTCGCTATGGGTTCTTTGCCCGTGTCGGGACTTATTGTGTCCGTGGACCACCGCAATTCCAATCCAAGTAGAGACCCGGTTCGAACTACAGACGAGGGGCTCGCTTCACGAAGGAAACGGCTCGAGGGATCACACTCACGAAGGAGAGGATCGCCAGGGATCACACTCACGAAGGAGAGGATCACGAGCAGTGAGATCTACAAGGAGAAATCCGCAGCTATCCACGAGATTAAGGCGAAGCTTAACCTAGAGGGTATCTGTAGTTCGACCCGGTTTTTCTTACCCGCGATTTGTGGATCCGACATTGATCGGACTTGTACTGTTCTGACCGTATACCGATTACTCATAGATCTCGAAGAATTCTTCGAAGTCCGAGCTCTTCCAAATCCCCAAAAATCCTCTCGATCACCAAAATCCAGCTCCACTCCACCAAGCCTTAATCCCAAGTGAGGAGCCCCTTGAGTGAGGAGAACCCCCTATTTATAGCATAGGGGGTCTTGCATTTAGCTCGGCCATGGCGAGCCACCTCGACCAAATTGGCGAGGTGGCTCGGCCATGAGTGGCCGAGCTACCTCGACCACTTGGCGAGGCACCTCGACCAACCATGGCCGAGCCACCTCGGCCACTTGGCGAGGCACCTGGCCAAGTTGGTAGGGTGGCTTTCGACCATTAATGGCCGAGCCACCGACCACTTGGCAGAAGGCTTCGGCCAAGTTGGTAGCCGCTTAACTTCTTTTTCCGCGTTTAAATGCGTTTTCACGACTCTTGGCTTTCTCGGGACTTAGGTTCGATGCGTATTTGATTAGGGACTAATTCTTGGTTCGTTCCGGTTCAACGGTCTCGAAATCCGATCGTCCATTCAAGTCCGGTTTAAACCGTGCTTGTGACGCTGTGGGTTCGCCGTCGAGTTCGCGTCTTAACGATTCGACGTCTGCATCATTCGATGGGTTGTCATTAAGCTCAGATCCGCGAGTTGGTTTCGGGGATCTTGTAAGTATTTTTCAACGCCTACAAGAAGGACTCATTTGTTGTTAGCTATTAGCATTGCATGTCAATAATTCTCATTTGATGTTAGCTATTAGCATTACGTGTCAATTATCGACTCTGCATGTCAATAATTCTCATTTGATGTTAACTATCTCCAATTCATGTTAATAATAATGATTTGTTGATAGGCTAAGGCCATAACTGTTGAAGTTTGATATTCAATTCATTATGTATGGAGTAGAGACCTATTGTTGTATGACATATAGACTCATTGTTTAGAGATTAGTTAATTGTGTAGAGAAGTATAATCATAGCCTACCACTTATAATGTACCATCATGTCCAACGGAAAGTTAATGAATATTTACAATTGGATTTGTCATGTATTATATGTTGAGAAATATATCATATCATATGGAAATTTTCTTTAAGTGATAGCATTACATGAAAGAAGTAAATAACTCATATTAACTTTTATATGTACATGTTTCATCATTACATGGTAACTTTTATGAAATGATGTTAACTTTTAATAAGCCAGTTAACTTTGACAAAGATGATGTTAACTTTCATCCGTAGATGTTAACCTTTACAAAAGTTTGTTTAGTTTTGACCTTTCATGTTAATATTTAACAATGATGTTAACTAATGTAATGGATATTAATAATTTGAATGATTTGTTAATAGAAAATATTTATTTATGTGAAAATAGAAAGGAAACCCAGAGGTGATATCGTGCCTACAAAGATGTTTTGGTTCATACTACTTCATGAAAATATTGAGCCAAGAATGAGAAAGTGGCACGGATGCCTATAAGGGTAGTAATTTTGTGCACTACGCCCTATTTGGACCTCCAAAGACGGATCGACCAAGACTAGAGCATGTGTTGAGTCACTATGTTGAGAATAAGAATAAGGATGAATTTCTTTTCTTGATTTCAAAACTGGGCTTCAATCTCGCTAGATTTGATGAGGAGTGGGTAGAAGCACATACGGGATTCCCAATTGATGGGGAGCTAATTCAAGGAAATAGAGACCCACACAACCGGCTCGAGGGAATACTTTGAAGAGAAAAAGAAATGCTAAAGGCCAAGAGCAAGGGGAAGAGCAAGGCTAAGGGCAAAGCAAAAAGGCAAAGGGAAAATCTAAAGCGTAAGCTAATAGCATGAGGAGATATGTTGAGGAGTTGCCTGGAGAGACTTGTTGAGTCAACCTCAAAGAAGGATATTGAGGATTTTGTGCTTCATCGATTTTGTACCGGTGCAATGATATGGTGTCCTAACAACCACAAGGTATCCCAAGAATGTTGTTTCAATATGTGGATAGCATTGAGAGAGTGAAGAGAATTGCGTGGGGTAAATTTTTCTTTGATGAGACAAAGAGAGGCATTAAAATAGCCCCGAAGGAATGGAAAAGCCAGGGTGACGACGTTCTCGGCATGCCACTCATTCCCCGTAAGTTGCATGTTCATATGGTTTATTTTTGTTATTAGTTATTAGCATTTTTATAACTATGATGAAAGTTAACATGGATCAAAACATGTACAATAAATTGTGAAAGTTAACATGATATAGTTAAACGTAACATGGAATTATGAAAGTTAACATGATATTGTGAAACTTAACATGATATGGTGAAAGTTAACATGTAATTATGAAAGTTAACATGATATTATGAAAGTTAACATGTATATAAAAGTTTATTTTATGTTATTTTACTCTCTTTAATTATATTTTGACATGTTATGAAAGTTAACATGTATACCAAAGTTAACATGTATGTAAACGCTTGTTTGTTTTATGAAAGTTAACATGAAATTGTGAAAGTTAACATGTATATAAAAGTTAACATGTATATGAAAGTTATATGTTGTTTTACTAGTTTATAAAAGTTTAAACTCTCTTTCATTATATTTTACAGCCTATGGTATTACGAGATGATCGGGCATAAAAACCAAATTTTAACTTGAGATGGAAGCCTCCATTGACAAACCGGGTGCGGGGGAAGACCGGTTCGACGCGGAGAGATACAATTGAGACTAAGGCGTAAAATGCAAGCATCGAAATTGTGGAGCTGCATTTCTCCTCACCAATGAGTGAGAAATATTCCCAACGAAGCCCGCTTTAAGAAAGGTTGCTCGATGAAGAGGAAAGTGAAGCCATGAAGGTTAAGGAGAAGGCGAAAAGACTAAGTATGGATCAAAGAGCTCAATAGGCTATGTAAGCATCTATTTATCCGGCTTTATTCTTACATGTTAACTTTCATTCTTACATGTTAACTTTTAACCCTACATGTTAACTTTTGTCCGTATGTTAATGCTTAGAATGGCATGTTATGTGTAAGCGTAAAATTTTACTTTCATTATTGCATGTTACCTTTAATATTGTCGATGATACTTGCTATTTACGATTTTCTCCCAACACATCAAGAATGCTCTTGATAGGGAAGATGAGGTAGAGAAGCTCAGTGAGGATCAAATTCATTTTTGAGGAATACTAAGCTCAATTTGAAATTGCTCCATGTCAACAAACGAAGCAAGCGATACCAATGGGATGCTTGTTCCAAGGAGATACATCGGCTTAACAAAAATTAGAAGAATATGAGGGAACTGGTGATCTTATTGACTCAAGACCTAGGGAAAGAGGGTGATGACACAAACCGATGGCATACCAAGCAACAGTACGTAAGAAAAAGAAAAGTGTTATGGATTCTTGGTAGGGATGATGATGTTGGTTGCTTCGATTATGGCATGTAACCAATATTGGGAAAGAAGCTTCTCATCTCTGAGGAGGTTATGCATAGGAGAAAAATGAAGGCTAAGAAGTAAGAGCGTGGTCTACTGAGATAGAAAAGAGCAAAATGCGTGAAAGAAGGGATGGTGAGAATCGGGAAACACGTAAGAGAAGAAAGAGGGAGAGAACTAAGAGGAGAAGAAAGAAGAGGAGAAGAAAGAAGAGCGTGAAAGGAGGAGAAGAGAGAACCTCATCGATTCCTGCCAAAGACTTATCAGAAGAGAACGAAGAAAGTTGTTGCAAAGCCGGGGAGAAGGCCACCAAGCGTCAGAGTCAGGACGAGATCACAGCTAGTCCGAACCCCGTTCACTGAAGAAAAAAAGAGGGGAGTTGATGAAGAGATAATTGAAGTACCATCACACCAGAAAACCGAGGAGGGGAAAATAATCAAGTACTATTGCAAACCTGATGAATGTACCGAATTCTCGGGCGACGAAAATCAAGAAGAAGGAGGAGGCTCTTTTAAAGTTGTTAAATGAGGGTATTCCGGATGTTTCTGACTTTAGCATACGTCTAGTGGATAGTGAAGGAACCTTTATTCACAACTTCAGAATATGTGATTATGTAGCGGCAAAGCTCACAGCAGATGAGAACAGATGGCTCTCAAACTTTAACAATCAGAAATTCCATCAAGAAGTTTCATACATATCAACCAATATGATAAATTTTCCTTAAACTTACATGTTAACTTTACTTTTACATGTTAAGTTTCGTGCTTATATGTTAACTTTCACCATACATGTTAACTTTCAACATGCATGTTAACTTTCACTTATACATGTTATTATAGTGTAAGATGATAATTTTTAATAAAATGTTAATTTTGTGTCTTAATATTTTTTAGAGTCAACATTATCACAACCGCAAAACAGAGCATTGATGCAAGGGAGTCGCTTTACTCATCGCATGGAGGCCGCCTTGATGACCATGCAAGTTTAATTTGTTTAATATATCCATAGATATTCTGTTATGTTATGTTGTTTTGCAACTTAATTTTTACTCTTACATTGGTTTATGTAGGTCACGAAGCTTTGCTTGACAGAGTAAGAGCATGGTTGGAGAGACCGTAAAACACCTCATTGAATCAAAAATATGGAGTTGTATCACGCATTTTGGCGTAAGCACTAGATCAAACTCCTAACATCTTCATAATCTTCTTTATAATTGAAATAACATTATATTTTTGTGATACAAAGATAGTCTTTATGACAAGACTTCGATTTTTCACATATGTGCTTCATTTATTCAAAGCATATTGTCATGATAGGAGTATACTCTTATCCCCCTGTCAGATCACCGCATCTTGTCAAGTCGTTGATGAGGATTGTTAAACACTATAGCTCTTCCGCCATAGTGGTTATGTTGAACCCGTGAATAAAGTTATCAATTTTATGGATCATATGAAGTCCGGATTTGATCCTCGTGAATGTTTGGAGACAAGATGATATGAAGCCCCCCTTCGAAAGCAACACCGATTGTTAGTATTTCAAAATTTAAATATTTTCCAAAATTCCTAACCATTATAAATTAACTAGCTTGCTTCTTTATATCATGCGCTTTGATTATGGATTTTCGCTCCCTTGTTCATGAGGGCTATACTCCTGGTCTTGATACAATTCAAGTGACTACTCTAAACGATGAATCGTGTGATAATGCAAGGCTTGCAATGACCTTTTAAGAGAAGGATGGAGCGTAAGAATCAACCGGAGACAGTAGATAACAATGGGGAGAAAGTTTAAATATTTGATTGAGTGAACAATGTTACAATGTTGTAAATGTTAGATGTGGATGCAAAACAATGCATTAAAGTTGTTAATTTGAAAGAACTTAGATGTGGATGCCAAACAATGCTAACATGTTAACTTGAAAGATCTTATTGCATTCCTTGAAATTTTTAGCCATATTTTCCATAGCAGAAAACCAATTTGTTATCTTGTTCACCTATAAATAATGAAAGTTAACATGAAAGGGTGAAAGTTAACCTATAAAACGAAAGTTAACATGAAAGGGTGAAAGTTAACCTATAAGACCTGAAAGTTAACATGAAAGAATGAAAGTTAACCTATAAAACTAAAAGTTAACATGAAATAGTGAAAGTTAACATGAAAGGTGAAAGTTAACCTATAAGACCGAAAGTTAATATGAAAGAATGAAAGTTAACCTATAAAACTAAAAGTTAACATGAAAGAGTGAAAGTTAACCCTGAAGACTAACACGCTTATTGAAAATTAACATGTTACGTTGATGGATAACATCTCCGGATGAAAGTTCACAATGTTAACATGTTACGTTGATGGAGATTTACGGCCACCAATACTTACACATGAAAGTTAACACAGTACAAATGAATGTTGACATGTAAGACTGAAAGTTAATCTATAACTAATGAAAGTTAACCTATACAAAAGTTAACCTGAAAGGGTGAAAGTTAACCTATAAAACTAAAAGTTAACATGAAATAGTGAAAGTTAACATGAAAGGTGAAGTTAACCTATAAGACTGAAAGTTAATATGAAAGAATGAAAGTTAACCTATAAAACTAAAAGTTAACATGAAAGAGTGAAAGTTAACTGTAAGACTAACACGCTTATTGAAAATTAACATGTTACGTTAATGGATAACATCTCCGGATGAATGCCAAACAATGTTAACATGTTACGTTGATGGGAGATATATTTACCGCCTGAATACTTACACATGAAAGTTAACCGCATAAAATGAATGTTGACATGTAAGACCTGAAAGTTAATCTATAATTAATGAAAGTTAACCTATACAAAAGTTAACCCGAAAGGTGAAAGTTAACCTATAAAACTAAAAGTTAACATGAAAGGGTTACGTTAACCTATAAGACTAAATATTAACATGAAAGGATGAAATTTAACCTGTAAGACTGAAAGTTAACATATACAACTGAAAGTTAACATGTAAGTGTGTAAGGAACTGAAACATAATACTTAAGTTGAACAAGTACATAACAAACATTTCTTACATTTTGAACCTAATATTCCTTAAATACACAAAATGATAAGTCTTTTTTAATAACATATTACAAAAGCCTTCCAGAAGTTGCCAACCTACATGGCTATATGAAAACTAATGTCTTTTAAATAGCAGCCCTCATTAATCAGCAATTGGCTCGTTACAAGTTGTTCGATTGTGACCTTCAGCTTTGCATCGAGAGCATTTCACTGGACGTGTGTAAATTGTTCTGTTGTTTATACGTCTAGTTCTGTTTCTTCCCTTCCTTTTAGCAAGAATCGGTGGCAATATCCGATTTCATCTCTTGGCACACTTCGTTTTCATAATCGGGATGGGATAGATGACTTCATCATAGCTCTTCCTAAATGCTTCTACTGGACATAAAGTGATCGCAATATTGATATACTTCTCTTTTCATATAAATAATGACCGCACAAGCATGCTTACAAGGAATTCGTGATACGTCCCAAGCTCGGCATGTGCATGACCGCTTCTCCAAATCGACGCGGTGTAGTTCGCTTGATTGCACTTCAATATTTCACTGTTGATTGTTTAACATGTAAAGTACCTACTTTTCCATATTTTCTCCCAGATCTTCGGCTTTAGGACATAGATAAGCATTCCACTTAGCCCATTTTATGCCTCATTATTCATGCTAACCATAATTTGTTTCCTGATGTGCTCTACCAATTGAACAATACGTAACAATCGCGCTTCCCTTATCCAGTTGTTAAAGGACTCTGCGACATTAGAGGTTACATGACCATATCTGCAAAAATTTAAAGCAACAATATCTAAACTTTAAGAGAGTAATTTAACATGTATATATGAGAGATAACATGGCATTTTGCAAGTTAACCTATAAGTTAACTTATAACAATGAAAGTTAACATGTAAAACTGAACGTTAACCTATAACAGTGAAAGTTAACATGTATCGCTGAACGTTAACCTATAACTGTAAACGTTAACATGAATCGCTTAAAGTTCACATGTATATGTGAGAGTTTAACATCTAATGAAAGAAAAAAAATCAGTGAATTAGAATACCTTATCCCAGGGAAGAATGCATTTGCCCACTGATCTGGCGAGTAACTTATTGCAATGTCATATGCAGCTGGAGACAACTCATAAATTTCTTTCATGTAGTCGTTCCATTCGGCTTTAGTGTATTTATAACAAGCAGATTGGAGCAAATTGCCTAAAAGTTGAGTGTCTTTTGACTTCATTCCCAAATCCTTTAGCTTTGATCTAAAATTTTCAATCAGGTGTAGGACACATCTTGAGTGAATTGCTTCAGGAAAATATTCTCTCACCGCTTCGAATTCCCTTGTCAAGATCGAAATAATTACCAATTGGTGGGGAGGAGTGTATGGCTCGCCCTTTCATACAATATGGACCACGCACCTTGAAGAAACCATCTCCAATTAGCTACATTTTCCGATCACAGATGCAAGACGCAAGTGGAAATATCCCTTGGTCTCCGTCATATGCTATGGCGCTAAGGAGCATGCCTTTGTATCTGTCTTTCAAAAAGGTCCCATCCATAAATAAGAGGGGTCTACATCCATTTAAGAAGCCATTGATGCAAGCAGCGTAACATATAAACAATCTTTTGAACCTTCCTTCATTTTGGTCAATGCAAATGTAGCTTCCGGGATTTGTTTCCTTTACCATGTGCTCATACCTGTAAATAAATGCCACAACATTTCAGGTAAATATAATATCGTGTTGCAAATAAGCATATACATTTTAAAGATGCATATTCATATGGTTTATTCTTGTTATTAGTTATAAGCATTTTTTATAACTACAATGAAAGGTTTGAATATGCATCAGAAAACATGTACATTAATTTTTAGAAGTTAACATGGAATTGTGAAAAGGTAACATGGAATAGGTGAAAGTTAACCTGAAGCTATAAAAGTTAACATAAAGCTGTGAAAGTTAACATGAAACTGTGAAAGTTAACATTACATAGTAATCGTTAACATGTATTCGTGAACATTATTCTGTAAAGGTTAAAGTTAACATGAAAATTTTGAGGAATTCGTGCTATAAGCTTCTACTAAATAACTGAGTATATTTAGTAAAAGAACTGTAAAATTTACCATCTTAATTGATCATATGCCTCGTAACTATCTCCGTACAATGACTCTTGTGCTCTTTCTTTGCCCCACCATATCTTACTATATTCAATTCTCAATCCATACTGAGTGAGAAACTCCTTTTGCACATCAACTGGACGGATTTCAGGCCGAACCTTTATCACTGATTGCAATTGGACTGCTATGAATTTGCGAGATGCCCGGGATCGTCCTGACAGGTTAGTATGTTGCCCACAACTGTGCTCATTCACAAACCTCTTGATTTCAATTCTCTTTTCATTTTTAACAGGAGAGGCAAACAGCATCCAAGGGCATCCATTTGTCTCCTTATATCGAAAAATAACTTCGGATACGTTTGGGTTCATTCTTTTCAAATTCATAATCAAACTTCTTCGCCATAGAATAATATTGCAAAGCTAGTCTCAGGTCATTTGCACTTTCAAATTGTTGCCCCCTTTCAGTTAATGCTATGTGCCACCATTGAGGAATACTGGAAGTGTTGTTGAGCATATCATCAGCTCTCATCACTTTCTCACCAGATGGCCAATCATTTAGAATATTGTTTGAACTTGAAGCATTTTCTGTAAGATATTGAATATATTCGCATCCAACGAGGTATCACGCCACGATTAATGAACCAAAGGAGAAATCATATTTCGTAAATACTATTATAAACGGATGAAAGTGAACATATTATTTTCAAGTTAACATGTTAACACGAAAGTTAACATGAAAGGGTAAAAGTTAACATGTTAACGATGAAAGTTAACATGTTACGGAGTAAGTTAACATATATTCGTGAAAGTTCACATGTATGGTTGAAACTTAACATTATACGACAAGAATAAACATGTAACTATTAAAGTGACACCTATGTTTAGTTTGTTCATTGAAACATGAAATAAAAAATATTACATCAAACAAGTTCTAAAAGAGTTCATTGATTACTTACATTTCAAAAGAACTTGTCGATCCTTTCTATCACTAGAACCCTCTATATTAACAAAAGCTTGCATGTGAATCTCCGAAAGCAACCAATATTTTGATTGTGCTCCAACATGCACTTCAAATCATCGTCATTATCAACTAAAAACTAAGGTCAGTGCCTCTCGATTTATATTTCAATGATAGAGCAAATTTTTAGGTACTTTCAGCTTCTTCGCACACATCAAACTTCAGTTAGCATAAGCTTGTTTGAACTTATCGTCGAGAATATGGCCTTCTAGCCCAAAGACACCATGCATATCAAGTTTTGGGTTGACATTGGGGTTGTTGAAGGTTATAAGGACAGTTATGAGGAGCTATTGATGGGGTTTTACCACATAAGGGGTTGGTGAAAGATGAAGAACAAAACCCTAATATCATAAATGAGAGAGTGAGAGATAAAATAATGAGAGAGTGAGAGATAACCCATTCCTGTATGAGAGAAGTAATGGAGGGAAGCCGCTCTTTTTTCCCTCCATTTTCGCCGTCGAATCGCATTAATTGCGATGAGACCGATCACCGGCTACATGGGTTCCTTTCGTCGGTTCTCTTGGGTAAGGGATGGGGGTATTTTGAGTAGAATAGAACAAATACATGGAAAGTATGTATAAAACTGAGGTTTTGGGGCTGGGCCACATTTTTGGGCCTCTTTTGGGGCTGAAAAGCAAGGATAAGAGTTGGGGGGGCTGGGCCACATCAGGGATAATTTTTTGGGGCCTTGACGCAATTTTCCCAAATAAAAAACTTTGATAATTTTTATCGAGATATTTATGTTAATGATTATAAAAAAGATATTAAAATAAAAATAACACATCAAAAGGCCTCTTGCATGATAGAAGCATTAGCCAGTAAAGTATAAAGATCAAACATGTACTATTAATCATTTAAAAACTAGTGGCTAAAGGTCATTGTCACGTCTAATTAGGACGCAAGGTTATGATAGAAAATTTAAAAATTATAATGTCCTTACAAGGATGGTACCAAAACTTTATCTAGACATTATAAAGCTCATATTGAGAAAGAAGAATTACAGGCACAACTTAGTACCATAAGGGAACATTTTTCTTCTTGGAAATATAAATTTGATAGAATGAAAAGAGCATTAGCATGCACTATCTACTTGGAAATATGAATATGTAGGTGAGCATTCATTTTTAGAAGCGAAGTGAGGTGTCATTTTTAGAAGCGAAGTGAGGTGCTTGAAGAATTTGTTCAATAATCACTTCAACCTGAATTGAAATGTGTTGCCAGAAATACTATAAAAGAGAATTTACTACATTTATGATGAAGAAAGAGATACTTTAGTTGCTATATTATCATCTATTCCCCACAAAGTTTCATTAATTACTGATATTTGGACTAGTAGTAACAGTTACTCTTATATGCGTATACTGCTCATTGAATAGATTTTGATTAGATAATGCAAAAAATTATTGCTTTTGAACATGTCCCTGTTCCTCATAATATCGATGGTATTTCTACTAACATTTTAAATACTACAAAGTGCGGCATAACAAAGAAAATTATTACTATTTCAGTTGATAATAATTCTAATATTATTGCTGCAATACCTCTATTTGCATCACCTATGAATCCTCTTTTAAATGGAGATTTATTTCATGTTCGATATGTTTGCCACATATTCAATCTTGTGTGCTAAGTGGATTTCATCCTATACAATAAGCTATTAAAAAATTAGAATTGCTGTTGAATATAGTAGATGTGGTGGCATTAGAAGTTAAAGATTTGATGTTATTGCTCTACATCTAACTCATCACCACGAAAATTGCCTAATGATTGTATAACTCATTGGAATTCTACTTATAAAATGTTAAGCACATGTATTCCATATAGACAATCAATTATATTTTATTTTAACAGTCTAGTAGGGTCACACTCATTTTTATTATGACTGATGATGATTGGGTACAACCTTCATCAATTGTTAATGTGTTAGGCCCATTAGATAGGCCCATTGGAAGAAGTAACTAGAGAATTATCCGTAGTTATTATCCAACTACAAAACTTGTTTTAGTTCATTTGAGTACAATTCGACATGTTTGCTACATATCGACATGATCCACTCTTATCCGATATTATTAAGAATATGGAAGAAAATTTTAATAATATTTTAAAGGTCTACCTTTACTTTATAGTTGTGCTCTAATGTTAGATCACGGAGGAAAAATAAATGGTTGTGAAAATTTAATTCAACCAATAAAAATTGATATGAACTATAATCAATTAAAAGTAGATCAATATATGCAAAATGAAAGGGATAAATTATATGAATTATATGCAGGTTATTGTGGACCCTTGATGTCTAGAATTCATACTTTGACTTTTTAATCTTCATCTTTAACACCTCTATCATTTGGATATCAAACTTTAACGAGACAGAGAAGAACCTCACAAGATGCAAATGAACATAGTTTTTATCTTAACCGCTTAGATGGTCCCAACTAATAAAGTGGAAGCTGCTAGTTTTGATGTATTAGCCTGGTGGAAAGTGAAAAGTGGAACTTATATTATGCTCTCCGTTGCGGCTTGTGATATACTAACACCTCCGGTGTCCATAGTAGCATTCGAGAGTGCTTTTTCTACTGGCGGCAGAGTATTAACTGAGAAGAGAACTAACTTAAGTAATGAGAGCTTGAAGAGGGTGATGCCGTTGACAGACTAGTGGAAGGCGGATAACGGACTTAAGAGATACAACAAATTCCATTACGGTGGCGTATTAACGAAGATTCTCCACCGAGAGGAGAAGCGAGTCCATTTGGACCATCCCACAGTTGAAGAAATTTTAAATTTTATTTTGTGATTTTTAACCTCTTGTCAAACTAGTGAGTTGTGTTGCACTTTTTTATTTTCAATACAAAAATTTACTTTTAGTCACGTAACTATTCAATTGCTACTTGTGACTCTTCAACTTCTAGTTTCTACAATTATGTAAAACTTTCATCAATTTATTAATAAAGTTATTCTTCTTCTATCAAGTATTATCTTTACTTTGATGTTTAAATTTGATCAATTATTTTATTTAAAATTAAGGCTAAATATAGTTAAAACTTTTAAAAATAACCTTGGCAAAAAACTTAGAAATACTAAGAAGCTCAAAAATTAGAAATATTAAAAAAATAATAATACTTAGTGGGCCTTTGAGTTTTAGCTCATTTTAAGGAAAATGTTGCTATATCTTTGGGCAACCAAGTCCAAGGCGCACCCAAAGTAGACCCAGCCCATTTAAAATGCCAGCTGGCAAATTTTGCCCATCGGCCAACGGGGAAAAATTTGCCTGTTGGCACTTTCAAATGGGCCCTTTCTTCGTTTTTACAATTTGATATAAATATCATGCAATTTTTAATTCTTATTCTCATTCTCATACTAATCTTCTTTCACCTCTTTCCTTTTCATTGTTCTCACAAGTCTCTCAAGTTCTAAATTCTAATATTCTCATTTTGATGGATCTTAGCCTTTCCAACTTCACAATGGAAGGTAATGGTGCTAATAGAGTTGCTAAATGTAACAAATGAGGGGATAATATTATAACTTCGACAAGTGGTGACATGAAAAATTTATGTTGATATTTAAAAGTTCATATGGACAGGGAAAGAGTCAAAAGGCCACGAATCTCTTTGAGATATTTATTTTATGTAATGAAAAAAGCATTAGAAAAGTGTTATTGAAAATGAAAGCTTGAAGAAAAGGAAGAGCGAACCATCTCTACTCTAATTTGAAGAAAATTATGGAATCAATTTGTATTTTTTATTTTCTTAATCTAGTATATTTTCCTTTTAGTATGCAACTCTTTATTCTAGTAGTGTGCAACTCAAGTTATTAATGAAATTTATTTTATTTTGTCAATATTTTGGTATATATAATAATTTATTTTTATTAGTAAAAAAATCAGAATTTAACATGCCTTAACCCGACCGGGCCTAGCTCATATCTCGACGGGCCAGGGCAGCAGGCCGAGTTTGTGCAACGCCCAAACCAAAACCCCCAAGCTCAAGATCGATTCGGCCTAACACGCCATCAAGGTCTCGACTAACCGAGCCTGTGCCGGGCTTTCTGGACGGGTTTACCCCGAACCCGCCTGGTTCTGCCCACAAGGGCATTAGTGTTAATCATAATATAGATGATAAACGAAACAAAATGACATTAGATGTGGGCCCCATCTGGGTAGGAGAGCACAGATAAACAAGCACATAGGTGAAGCTCGAGCTCTTTTCATATATAGTATGCCATGATACTAGCAGAATTGACCCGAGCGATATCGCGACATTTCTGTGAAGAAAACCAAAAAGTGATAGTTTAGACATTTGGTTAAAAAAAACACTATGCATCCAATCATTTTAATAAAAATATCACAAGTTAAAGCAAAATTTACCAAAATTATGTACCAATTGGTTATATACAAAGCGTTTTAAAATTAATTCTTTTGAGCATGTTGGATCTAAGTCGATAGGAAAGTGGGTGGTCAAAAAATAAATAGTGATACTTTATGTGTAAAAGTACTTTCTAGAAGCGAGCGGATTTAAATGACCATAAATGCCCATAGTACTCTCCTCCTCTTCCTTATCCATCTCTTCACTCTCATCACTTTCCTCCAGCCCTCTCTCCAAGCTCTCCCCTCTTTCCTCCATCCTCATCCTCCTCTCCCACAACAACTTCTCGCTAACTCCCTCCCCTTCGCTTCCCTGCATCTTTCTCACTCTCTTTCTCGACTCGCTGCCATAACTTGTTAGAGGGAGATTATGGTAGAAGAAGAGGAGGAGGAAGTAAGAGAGATTATGCTAGAGCGTATTATGATATTGTGGATATTTTTTAATCAGAAATGGTCAAAAGTGTGTGACATTGTAACCATGGTAGCAATTAAAGGTGATTTCCATAATAAAAAATTTTTTAAAAAATGATATCTATTAATTTGAGTAAAAGTAAATGTGATTTTTATGTAAAAACTCTTAAAAATAAAATTGAGTGCACGGATAGAGAAACCTATTATTAGGGTTTTTGATATGAGCCCGTTGCAGCTTACAATTTTGAATTTAGCCCATTAAATCATTGAAATTACTCTTGGGTCCCAAACTTTAAAGTTATTTTCCCATTAATCCCTTAAGTCGTTGAAATTTCTATCAGGCCCTTTAATTCTCCTAATTTTCTTCAATTCAATCTATCTAGCTATTGCATCTACCTTCTAATTTCAAAATAATTTGAGAATTGAGGGGCCTAATAGTAATTTCAATGATATAGGGACTAATTTCTCAATAACTTAAGAGGACCTAGTAGCAATGTTTGAGGGATTAATATGTGTATGGAAGATAAAATAAACATTGTTAAATGGTTTCAAAATAAAACTTTGGGTTTACATATAAAAGGACAAACTCTTAGAGGGATTAATACGTGTATGGAAGATAAAATAAACTTTGTTTGATGGTTGAGCTTCAAAGTAAGACTTTGGGTTTACATATCAAAGGACAAACTTTTTTTTTTTTTTGAGTAGCTAAAGGACAAACTCTTAAGTAGCAATGTTTGAGGGATTGATATGTGTATGGAAGATAAATTAAACTTTGTTAAATGGTTGAGTTTCCAAATAAGACTTTGGGTTTACATATAAAAGGACAAACTCTTAGAGGGATTAATACATGTATGGAAGATAAAATAAACTTTGTTAGATGGTTGAGTTTCAAAGTAAGACTTTGGGTTTACATATAAAAAGACATACTCTTAAGAAGACAAGACTGAGGTGGTTCGAGCGCCGGCCCATCAGGGCAAAATATAAAGCCATTACCAACCCCGCCAGCTAATATGTTCAGCTCCTTTATAGCTCTATTTTATATAGGAGATAACTGGGATGAACTGTAGCTAATCACTATTCATCCCAGTTATATATATAGCAAATCTCCAATAAACTTAAGTTTATAGGGAATAGTCATACACCAACTTTTTTATCCATTGATGTTGCCTTGAGATCCATGAAATATATGAAGCCAATTTTGAGATTTGTCCATCTCTTGATGACACAAATCTAAAAGCAACATCAATGGATAAAAAAATTGAGTATACTATTCCTATAAACTTAAAACTTAAGTTTATATGAGATTTGCTATATATATATATATATATATATATATATATATATATATATATATATTTATAGGATGAGATGGTGAGATGGTTTGCTTAACGTGAGATGGTCATTCTACACCGCTAGATTCAAATTAATGGTTAGATTTAAACTAAAATGTTAATTAATTAAAAATATGTGGCCCCATATTTATTTGATTTCCTATCAAATCTTCCCACCATATATATATATATATATATATATATATATATATATATATATATATATATATATATATATAGTAAGGCTCCTATGAACTTAAGTTCATAATGAATAGTGGTGCACCAACTTTTCTAACCATTCATCTTGCTTTGGGATCCGTGAAAGATATAAAGCCCACTTTGAGATTTGTGCATCACAAATTTCAAGACAAGATAGTGGATAAAAAAGTTGGTGCACTACTATTCATTATGAACTTAAGTTCATAGGAGCCTTGCTCTATATATATATATATATATATATATATATATATATATATATATATATATATATATATATATAGTAAGGCTCTATGAACTTAAGTTCATAATGAATAGTGGTGCACCAACTTTTTATCCACTCATCTTGTCTTGAGATTTGTGATGCACAAATCTCAAAGTGGCCTTTATATATTTCACGGATCCCAAAGCAAGATGAGTGGTTAGAAAAGTTGGTGCATCACTATTCATTATGAACTTAAGTTCATAGGAGCCTTGCTCTATATATATATATATATATATATATATATATATATATATATATATATATATATATATATATATATATATATATATATATATATATATATATATATAGCGATAGGATGAGATGGTGAGATGGTTTGCTTAGCGTGAGATGGTCATTCTACACCGCTAGATTCAAATTAATGGTTAGATTTAAACTAAAATGTTAATTAATTAAAAATATGTGGCCCCATATTTATTTGATTTCCTATCAAATCTTCCCACCATATATATATATATATATATATATATATATATATATATATATATATATATATATATATATATATATATATATATATATATATATATATATATATATATATATATATATATATATATATATATATATATATATATATATAAATAAAGAGAGGTCATAATCAAATGTTTGCCCCTTGTTTGGCTTGAACCTTTTACATTATTGGCATAAACAGTGAAAGATTGTACAACAATAAAGTGCAGGAACACATACATTAAATAGTAAAATCAATTTAGCAAGACAAAAAGATCTCATTTAATCTTTTACTATTCAGAACGTCTCCAAGTCCAGGTACATATGTTCAGACTAAAAATTGATCGCATCAATCAAAAGAAAAAAAAATTGTTCTTTTAATCACGGAAGTCAACTATATTATCCATGGTATATAATGATCCTAGCATGGAATATTTTCTATTCTTCATTCAATGTAACAAAATATTTGCAATTCAGACACTCTTTAAATGTAACACCTGTTTGGTGTAAAAATCTCCTCTCGGATTTGTATTGATCGTATTGTTTGTGTACAAATCAAGAATAGCTTTTTTTACAACAGAGAGCGAAGGGAAGGCCCTTCTTGTTTAACGTGGGTTCGTTGGTAGCGGTAGGACGCCTCCCTCGATGCTCGAGTCGAGTTTGCTTCCCTTGGACGATCCGATCGACGTTGCGGTCGAGCTTCAATACGCAGTAGAAGCTCGGAGGTGATTGAGTTCGGTTCTACCCGAGCTTGCTTGGATGAGCTACAATGCAAGAGTTTGCAAAGAGCCCGAAAGCCTCCAAATCTGAGGGTTCAGATGGAGTCTACTTCAACAATCCAAGCTCTTGCTCAGAACTGAATTAGTGGAGCAAGGGAATAATCCTTCAGCTTGCTCCTCCTTCCTAGCAGTGGTTTCCCAACCTTGTTGCAAGCCCTAGACTTCGGCCTTCAGCCTCTTTTCTTGTTGCCAAGGAGGCTTATAAATAGGCCAAGGGGTGGGATAGGCCACCCCTTTGACTTGTGGGATGTGACCACTGATAGGTAAGGAACACCATGCCCTCCTCTAGCTGTGGGATGTGACCACTGATGAGGTAATGAGAGCCATGCCTTATCATAACCCAGGATGTACAAAGTGGGCGGGCAGGCGAGCCTTTCGGATGCTCAGGCGAGCTTGGAGCGACTTGCCCGAGCAGCGAGGTTAGCGCGGGCCCCGCTAGCGGGAATGCTTGATTCGTAGGCGGGGTCAACTGGTGGGCCCCTTACGGGCGTGCTTGATTTGCAGGCGAACGAAGCATGCAGGTGCGGTTGAACTTGTATAGGCGAGTTCATCTAACGGGCGAGCTTTGCCGAGCAAGTGGCCACCCCCTTTGACTTGTGGGATGTGACCACTAATGGTTGAGGAGCACCATGCCCTCTAGCTGCGGGATGTGACCGCTATAGGAGTAGTGAGAGCCATGTCTCATCATTATCCAGGACGTGGAAAATGGGTGGGCCCACTTCCGTAAGTAAGCCGCCACTAGCACTCGCTCCAACAGCGAAGCCGGGCGAGCTTGAGAGTCGCTTAAACGCCGACGAAGCTTGTCAACAAGCGGGCCAACTGGTGGGCCCCCTCAACGTGTGAGCTGGTGTTCATTGTGCAGGCGAACCCCCTTGCAGGCGTGCTTGGCGCCGCAGGCGGGGTTGGCCCAGTAGCGGCGTTGAGCTCTTGCAGGCGAGCTCATCACGTGGGACGACCTCGTGCGGGCGAGCTCGTTAAACAGGCGGCTCTTGAGCTCTTGCAGGCGAGCTCAACGAGTGGGACGACCTCGTGCGGGCGAGTTCGTTAGACAGGCGGCTCTTGAGCTCTTGCAGGCGAGCTCAACAAGTGGGACGACCTCGCGGGCGAGTTCGTTAGACAGGCGGCTCTCGAGTTTTGGGCGAGCTCACCCAATAAGCTGTGTTGAGCTCGTGCAGGCGAGTTCATCCCTTTGACTGGCGGGGTTGGCGATTTTTCCCGCCTACAAGACCCCCTTCAAAGTTTTCAGACCTAAATCAAGTTGGATGTGGTCTGGAATACTTTGAATAGGAGAATTATTGGTCTGGGTGCGTCTAACCATCTTCGTATGGTTTTTTTTTGGGCGGCTCTGGCGAGGTTTGGGCGAACTCGTGCTTGGGGCGAGCTGTAACGATCGACAGGCGAGATAAGCCACGTGTCTGTTCGTCGGCTAAGGCGGTGCGCATGTGTCAGATTGCATTGAATGTGATCTGGCGAGCGATGCTTCGTCTTCATGCACGCGATCTGAGCCGTTGATTTAGCGGCGCTTTGATCTCGTCCGTTGTTTGGGCGAGAGATCGTGCTTCGAACCGCCAAATCTTGGAAGTTTGTGCAGAATGCTAACCGTCCCGCCTCGTTTGTGGCCGTTCGATTTGAACTGTCGAATCGGATCGTTGTGAGCGATCTAATTGAGTGGGCTGTTGAATCTTAGCCGTTGTGATCGTCCTATAAGACTTGATCTCCTCCCTCGTCGAGGGGCTACTGCAGTCGACTCTCTTCGCTCGAGCTTTTAAAGAGAATCAGAACTCTCGCCTTCATATCCGCCATGGTTTTCAAGAAGACTGTGTCAAGAGGAAGGAGGACTGCTCCCTCCTCTTCTCATGACGCCGACACCGCTGCCGCCACCGCCGCTGCGGCTCGAACTCCCTCTGGTAAGTTTCGGAGATGAGAAGAACATTCTTCGTTCATCTAGTGTGGGCTTCGTCTACTCAAGCGAAGTCTCGATATTTAGGCGGTTTCGCCTACTCAGGCGGGGACTCTCTTTTCAGGCGAGCTGGCTTATCAGGCGAGTTTTGTTTCGTCTGGCGAGCTTTGCCAGGTTAGGCGAGCTTTGTTGGCTCGCCTGTGTGGCAAGGCCCGCTTGTAGCTGATGGCCACGCCTGTCTCCCTTTCTGGGTCGATATTTCTAACACCTTTTTCTCGCATTTGTGTAGCTCGAGAGGAGGTTCCTCTTGGTAGGTCTCGCAATCTGAGATCTTTCGGGAAGAGGCCTCTAACTGCGGAGGAAGAGAATCATTATGAGGCGTTGGCACGCAAGAGAGGCTCTTCCCGGGCTAGGCCTTCAGACTCCGAGCCTATTGCGATCTCTGACGATGAGGAGGAGGAGCAAGCTGAACATACACCGGCCTGGTCGTATACTCCTCAACCCCAATGCAGGCCCGATTTTCCTGATCCGGCTAGCATCGGAGGTCACGGATGGAAGCTGCCTGTTGACCATGACGGGCCCCTCCCTCGGATTCAACCTCTCGCCGCAATTGTTCCGGGTCAGGGGTCTGCTAACCCTGACCCCAGTATTGTGGGGGTGTCCTCCAGCAGTTGGAGAACGCTTTGAAACAGGTGATCTCTGCCATCGGCGTTGGGTGGGGAACCTTCACGTCCTTCCACCCTTCCTTGATAAGATGCTTAGGGGAGGTTCAACGTATTGGCAGTGATCTGCTAGCCATACGCTGTGACTGGAAGCTTGCTTAGTGGGAGGGCTTCGCGTATCGTTTGGAGAGGCTGGTCTTCGGTGATCCGCGCAACGAGATGTGGCGCCTCATAGGGGAAGCTCGAGTCAGAATAATGCGGGAACGCGAAGCTTGAGCGAAACGCGTACTGGAGCAAGAGGCGATTGTCGCGGATCTTCGCGAGTGACAACGCAGTTTGCAGCGCGAGACGGGGGCTTAGCTCTCGGAGGACCTTCAGCGTGAGATCGTTATCGTCCATCGCGCTTTCACAAAGGCGTTGCAAGTCCTCCACACATTGCATCGCGAAGAGGAGGCTTCCGTTGCTGCACTTTCTGAGGAGAAGCTTGAGAAGGAAGCGGAGGCTCAGGTCCGGGCAAATCGGGCGAAGGAGCTAGCTGATCTCAAGGCTGAACTGGCCTCATTCACGGTGTTAGACTGCGCCGACTAGACCTGGAGCTCTGCCTTGATTTTGGGACATTTTTGTTTTTTTGAACATGTTATCATAACTTTGTTCAAATGTATTGTCTCAAAATCACTTGATAAATGTAGCTTTGTGTTTGTTTATCCCTTCATTGTCCCGAGCGCCTTCGATTGCAGTGATTGGGCTGAGTCTTACGAGAGGGTTTGATGAAGTTCGGACCAACTTCATTATTAGGCGAGCTCAATCTTTGGGCGAGCTCAGGCCGCTTGGCAGGCGAGCCCATATCTCGAGCTCAAGCATTTGGGCGAGCTTAAACCATGGGCAGGCGAGCCCAACTTTGGTCGAGCTCAAGCCGTTGGGAGGCGAGCTTGGACTTCGAGGAGGCTTGATTTTCCTCTTGATTCGTGCCTTCTGTTGAGGCTTTGACCGGGTTTGAGGCTAGGACTTAGCCTCTTTGTCAGGTCCCATCACCAACTTGGAAGGGGCTATAAATGGTGGACCATCTTACCCATCTTTTTACCACCTCTTCATCTCCTTCTTCTCCCTCGGCAACTCCATGGCTGCACCGACGCTGCCCGGGCTGGAAGCGCCTCTCGATCGAAGTGCTGAGATCACGAGACTTCGTCAGGAGCTGACCCAAATTCAAGGTCATCCCGCGGAGGAGCTTCGCATACTCCGCCGCTTGACCGAGCTACTATTAACTGAGAAGGAGATGCTTGAGGGCGTCATCCGCAGTCAATCAATGGCTCGGCGGGAACTGGACCGTGGTAGGGATGCATGGAGCCTCGAATGTCGTGCTCTTTGCAAGACCGTTCGGCATTTGAAGTGGCGCTTGAAGAAGGACCCCTGGGTTTCTACGAGCGAAGATTCCGATAGCGACTAGGTGTCATGTAAGTGAATCTAGATGGCCGTGTGCCGGTTAGGTCTTTGATGTTGCTTAGGTTTCGAGACGCTTCTGTTCTCTTCGTTCGAAATGTGGTTACGACTTCTGTTTGCATGTGTCGTCATAACTTTGTTCGAATGTATTGTCTCAAACCCTTGATGACTGCGATGAAGTTTCATGTTGCGTCTTGTGGAGCTTATGTGAAGATCACCAAACGAGCTCAACTCTGGGGGAGCTCAAGTCATTTGGCAGGCGAGCCCAATCATGGGCGAGCTCAAACCATTTGGCGGGCGAGCTCAATCTTGGGCGAGCTCAAACCATTTGGCAGGCGAGCTCAATCTTAGGCGAGCTCACGCTATTTGGCAGGTGAGCTCAATCTTGGGCGAGCTCAATTGCTATTTGGTGGGCGAGCCCGATCTTTGGTCGAGCCCAGGCTATTTGGCAAGCGAGCTCGTGTTTTGGAACGACACAGGCCACGTGTCTTCTAGCCAGATGGGGCAACGTGGGCGTGTCAGATCACATTAAATGCGATCTGATGGGGGCGCCTCATCTTCGCGCTCGATCTTAGCCGCAGGATTGGCGGCGCCTTCGATCTGGTCCGTTCGCTTGGCGGGAGATCGTGCCGAGATTCGTGCTAACTGGCGAATCTCAGCCGTCGAGATCTGTTTAAGCCGGCGAATCTCAGCCGTCGAGATTTGCCTATATAAAGCACTTGTCTCCTCCGCTAGGAAGCCACTGTGCTTTCAAAATCCACCGCCCCAGTTTTCAAAGAAAGCCCAAGGCTTCAATTCGGTCGTGATGGCTCCCAAGTCGAAGAAGACCGCGTCAAAGGGGAAGGGGTTCGCCTCTTCCTCCGCTACCACCGCCGCTGGCACCGCCACCGCCGCTTCTGCTGGTAAGTTGGGGGAACAGAGGATGGACAGACTCCTGTTCGTCCTTCGACGGGCTTCGTCTACTCAGGCGAAGTCCGATCATACAGGCGGGCTCGCTTGACAAGCGGACTCTTGCCTTCGTTTAGGCGAGTTTGGTTGTCTGGCGAGGTTCGTCATGACAGGCGTCTTGTTTTCAGGCGAGACTCTGCTTTTTTTGTCAGGCGTACTCAATTGCTTCGCCTGTGAAGGGGCTCGCCTGTTTCAAAGAGACGGTCTTTGAATTGCCGAGTCAGCACTTTTAACTCCCTTTCATTTCGTTTTGCAGCTGCCTTTTCTGACGAAGTCCCGAAGAGTACAGCCATTGGTCTTGCCGATAGTACGGGTTTCTCGGCTCCTCCTAGGTTCCCTTTCCTCGACCCAGTGCCAGTCTTTCATGCTAACCAAACTATGGAGTTGCGGCGGCGTGTCAGAGGACATTATCGGCCATGCGCGAGGCCGACCAGCGATGCGGCGATCTTTGGCGACGGTGTTGTGAGATGGTAAAGCCTGACTTCATGTTTGGTGATGCCATAGTTGACCCCTCGGTCATGCTCCTAGGCGAGAGCAAGTGGCTGCGTGAAGTTGGTGGGGTCCGATACTTTCTTCCCAACATGATGCGGGGATTTTCGCTGGTGGAGCTACGCTCGCTCTCTGTTCCCAGGAAAATGAACGGGGACTTGACCCCGGCTCAGGATGGGGTTACTTACGAAACCTTCACGGGTTCCAAAGCTGGATATGGGGTCGACAGTTCCCATCGAGGCGTGACCGCCCTTCACCCCGGCCTTTTACAAAATGAGTTTCCTATGGGTGAAACGCCAATGGTGGCAAAGACTTTCCGCCATCGCTTCTTCAAGGCAGGGGGACAGTTTCCCCCGAAGGACTTCCGAGCACCAGGTTGGGTTCACTCGTCTGCCGGCAACAGTCCTTGGTGGCATAGAATTATCGAGTTCGTTTTGACAGAGAACTCTGATCTTCAGGGATCCGAATTGTACAGGGCAATCAGGGCCACTCAGCATGGCATCAAGATCCACGCGCCTCAGTTTCAGAGTGTCTTGGAGCTCTATTGTCCAGATAGCGGTACCTTCTACACGCCTAACGGGGAGTTAGGGTTGGCACTCCACGAGATGCACGAGGTATCAGGCCTGCCGATGGGGGAGTTCCCATATGAAGAGTATGTCCCCGGCCAAACGGAGCTAGACCACCTTTCAACCCACTTCCCTCAAGTGGTGGAGACTTTATGGGAGCTTCTCTACCACTACCATATTTGCCTGGACACCCTTGGGTCAGTGGACCATAAGGGTAGCAAGAAGAGGAATGCCGGGATCAGCCACAAGAATTGGGCGGACTACTTGTTCCCCCACAACGATGACAAGAAGAGGCCCATTCTTCCACTGGGCGTGTGTGATGCAGCGGCAATAAGTAGCCGGATGTCCGAGAGCGGCGAGTCGGAGACTATTGATCATGACGAAGGGGGATTCCCGGTGGGAACTACTTTTGCATCCTACCACCACCAGGCGGGGACTCCGATCTCATCCAAGGCCTTGCTTGCTGGTTACTTGATGCTGTGGTTAAAGAGGTGTGTGGTTCCTACGCACTCGTTTGAGGCGATCCCGGTGGATGTTGTCTATCCGGCTGTCCGCCTGGCCTACGGGAGGTCCTATGCACTGGTGTCAGCAATGACGGCCTGCATACAGAGCGACCTTCGGAAGTTGTCGGCGAAATTCTGTCGCGTCTCATTTGTCGAAGTGGATGGGGGAGAGGAGATTGCCAAGACTCCAAACCCTCGGGTCAGCTTGCCGTACACGTACTTGATGGCATGGTTCGTGTTACACTGCGAGTGCTTGATGAGTGCACCGGCGACCGCGCCCGAAAGGCGGGGCTGTCTGTTAGATCAACGGCTCGAGACTTGTTCTTAGAAGTTTCGGGACGTTGTGGAAATGAGGAAGGCGTTGTCCTTCTTTGGCAACTACGACTTCTTTTGGTGTTTCCCCTACTTCTCAGGCGGGGGCTATGGTGAGTCTCTTCGGGATGGTTCCACCACGGACCAGCATACCCTCTTGACCCTTGGCGGCTTTAGGTGGCTGGTCAACATCCGACCCGGTTACCATCTCCTTCGCGCGGGTTTGTCATGCCTCTTGGAACCCTACCTTCCCAGCCGCTTCTCGCGCCAGTTCGGATATGACCAGCTCTATGTTGGGAATATCAACCCTCAGTTGAAATTCGAAGGGGGTTTGGTAGACGAAACGCGGGGGTGGTTTTGGACCCATGCCAGCTGTACCGGTGCGCGCTTCGAGCTGCCTTTGAGGGATCGTGTTCTTCACCACTCGTTCACCTACTGCAAGTGGTATCGGGGTGTGAGTACTTCTCCGACGCGCCAGTTCGGATATGACCACTCGTTCACCTACTGCAAGTGGTATCGGGAGTTTGGGTGGTGACCTGATGTTGGCCTTTCATACTCCATATGACCCAACTCGTCCTTGGTTGGCCCGAGCCTCAGGGGCTGGTTAGGAAATTTAGGCGCTTGGAGGAAGTCAGGGATGTTATCGCCGACCGAATGCAGATGCCAACTTCTACCCCCACTCCTTCACCTTCGCCGAAGCATCAAAGGGAGGAGGATGCAAGTTCAGCTAGCGAGCAGGTGGCTAAAAGGGCTCGCCATGAAGAGGCCCTCCCCATCGTTAGGCTTGCCATGACCACATCGGGGGTTCTGGTGGTGACGCGCGAGCAACAGGTGTTGACTAGGCCCGACGCGCCGCTCGCTTGGGAGGTACGCGTTCTCAGGTCCCTCTTGTCACTTGATAAGCTGAATATGATTACCTCAGGTTCCCCTCTTTTTTTCTTGTAGGTACGACAGCGCCGCTGTTCAGGTCTCTTCGGGGATGAGGAGGAACACGCTTCAGATTATGAAGTGGTCCCATCTCCCGAGGGAGAGGAGGTTGGAGGAGAGGTGTCAATGTCGCTTGAGGAGGAGCCAGTTCAAGCTGAAATGCTTCCCTCCGAAGAGGGGGCGTCTGCTCAAGATGAGGCGCCCGCTCAAAGAGAGGCGTCCGTTAGTGGAGAGGCGCCTGCTCATGCAGAGGAGGCGTTGAGTCAAGGAGAAGTGTCGACTCACATGGTTGTTGCGGGTTCAAGCCCTGTCTACAGAGGATACTCCTCTCTCTCCCCCTGCCCGTCTCAAAAGGAAGCTCGTGGAAACCACGATTAAGGATTTTCATACCCTTCTTCGTGATAGCGTCTGAATGGTGTTGGACGGAGGCTGCTCTTTCGGTGAGCTCAAACCCATGCTGCAGATGTACCTGGATAATCTGAGTACTCTGACGGGTACAGATGCAGCTTCGCCATTTCAACGGTGTCTGGCGTCGGCGGAAAGAGATGCCGAAGAATTGCTCGCCCTCCGCTCTAAGAATCTCCTGGACTTGGCCTCTGAACGTGCGCAGTCCGTTTTAGAGGAATAGAGGCAGTTTTTGGACCAGACTATGCCTGAAGAGGCCGGACTGGCTGTAGAAGTGGAGCGGATTTCTGCCGATGGCAAAAGGATGGAGGAGGAGCGTCAGAAAGCCAACGCTTTCTTGGCAGACACGGCCAAATCTATATCAGAGGCGAAGCAGACCATTGCCGAACTGCAAGCCTTCTTGGCCGCCAAGGAACCGACACGTGAGCAGGCTTTGAAGGAGCTGGAGGAGCTCGAGGGTCAGCAGCAATTGATTCTCGCCGATTTTGAGGAGAAGAGCAGGGCCCTAGAGAGGGCAAGGAATAAACTTCACAATGCCGTCTCACTCACCGAAGAAGACATCCGCCAGAAGGTCCTCACTACCTTGGAGAATGAGCATCAGAGGGCGGTTCGGGATGCCGAGTCGCGTCTTAAAAGGTTTTGACTTCCTACTTGGGCGTACTCCCCCCTTTTGTATCCAACCTTCCTTCATTATGAATGAAAATCAGACTCCTTTTCTTTCGTATCATTTGATTGTTTCGTCTCGAATGATTCGTATACGTGGTCCTTGGTTCTTATCCTCTGGACTGACTGACTCTTAGGATTTTTAGCAAACCCTCAGCTATTAACGGATTTGATTTGCCTTTACCGATTGCCGTTTGAATCGGGCTATCCATACTATTCCCCTCAGTATGATGAGTTGTCGAGAAGTATCTTTTAGACTCAACACTAAAACTCCTTCTCTACCCTTAACCGCATGAGGCGTCGGGTTGGGATAACTACTACCGCTAAGTTGTAGTCAGGTCGGGCCGCGTTGTTGATCGTAACAGATCCGCCTGGGCTCAACGGTCACTCGTGGGAGTGGCTAAAGTGTCGAAGGGGCACATTGCTTGGTAAGCCGTCATCGACGAACAACACCATTGACGATGTTAGGATAATCAAATCGTTCAGGGACATATGAGTGTGACGATTGATTGATATAGTAGCTCATCGCATGGTAGGCTACTACCCATCGATCATTCTAATAGAATTAGAACGTACGGAAAAGGATCAGGCCATTCAGGGACGTATGAGCGTGACGACTGATTTAACTATCAGAGGTGATTGTTAACATGATAGTTTTATAGACCCACCATCCTATTGAAGAGAATTAGAGGGGGAGTTTGTCAGAGGTGACTTGTTAACCCGACAAGAATTTGTTGCGATCGGGGTAACTTTGAGGACCCACCATCCTATTGACGAGGATTGGAGGGGTAATTTGTCAGAGGTTTAGTGTTAACATGACAGTGATTAGTTGCGATCGGGGTAACTTTGAGGACCCACCATCCTATTGACGAGGATTGGAGGGGGTAATTTGTCAGAGGTGATTGTTAACCCGACAAGAATTTGTTGCGATCGGGGCAACTTTGAGGACCCACCATCCTATTGACGAGGATTGGAGGGGTAATTTGTTAGAGGTTTAGTGTTAACATGACAGTGATTAGTTGCGATCGGGGCAATTTTGAGGACCCACCATCCTATTGATGAGGATTGGAGGGGGTAATTTGTCAGAGGTGATTGTTAACCCGATAAAGATTAGTTGCGATCGGGGCAACTTTGGGGACCCACCATCCTATTGACGAGGATTGGAGGGGGAATTTGTCAGAGGTTTAGTGTAAACATGACAGTGGAGTGATCCCTATTTCCTGTTGGGGAGGACTAGCGGGAGAAATTTGAAAGGAGCAGTTTATACTCGTGTACTTGTCGGAGTCTGGTAATTGCAGGAAGACTATGGGTAGTACTTTTTTAGGAATTTCTCATTGATGGGCATCATGATCTTGTCGCCGTTTGGCTTGACGAGGCGATAGGCTCCGTTCGAATAGACTGTTTCTATCATGAATGGACCTTCCCATTTGGGCTGGAACTTCTCTTTCTTTCTGGAGTTGAGGATCATTGGCCGTCGAACGGCTAATACTAACTCCCCTTTTTGGAAAGACCGATGTTTGACCTTCTTGCCGAAAACCTTAGAGATCCGGACTTGGTAAAACTCGATGTGTTGTTGAGCCTTAAGCCGCTTCTCGTCTAACGCCTCTAGTTCTGCGAGACACCGGCGATGATTCTCCTCATCCGACATCCCTGTCGCAAGCGCGACACGCAAGGATGGGATCTGAATCTCAAGTGGTAATACGGCTTCGCAACCGTATACTAATGAATATGGTGTGGTGCCAGTGGGCGTACGGACCGTAGTACGATATGCCCACAAGCTTTCACCGAGCTTTTCATCCCAATCGCGCTTGCTTTGGGATGTTAGTTTGGTTAGGATCTTGATGATCGTCTTGTTGAAGGCTTCGCTAATCCGCTATCGGTGCTAAGTCGGGTCGATAGGTTATGTATTCTGAACTTGTCACAGAACCGGGTGAACGCGAGACTAACAAATTACCCGCCGTCGATGACGCCGCATACTGTGACCAGATATCATATGGTGTCTAATGAACCTTATCACACTACTGGTTTTGACTTCTCACAAGGGGACTGCTTCGGCCCACTTGGAAAAGTAGTCGGTTATTGTCAGAACGAAGCGATGTCCCTTTGCTGATGGCGGCGATATTGGCCCAATGATATCCATGCCCCATGTTTCGAATGGCCATGAGGTCGCTGTCGGATGCGTGTCTACCGCCCGCCGATAATTAGCGTGGATCTAGCACGCCGGTGCGCCAGCATAAAATAGCCGCCGATCATCTTGGGTCAATAATAGCCCATTCTCCATAGGCGGTCCCAAAGTTTGGGTCCCGGTTGGTGGGCGCCGCAGGTACCGTCATGGGCTTCCTCAGAGGCCTCAGGCTTCGCCGATGTGAGACATCGGCAAAGATGCCATCATATGACCTTCGATATAACGCCATCGAATCGGCAAAATCTTGAGCTACCGCGATAGAATCCCGTTCCTTAACGTCTTCGGGTAGTATACCATATAAGACATAGTCGATGATCGGAAAGTGCCAGTCTCTTGGCTCCAGTTGGCTTGTGCCCTGGTGAGCTGTGTTCACCTCTGGGGCGTATTCTGGTCAGAAGAGCCCCCGACTCACAACGGTCACATGCTGGCTCGTTCCTGGTGGTTGAGCCAAGTTAGCTGCCAATGAAGCTAAGGCATCTGCGTGCATGTTCTTAGAACGGAGCACATGTTCGATGCGAAAGCTGTCGAATAATTTGGCTAGTTCGATAGCCGCTCGATGGCATGGGATTAGATCATCATTTCTAACTTTATATTCTCCCGTCATCTGTCTGACGATAAGCTGAGAATCGTCATAAGCCTCAAGGTGTCTCACTCCCAGCTCTTTGGCCATGTCGAGTCCGATGAGTAATGCGTTGTACTCAGCCACATTGTTGGAACATGGCTCTGTTAGAGATAAGTCTTGGGGTAATACGTGATTTTGTGGAGAGACCAAGACTATCCCCACTCCTGTAACGATTGATCCGCTGGTCCCTACTCGAGACGCGCCATCGAAATACAGTCGCCAAATTTCCTCCCGTGAGGTTGTGTTGACCTCATGGGTTTCATCTGGTATGTCTTCAAACAATTCCGTGTTTGACCCGAGCGGGTGGCTGGCCATGAGATCGCAGATGGCTTGTCCTTTAACGGATTTCTACGGTATGAAATGGATGTCGTACTGGGACAGCAAGAGTGCCCACCTTACCAGGCGCCAATTTAGGGATCCGGGTTGTGTCATGAAGACTCGTATAGGGCTCATCTTTGAGATGACATGAATAGTCTGACCGACGAGGTAGTGTCGCATTTTCTGGATTGCAAACACCAGGGCCACGCATTCCTTTTTGACCATAGGGTACCTTCGTTCGGCTCCTTGCAAAGTCTTACTCAGGTAGTATACGCCCTGCTCGTGACTGGCGTCGTCATTTTGTGCTAAGAGAGCGGCCAAGGAGTGTTCCGTCGCTCGTACATATATGAGGAAAGGCTTTCCCGAGACTGGAGCTGCCAGTACAGGTGGGTTCGAAAGATAATTCTTGATCTCTTTGAACGCCCGTTGGCAAGATTCGTCCCATGTAAACGACACCCCTTTCTTCATCAGTTTAGAGAAGGGTTGGCATTTGCTCGAAAGATTTACGATAAATCTTGGATATCATGGCGTCCTTCTGATCCTCTCAATTCCTTGAGATTTCGGGTGGTTGGAGTTCTTGGATGGCTCGGACTTTGTCGGGGTCGACGTAAACCCCCTTCGTCGTAACGACGAAACCAAGAAATTTGCCACTGGACATCCCTAAGAATGATTTTGTAGGGTTCATTTTTAGTTGGTGCCTGTGCATGATGTCGAACACCGTTCTCAGGTCGCGATGGTGGTCGTCTTTGTTATGACTTTTCACGACCAAGTCGTCCACATAGCATTCGACCGTCTTTCTTAGATGGTCTTGGAAGATGGTACTCATGGTGCGCTGATAGGTTGCTTCCGCTGCTTCATTTATACCGGAATGGAATAACCGTGTAACAGTATATCCCCATCGGAGTTCTTAACGAAGTATGTTTTTCATCTTCAGGGTGCATTTTGATTTGGTTGTACCCCGAAAAACCGTCCATGAATGACATCCTTTCGAAACCGCATGTGTTGTCAATGATGACATCCGTGATGGGCAAAGGAAATTCGTCTTTAGGGCAAGCGGCATTGAGGTCCCTATAGTCGACGCAGGTTCTGATTGCACCATTTTTCTTTAGAACCGGGACGATGTTGGACACCCAGTCTGGATGCTGTTCCTCCCTGATAAAGCCCGCCTTCATGAGCCTTTTTACTTCCGCCACAATTGCTTCCATAATCTGCGGGCGAAACCGTCTTTGCTGCTGCTTGACGGGTTTGGCATCCGGATTGATGTCAAGGCGATGCATGGCGATCCGAGGATCAAGGCCGGGCATGTCCTCATAATTCCATGCGAAGACGTCAATATATTCCCTAACAAGGGATATGAGGTCTTCCTTCTCTTGGGGAGGTAAGCTGGCACTGATAAATATGGGTTTGGGGTTGGTCTCATCTCCCATATTTACCCGAAGGATTTTATCCTGCTGGCTGGCGCTGCCGAACGCCTGCTCCATCGCGCTGACGTATGTCCCATGCTTCATCATGAGGCGGGATTTGCTCGTCTACTTGGATCTCGACGGTATTCACCGTAGTCACGTTGACTGTGAGGCTTGTGAACCAGTCTCCGATGCTGACATCCGAATCCCAGGCTGAGGAGGCCGACGATTGATCCTCCGAGCGAGCCTCGCCGGATATTTCACAAAGTGGCAGCATAATTCGAGGAGGAGGAGACATAACCCGCACCTTTTGGGTCCCGCCAGAGTAATCGCCGCTTTCCTCTTGGCACATAAACCGGCCGGATCGAGTCTTCCGCTTTGCCGTAGTTCAAGCCTTCCTTATGGACGAAATTATAACCCATGCCTTCCATCATACGCTATGACTGGCTGTAGTATGTGAATTATAAGTGTGTTCGCCGTCTCCGAAGTCGCCCCACATCGTATGCGTAGTATGTCGACCCTTCCAAAGATGATCTCTTGTCGATAATCACCTTGGGCGGGTATGACAAAGACGGCTCGCAATGACTCGATCATTCATCACGGCGACATCTGGCGAACACGAGGCAAGTCGCGAGGAAGAATTATTGGTCGGCCCCAAATCAGTCACTAAACTCCTGATAGTTAGCTTCCGAATTAGACGAGGGGTAAGCAAATTCAACATCTTCATTGATGGTGAGCTTGTTTGGCTCATCCGAGTTGATAATAACAAGGCCTCCGTAGCCGATTACAATGGGTTCAATGTCAGTAAGGACAAGACCCTCGTTGTCCTCGGACTCACAGTCGGCCTCATTACCGCTATCCGGGTCTCCGACCGGCGCCTCATGGCCCGATTCAGAGTCTTGGTAGAGCAAAGAGTCGGTGAAGTAATTCTCCACCCCTTTGAAGGGTCAGCTATCTACAACACCGCCTTCACTTGACCATTACTGTCCACGTACTTTAGGCATTGGTGTAAAGTGGATGGGACGATGCAGTTGCCATGGATCCATGGTTGGCCCAACAGCATGTTGTAAGATGGCTCTGCGTCGATGACGTAGCAGGTTACTTCCGTCCTCATATTGTCTAGCTGGCATTTGAGACGAATTTTCCCAAGCGGTCGGGTCCCAGTGGCGTTGAAGCCAAAAATAGTGGTGGTCGTCGTAGACAACCATTTCTGAGGTATCTCCAGGGACTTGATGAGTGTCAAGGGGACAATGCTCAAAGCCGATCCCGGGTCCACTTGGATTCTATCCACTTTGGAGGAGCCGACTCCTGTGAAGTAGAGAGGCCTGTCGTGAGACGTGCTATTGATGAGCATGTCTTCAGGGGTGAAGGTGATACAGGGGATCTATTGTTTGGACGCTTTGATGCTGACGGCACCTCTTCCGCTTCCTCATCGGGGGCGGTAGAAAAGTGTCGGTAAAGCTTCGAAGTCTGGCTGAGCTCTCGCAGAGCCTCCCGTAGACTTTGATAGACGCAGAGCTCATACAAAGTGATCCCGGCCGGATGTTTGCTAATCACAACACATTAAACCAGAATGACGGGTTGCTCGAGCCCGGTTTGTCGGCATTCGCCTGAGGTGCCGGTGATGGCCCTGCCGGTGGTCTTGCCAGGTTTTCTGTGGTCGGGGGATAATTCTTAGCGAAGTCCTTCCCTGCTCTTGTGATGAGCGCCGTTGCCTCCTCATCAGAGTCGGTGAGGGTCGTTACCCCTTGTTCCATTCCATCCGGAATTGCTGAGACGACATTGTAGAGTTTACCCCTCCGACTGCCTTTCTGTGCTGGCTTGGAATTCCACTACTCATCTTTGAGGAGGTCAGGGTGAACCCACATGATTTGTCCTGACGGTAAAGTCTGCGGTACTAAACCCTTTTCCCGCTGATTGTGAGGATCGGTGTTAATGATCCTCACCGCTGAATAGTAATGATACCGGCGCTGACTTCGTGGAGGCCCATTCCGAATTTTAAGGTGACCATGTTCGTGGTCACATTCTTTTGGACCTTCTCCTTTTTCAAAACCCCGCATCAAAGAGAGCCTGGAGTTTATCCTTGAGGATGTAACACTTGGCCGTCGGGTGACCAACAAATCGGTGGAACGCGCAATAGTTTGGGTCATCCGTTTTGCCCACTTCTTCAGGCCTTGCGGCCTCTGGAAGCTTGATCCTATTGCTCTGAAGGAGTGTGTCGAAGGTAGGCACCACCCAATCTTCTTTGAAATCGTATTGCCTTTGAGGGCGCTGCCCGAGCGGCTTGAATTTCTGGTGTTGTGGCGTCTTGGGGGCCGGATTAGAATCAATAGTCATGGTTTCCTTCCCCTTCGACCGAGGAGGGTTTCTTGCAAAAGTCGGTTCAAAAGTTTCCTTTTGTCTTGAGGTTCTTGACTTCGGGCAGCTTAATCATGTTTTCACTTGTTCACCTTGGCGACCAATTCTTTCCACGTCCGGTTTCCAAGACCGATCTCGACAAGATGCTGATCGAAAGGTTATTGCGGCACATCTCGATCAGCGTGGTATCAGAGACCTGGTCTCGGTAATGTAATGACTGATTCCTGAACCTCTTTACGAATTCGTTGACCGATTCTGTTTTCTTTTATTTTTCGGCAAGTAGGGTCGCCATTAAAACTTCAGTGTCATCGTCGAAGAAGCGGGTCAAGAACAGCTTCTCCAAGTCGGCCCATGATTTGATAGAGCCGGGTTCGAGCTTGCGGAACCATTCAAAGGCTACTCCTTTCAGGGTGCCAATGAACAACCGCGTGAGGATGGGATCGTTCCCAGTAAGAAACCCTGTCTGGGACAGGAAATAGTATATGTGCTGTGAGGGAGATCCTTTCCCGTCGAACTGGGTCAACCCCATAAGCTTGAACTTTGCTAGATAGGGGACTGTATCCCACTCCGTTGGATATGGCCGGACCACCCCCAGCTCGTTCATGTTCTTCTGGAGCTTCAGGGCGTCGAGTTGATTCTAAAACTCGTCAAACCTTTTATCCCGAGGTATGCTGCCGGATTGCAAAGCCTTTCCTGAGGATCTGGAGGAGTAGCCAGAAGGTGACTTGTGATCATCTTCATCGTCAGTCGGGTGAGGAGTGAGCTCCCGTTCTTGATTCTTCCGGCCCCTTGGCGATTTGTAACCTTCTTTTCTTCTTCTCAGAGCAATTGTCCCATCATTTCCTTCATGGAGTTGATGGCGGCTCGCTGCTCGGATATTACGGCTTGCTGTTCGGATATTGCGACTTGCTGCTCTTCAAACCTTTTGGTCCACTCATCGGACCCTCCGGTCATGTGCACCCTTGCATGCCTACCGTAAGCGAAGCTTGAAGTCTGGGACGTTGCCTCCGCTGAGCAAACTTCTTCCTCATTGTCACGGATGGAGTTTAACTGTGCGTAGTCAAATGGGATGGCTACGCCGGTTTTGAGACGCGTGTGTTGGTAAACACTCTCGCGTCTTATTGGGAGATGCCTCAGCCCTAATGCAAACTCTGGATCTGAAGAATCCGAATATTTGGCTTTATCCTTCCCCGTCATGTTGACAGAGGCGCTCGTGGCTCCGAACCATCAGTGGCTTGTTTCTTTCAAAGATTGCGCTCTCGGCGGGGAGGCCTTACTCTCCGACGTGGCTGAGAAAGCCTTTCTCATACTGACGATTTCGGCGTGCACTGACAATCAGTGAGTATCACCTAGATAAGCTTCTCACAATGGCACTGAGGATTCGCCTCTTGGATTGTGCGCTTGCGAGTTAAATGGTCTCTGAGATCTCCTGTAGGCCGGTGGTAAACATCTGTCGTATCAGAGGGATCAGCAGTGCACTCGAGTGCAGAGAGTTCAACGGAGCTCGGGCGAGAATGTTTTGGAACCTCTTCTTGTGTTAAATTCAGGCGGTCTCGTCTTGTCAGGCGAGATATCACGTTCTGGCGAGCTTCAACCCCCTGACAAGCTGGCTGTCCATCCGGGCGTCGCTCGCGTGTCGGATCACTTGTCGTTTTGCCTTTTTGGTGAAGGCTTGATGAGTGAAGCCCGCCTGATTTGGTGGGTTCGCCTGTCTCGCTCGATTCGCCTGAATGGGGAACCTTGCTGCTGGAGTGAAGTTCGCCAAGTCCGTCACTTTTGGGGGTCTTGCCGCCAGAGCGAAGCTCGCCTGCATAGGTGGGCTTGCCTGATTTAGGGAGCCCACCAGAACCATGGACTATGCGTTCCGGCTTGGTTCTCCTTAGGTCTAAATAGTAATTCAAACCATCCGGGGTGGAGGCAGCCCTGTAAGGGCTGTTGTCGCTGCCGCTGGCTCTCTTGGAGAGGGGGAGATTCGCATCGACGGTGAAGGCGTGATCCGCGCTGAGGCGAATCGTCCTCTCTTCCACGCGAGACTGGGTGGACTGTTTGGCAACCCAACAAGCAGTTGTTTGGCTTGCACTCTTGGCCATTGGTTCGGCCTTGGCTGGTTTGGGGGAGATAGAACCCCCTGCTAAAAGTAGGGTAGAGCTCTTGGGTATGGCTACCTCGGTCGCTTGGGGCTGGGCCACACGCACAACTCTGCGGTGCCGACGGGAGGTCTTACCGCCAGAGGAGGAAGAAGATAAGTACTCTTCATACCTAGCTTGATCGAACTCAATCACAAGAGACTCGACTGTCGTCCCTTCCGCAATGTCGTCGAATTGCGCCACCGCCATCTGGGTTGAGGAAACGGTTTCTCCCACTGTGGTCGTCATCCTCTGTTTGGTGTAAAAATCTCCTCTCGGATTTGTATTGGTCGTATTGTTTGTGTACAAATCAAGAATCGCTTATATGTATGGTAGGGAAGGCCCTTCTTGTTTAACGAGGGTTCGTTGGTAGCGGTAGGACGCCTCCCTCTATGCTCGAGTCGAGTTTGCTTCCCTTGGATGATCCAATCGACGCTATGATCGAGCTTCAATCTGTGATAAAAGCTTCGGAGGTGATTGAGTTCGGTTCTACCGAGCTTGCTTGGATGAGCTACAATGCAAGAGTTTGCAAAGAGCGAAAGCCTCCAAATCGAGGGTTCGATGGAGTCTACTTCAACAATCCAAGCTCTTGCTCGAATCAATTAGTGGAGCAAGAGAATAATCCTTGACTTGCTCCTCCTTCCCAGTGGTTTCCCAACCTTGTTGCAAGCCCCAGACTTCCGCCTTGAGCCTCTTTTCTTGTTGCCAAGGAGGCTTATAAATAGGCCAAGGGGTGGGATAGGCCACCCCTTTGACTTGTGGGATGTGACCACTGATAGGTAAGGAACACCATGCCCTTCTCTAGCTGTGGGATGTGACCACTGATGAGGTAATGAGAGTCATGCCTTATCATAACCCAGGATGTGCAAAGTGGGCGGGCAGGTGAGCCTTTCGGATGCTCAGCGAAGCTTGCAGCGAAGCTTGCCGAAAGCGCAGGTTAATCGGGCGGTTCTTTATGGGCGGTTTGATTCGCGCAGCGGGTCAATCGGGCGGCCTTCATATGCGGCTTGATTGGCAGCTAACGGCATGCGCGCCGTTGAACTTGTATAGGCGAGTTCATCTAACGGGCGAGCTTTGCCGAGCAAGTGGCCACCCCCTTTGACTTGTGGGATGACACCACTAATGGTTGAGGAGCACCATGCCCTCTAGCTGCGGGATGTGACCGCTATAGGAGTAGTGAGAGCCATGTCTCATCATTACCCAGGACGTGGAAAGTGGGTGGGCCCACTTCCGTAAGTAAGCCGCCACTAGCACTGTTCCAACAGGCGAGCGGGCGAGCTTGAGAGCTGTTTAAACGCTTAGACGAGCTTGCTGAACAAGCGGGGCCAACTGGTGGGCCTCCTCAACGTGTGAGCTGGTGTTCGTTGTGCAGGCGAACCCCCTTGCAGGCGTGCTTGGCGCACGGGCGGGGTTGACTGGTGAGCGACGTTGAGCTCTTGCAGGCGGGCTCATCATGTGGGACCACCTCGTGCGGGCGAGCTCGTTAAACAGGCGGCTCTTGAGCTCTTGCAGGCGAGCTCAACGAGTGGGACGACCTCGTGCGGGCGAGTTCGTTAGACAGGCGGCTCTCGAGTTTTGGGCGAGCTCACCCAATAAGCTGTGTTGAGCTCGTGCAGGCGAGTTCATCCCTTTGACTGTGGGGTTGGCGATTTTTCCCGCCTACAACACCGTCATCTGGTTCCATGCTCTCCAGCAACTTCAATAAATCTTCTTTGATTTCGAAACTTCGTCTCTTCTTTTGGTATAGGGGCAATTTTTTCCATTCATGTGCCTCAGCCAATGTCATCGAGAAGCAAATCATAGGGCTATTACACTCTGTACAGAATGGTAACAACTTTTTTTGTTGAAGTCCGTACTCTTCAAGTATCTGTAACCAAGTAATACTCAAACATTAGTGGATAAGGAAAACCTGAAAACCCAAAGTATATACATTGAATACCTCGTTCATTTCAGCTAGATGATTTTCACTGTATGCCCTCAATCGAAAGGCTTCATGGTTGGGACGGGTGCTGACCATAGGTGATCTTATTAAGACCACCCTGCCTTCAGCCTTGCCTCTTGCTAGTACTTCTCTGAGGACTTCACTGCTACTCAATTCAGTGGTATCGAAACCACTTTTTTTTAAGAAATCGCACAAGTTTGTGGTTCTGAGAAATACATATGCAAATAAATAAAATCTCATTAAAAAAAAGAGTTTAAGAATTAAAAAAAAAGAGGCAAGCTTGGATACAATTGCCCAAGCTAGACTGAATCTATGGACTGCAAGGAGTTTGTCCAAGACTGCAGTCAGAAAGCCAATATGTACTGATAAGTTCACAGCTGGAAGGGATAGATTGATGTATGCTAGAGTCTTGGTGGAGGTTGCTATGCATTCTAAGATTTTGTTGAGTTTAGGGACCTAATGGGATTGTGTTCAAACAACTTGTTATTTATGAGCATAAACCAAAGTGGTGAACTGTTTGTAAAAAGCTTGGGCATGAGGTGGAGAGATGTTTTAAGAAGAAGACTGTGTGGGTGCCTAAAGCTATGCCTAAACAAGGGGATGGTGGTGTAACTAATCAAGAAAGTAATACTGTCAACCTGAAAGGAGAGAATAAAGATAAGCAAATCATTGATGCTAATGGTTCTCCAAGTCAATGGGAACTTAATATATGGAAAGAAGCAGGTACTCCAAAGTTGAATTCGAAGGAAGCATGTAAACCGAAGTTGTGAATTATAAAGGAGTGACTCTGACAAACAACTTTCAAGGTTTACAAGACGGTGGATCCTATTGTTGGATTTAAATCCAATATATGGACCAATATATTATATAAATATGTATTATGTGCTATCAATCAAGGTTAGCCCATTAAAGTGATCTAATGTAGGGTTTGGGCTTTTAATGCATAATAAAGTATGAGCCTCCTATGTATAGAGACCAAAATATAATTGTTAATTCCATGATGGGCTGAATTGATAATTATGAATAACTGATTCAGTTATAAATAGGGTTGCGGTTCCCCAAACCTCTATGTAGAATCTCATTCTGATTTCCCATCTTCAGAAGGATTAGGGTTTCTCAAAGGAGTATATATACGTACAATATTTGGAAGATCTACATCTCAAAAATTCAAGAATCACATCTTACTCCATGGATTCATGTGTGAGTCCGCATCTTCTTAATTATCTCAATAGTTTGACATAAACAATCATTGGGATTGATTATGGTTTTATTTATTAAAGCAAAAGGTTTATCTTTTCTTGATCTAACAATTGGTATCAGAGCGGTGTTCATGTTAATCTATTAAGAATCAATTTTAATTTGTGATGTGATTCTCTTGTATGTTCTCAAATCTAAAATCTTTTTTTGAATTGTTTAATTTGAGAACAAAATTTGGTAGTTCTTCCTCTTATATATTTTTCATGATTTCGATTCAAAAGGTTATTATTTTTGAATTCTATGAACTGATCTAGAAGAATTCATGTTTAATTGAAAACTATGGTTTGTTCATCATGTTATGAATATGTATATTTGTTTTGAGAAATTTGGGTGCTTTGATTCAATTTTTATTATGAATTTATGATTATTTATTTTTGATTTGGACCAAAGGACATCAAAGAAAGATTTCATATCAGAAATCTCGAAAAAAAATGGGACAGTGTTGTTTCTGCCGCTATAGTGTCGGCGAAGAAATTGCTACAGTACCAATTTCTTTTTAACAATTTTTATACGTTGCCAAAAATTTGTTACAGTGAAGAAACAATTTGCTACAGTAAAAATTGCTACAGTGCTGAAACAATTTTGCTGTAGTGTCGAAAATTTTATTTATTTATTTATTTTCCTTTTGACCTAGGTCGCAGCTCTATCTTTGGCCCACTGTAAAATATATATATATATATATATATATATATATATATATATATATATATATATATATATATATATATATATATATATGATTAAGAAATATGAGCTAACAACTCATTTAGTAAAGTGAGCTACCACTCACTTACACAATACCTCACACTCAATGAATGTGACAACTAGGTGGGCCTAAAGACTATTCCCATTAATAGGTAGCTCATTTTACTAAATGAGCCGCCACCTCATATTCTTTTATATATATATATATATATATATATATATATATATATATATATATATATATATAAGACTCTATAAACTTAAGTGTATAGGGAATAGTCATACACCAACTTTTCTATCCATTGATGTTGCCTTGGGATCAGTGAAAGATATAAAGCCCACTTTGAGATTTGTGCATATCTTGATTTTACTGATCCCAAGGCAACATCAATGAATATAAAAGTTGGTGTATACTATTTCCTATCAACTTATGTTTATAGGAGCCTTACTCTCTCTCTCTCTCTCTCTCTCTATATATATATATATATATATATATATATATATATATATATATATATATATATATATATATATATATATATATATATATATATATATATATATATATATATATCATGCAGCCCAATCGTAGTATTGGGCTTTTGGAAATTTGTTTTCATTTATTGGATTCAAAATATTGGCTTAAAGTTTATTTAAACATATGATGAATTAAAAGAATTGATTGAAACAACATATTACCAAAGTAGCCTCTCTTGTATAAATCAATTTATTTTAAACATCAAAAGGTAGTGTGTGTATGGTTCATGCAAATATTAATTAGCCAAAAGGAAGGTTAAATTTTGAATAAATCATATGCATACATGTGGTGATAAATATAGACAATTATTCAGTTTTACTTGTGAATAATAAATCACCCAAATAAAGATTTATTGTTTGACATATCTTATTGTCAATGTTTGATCACCACACCAAGAGTACCATTTACAAATTAATATTTCTGTCTAAAGACTAAATATTAATATTGTGTTAGGTATCTTGAGATGTGTATTGCCAATCTTGAATTCATAAATTTTGATTTGGTTTCTTATGTGAGCTTATATATTTTCTCATGTTATTCTCTGATTCAGCTGTTAGTTCTGCTTCAAACATCACTACCAATATTAATTCCATTCCTATGCTAAATGGCACTAACTTCAAGTCATGGTAAGAGAACGTTATGATAGTTTTCGGAGTCATGGATCTCGACCTTGCATTAAGGCTTCCCACTCCTGCACCTCTTACAAATAAAAGTTTCACTGATGAGAAAAGGGACATGGAGAGGTGGGAGAAGTCAAATCGCATGTGTATGATGATCATGAAGAGGGCCATCCCAGAAGCATTCAGGGGTACTATGTCTGAGAAAATAGCTACTGCTAAAGAGTTCATTGAGGACATTGAGAAAAAGTTTGCCAAGAATGAAAAGGCTGAAACTAGTACATTTTTGGCAAATCTTATCTCAATGAGATATAAAGAAAAATGGAACAATAGGGAGTACATTATGGAGATGTCTCACACTGCTTCAAAACTGAAAGCACTTAAGCTTGACCTCTCTGAGGACTTGCTTGTGCATTTGGTTCTTATATCTCTTCCCACACAATTCAGTCAATTCAAAGTGAGCTACAATTGTCAAAAGGAGACCTGATCTCTTAATGAGCTCATCTCACATTGTGTGCAAGAAGAGGAAAGGTTGAAGCAAGAGAAGACAGAAAGTACTCATTTAGCTAGTACTTCCAAGGACAAAGGGAAGAAAAGAATGAAAAATAAGAAAACTGTAGATGCTCAACTACAAAAGAAACAATACAAGGTAAACAATGGAGATGGTTGTTTCTTCTGTGGGGCTGCAGGACAGTAGAAAAAAAACTGTACCAATTATCATGCATGGCGTGCAAAGAAAGGTACACTTTTCAATTTTATTGTTTTGAGGTTAATTTATCTTCGGTACCTAGACACACGTGGTGGTTAGATTCTGCTGCCACAACTAACATCAGTGTGTCTATGCAGGGTTGCTTGAGCTGCCGAAAGCCAAGTGAAGGTGAAAGATACATCTATGTGGGGCGATGGCAAGAAGGTTGAAGTTGAGGTAATTGGGACATTTAGGTTATTGTTAAAGTTCGGTTGTTATTTGAATTTGAAAGAGACTTATGTAGTACCGTCATTTAGATGAAATTTGATTTCTATTCCTGTATTGGACAATTTGGTTATTTTTCTTCTTTTAGAAATGACAAGTTTAGTCTTTTTCAGAATTCAAATTTGATTGGTACTGGTTCTTTATCTTATGCTGATAACCTTTATTTGCTTGATACGGTTGCTTCATATTATGAAACCTTACAATTAAGTACTCGAGGTGTAAAGAGAAAATTAACAAATGAGAATTTCGCTTCATTATGGCACAAGAGATTAGGTCACATCTCCAAAGGGAGAATTGAGAGACTTGTCAGACGGGATTCTAGATCCCATTAATTTTGCAAAATTTAAAATTTGTACTAATTGCATAAAGGAAAAATAAACAAATATAAGGAGATTTGGTGCCAACAAGGCTACAGACGTCTTAGAACTGATACATACAGATATTTGTGGGTTATTTTCTATAGTTTCTTGGAATGGTCAATAATATTTTATCACGTTCATAGACGATTTTTCATGTTATGGTTACCTTTATTTCATACATGAAAAATCCCAATCACTGGACGTGTTCAAAGCTTATAAAATTGAAGTTGAGAACCAACTCAACAAAAGTATCACAAGCGTCAGATCTGACCATGAAGGTAAGTATTACGACAGATATGACGGTTCAGGTAAACAACGTCCGGGACCATTTACTAAATTCCTAGAGGAGTGCCGTATCGTCCCACAGTACACCATGCCTGGTTCTCCTACCATGAATAGTATTGCTAAAAGATGAAACATAACGCTCAAGGACATGGTAAGAAGTATGATTAGTCATGTCAACTTACCAGAATCAATCTGGGGAGAAGCATTAAAGACTGCAGCTTATATACTCAATAGAGTACCCACTAAAGCTACTGCCAAAACCCCTTATGAACTTTAGACAGGCAAAAAATCTCGTCTGAAACATCTGCATATTTAGGGATGTCCAGCTGAGGCTAGGCCTTATAGGCTACATGAAAAGAAACTGGACTCTAGAACGGTCAGCTGCTACTTTGTTGGTTACTCTGAAATATTCAGGGATTACAAATTTTATGATACTGCTTCCAAGTTAATATTTGAGATGGGAAATGCCCGGTTCTTTGAGGATGTTGAGTTTGTCGGGGGAGATAAGGTTAAGGACTTTGTCTTTGAAGAGGAATATGTTAATATTTCCACAGCTGCTATTGGCATTGATCAGACTTCTATTCCTGACATTGTTTAAGAAACAGATCCAAATCAAGACAATGTCATAGAACCTCCCGTTACAGAAATTATTCCAGAAGAATAAACTCTACCATCTCAAGAACCTGTGTCATTAAGAAGATCCACTAGAGAAAGGAGAAGTGTGGTTTCAAATGATTATATTATATTTCTCCAAGAACATGAGGATGATATCGGTATGGTGGAAGATGATCCTATCAACTTCCGTCAAGCCATGGAAAGTTTTAAATCTCAACAGTGGATTGATGCCATGAATGAGGAGATAAAGTCCATGAAAAACAATGACGTTTGGGTTCTTGTCACATTGCCTGAAGGTGCGAAGCCCATTGGTTGTAAATGGATATTTAAAACCAAGAGGGACTCGAAAGGCGATGTGGAGAGGTACAAAACTCGTCTTGTCGCTAAAGGCTTTACACATAAAGAATGCATCAACTATAAAGAGACTTTCTCTCCGGTTTCATCGAAAGACTCTTTCAGGACTATATGGCACTTGTGGCATATTTTGACCTTGAGCTATATCAGATGGATGTAAAGACTGCGTTTCTCAATGGCGACATTGATGAAATAATTTATATGGTGCAACCAGAAAATCTTGTGTCGGGAGATGCAAAGAAGATGGTTTGCAAATTGAAAAAAATCCATCTATGGGCTTAAGCAAGCTTTTCATCAGTGGTATTATAAGTTTCATCAAGTTATCATCTCATTCAATTTTGAGATAAATATAGTTGATGATTGTGTATACCACAAGTTCAGTGGGAGTAAACATATTTTTCTGATTTTATATGTCGATGACATATTGCTTTCCAGCAATGATATAGGCTTATTGCACGAAATCAAGATATTTCTATCAAAAAAATTTGAGATGAAAGATCTTGGGGACGCCCCTTTTGTATTGGGTATACAGATACACCGGGATCGCTCTCGGGGTGTACTTGGGTTATCACAAAAGAGCTATATCGAAAAGGTTCTTAAAAGATTTGACATGTGAAATTATAAACCAGGTGACACCCCTGTGGCTAAGAGAGATAAATTCAATCTCAATCAATGCCCCAAGAATGATTTTGAGATTAAGGAGATGCAACAGATTCCTTCTGCGTCAGCAATAGGGAGTCTAATATATGCTCAAGTGTGTATGCGTCCGGATATTCCATACGTGGTTGGAATGTTGGGCAGATACTTTAGTAATCCTGGATTGGATCACTGAAAAGCAGCCAAGCGAGTCTTGAGGTATTTGCAGAGAACAAAAGAATACATGCTCACGTATCGGAGGTCGGACCAGTTAGAGATCATTGGGTAATCTGACTCCGATTTTGCTGGATGCCAAGATAGCATGAAATCTACTTTAGGCTATATCTACCTGCTTGCTGGAGGAGCTATCTCTTAGAAAAGTGCTAACCAGACACTCATAGTTTCATCCACCATGGCAGCTGAGTTTGTAGCATGTTATGGGGCATCTAATCATGGAATATGGCTGTAAAATTTTATCACTGGGCTGCGATTTGTGAATGGCATTGAAAGGCCACTTAACTTATTATGTGACAATAAGTCAGCAGTGTTGTATTCTAACAACAACAGGAGCTCGACGAAGTCGAAACATATAGACATCAAGTTCCTGGTTGCTAAAAAAAGAGTTCAGAGTAGACTTGTGTCTATAGAGCGCATTGGGATAAACTCCATGATTGCGGATCCGCTAACTAAGGGATTATCGCCCAAGGTCTTTCATGAGCACACTGCTCATATGGGTGTTTTATCTCTTCAGGATATGTCATTTTAGTGGGAGTTTGTATTTTAGATACTTTTATTTGTAGACACATTTATTATGATTTTATAGATATTATATGGTTATTTACTGCAGTATAAAGTATTCAGTTCATATTCACTCTAATTTTTGGTATGGTTTGATCTCACTAAGGTTTTAAGGTGGACCGGTTGAAAATAGGCATGTTAAGATCACACTACATGAAATTTTCATGCTACACATCCATGCTTGATCTGCGTTGTTGGTTGTATTGATATACGTGACCATTGATGGGTCTAGTTGCGACAAATGCAATGAAGATTGCTTTGATCCGATGTTGATATTACTGATAGACGAGATTGTTAAGGATGCATATTATGTGATAGCAAAATTCATGAGCTCATAAGGTTATATCATAATTCATATTTATATAGTAACGTATATGGCCCAAGTCGGAGATTGTTGGATTTAAATCCAATATATGGGCCAATATATTAAATAAATATGTATTATGTGCTATCAATCAAGGTTAGCCCATTAAAGTGATCTAATTTAGGGTTTGGGCTTTTAATGCATAATAAAGTATGGGCCTCTTATGTGTAGAGACTAAAATATAATTGTTAATTATATGATAGGCTGAATTGATAATTATAAATAACTGATTCAGTTATAAATAGGGTTGTGGTTCTCCAAATCTCTCCGTAGAATCTCTTTTTGATTTCTCATCTTCAGAAGGATTAGGGTTTCTCAAAAGAGGATATATGCGTACAAGATTTGGAAGATCTACATCTCAAAAACTCAAGAATCACATCCTACTCCATGGATTCAGGTATGGTTCCGCATCTTCTTAATTATCTCAATAATTTGACATGAACAATCCTTGGGATTGATTAGGATTTTATTTATTAAAGCAAAAGGTTTATCTTTTCTTGATCTAACACCTATACGTGAAAATATGTAAGGGATTTTAGATAGTACAGACCCTGTTGCATGCCTTATCGCAGGTGAATTATTTTCTCTCTGATGAATTTCGTTTTTTGGAATATTAGGGGCTTTAATAGCCCTATTAAACATAGAGTATTAAGAAGTTGATTAGCATATTTCACATTAAGCTCCATAGTTCTTAATGAGACACGAGTTAAAGAAGAATAAGGCTATGAAGTTGATTAAGAAGTGTTTTACTAATTGGGAGTGGATTGCTAACTACTATCATGCTCATAATGGAAGGTGGGTGATATGGGATCTGGTTTGTATCATGTTTCATGTTCATCTAAAAGTGATCAGTCATTGCTTTGTGCACACTGCTAATGATTGTTTAAGATTTTCTGTTAATGCAAGCTGTGCAGCAAATTGAGCATAGGCATCAGCTTTGCTGATATAAATCAAATTCATGCTACTATTGGTGGGGCTTGGTTATTAATTGTGTGTAGACAAAAATCCCTAAATACCTCATTACCTCTTCTAATCTTTAAAATCCTAAGCAAAGAAAATTCTCACTCTCATAATTTTATAAAAAAAATCATCAAGATTTTTCAAAAAGAGTTAGAAAACCTCAAGAATAGGAAATTTAATGAAATTGAACAAAAATGCCTATAATGGTAAAATTTCTCATCGCCAAGGAGAAGATGCGGATTCCGCTTCACTTGAGCTATGCAAATTTTGGCCCATTGTGACACTATGACTTTTCCATCCTACATAACTTTTTGTCCTGCATTAAATAGGCTTGGCGAAAATTTATCAACAAGATAATATTGATATCGACGTAACAAGAGAAGGTTGTTGGTGTTTTCTTTATTGGTTGGGATTTCTTCTTCTTGTACTACTTCAATTTGTATCAAGCAGACCTATGAAAGAGAAATAGATTATAACACTGAAAATCCCTCGAATAGACTTATGCGTGTGTGTGTGTGTGTGTCTATATATATATATATATATATATATATATATATATATATATATATATATATATATATATATATATATATATATATATATATATATATATATATATATATACGGTTGTTACTCCTCTTTGTCAAGAGCTAGTCCATCTTTTTTCCTCCCGTTTCACCTCCTTTAAATTGAGGCTAGTGGAGCTTTGGTGGGTTGAACTCTCTCTCAAGCAGAGGCAATATAATTCATTTCACCTTGCGTGAGAATTCATCTAAGATGTCTGAGAAAATAAAAAGGGAAAATTTTAGTATAAAAATCAATCTTGACTCAAAATTGTCCAAAGTAGACAAAAGCCCTAAATACCTCATTACCTCTTCTAATCTTTAAAAATCTAAGCAAAGAAAATTCTAACTCTCATAATTTAAAAACAAATCATCAAGAATGTCCAAAAAGAGTTAGAAAACCTCAGGAATAGAAAATTTAATGAAATTGAACAAAAATGCCTATAATGGTAAAATTTCTCATCGCCAAGGAGAAGATGCGGATTCAGTTTCACTTGGGCTGTGCAAATTTCGGCCCATTTTGACATTGTGGCTTTTGCATCCCACATAACTTTTTGTCCTACATTAAATTGGTCCGGCGAAAATTTGTCAATAATATAATACTGATACCGACGAAGCAAGGGAAGGTTGTTGGTGTTTTCTTTATTGGTTAGGATTTCTTCTTCTTATAGTACTTCAATTTGTTTCATGCTGACCTGCAAAAGAGAAATAGCTTATGACACTGAAAATTCCTTGAATGGAGTTATGTGTGTATATACATATATATAGACAGAGATATATATAGGTTGTTGCTTCTCTTCGTCAAGAGCTAGTCCATCTTCTTTTTCTCCCGTTTTACCTCCTTCCATCGAGGCTAGTGGAGCTTTGGTGGGTTGAACTCTCTCTGAAGCAGAGGCAATATAATTCATTTCCTGCACGTGAGAATTCATCTAAGATGTCATAGAAAATGAAAAAGGAAAAATTTTAGTATAAAAAATCAATATTGACTCAAAATTGTCCAAAGTAGACAAAAGCCTTAAATACCTCATTACCTCTTCTAATCTTTAAAATCCTAAGCAAAGAAAATTCTCATTCTCATAATTTAAAAAAATCATCAAGATTTTCTAGAAAGAGTTAGAAAACCTCAAGGAATAGGAAATTTAATGAAATTGAACAAAAATGCCTATAATGGTAAAATTTCTCATAGTCAAGGAGAAGATCTTGATTCAGTTTCACTTGGTACATGCAAATTTCGGTCCATTCCGACATCGTGGATTTTCCATCATACATAACTTTTGTCCTGCATTAAATAGGCTTGGCGAAAATTTATCAACAAGATAATATTGATATCGACGTAACAAGAGAAGGTTGTTGGTGTTTTCTTTATTGGTTGGGATTTGTTCTTCTTGTAGTACTTCAATTTGTTCCATGTCGACTTGTGAAAGAAAAAATAGATTATGGCACTAAAATCCCTCGAATGGAGTTATGTTTGTATATACATATCTATAGAGAGATAACAGTTGTTGCTTCTCTTCGTCAAGAGCTAGTCTATCTTCTTTTTCTCCCGTTTCACCTCCTTCCATCGAGGCTAGTGGAGCTTTGGTGGGTTGAACTCTCTCTCAAGCAGAGGCAATAAAATTCATTTCTGCGTGAGAATTCATCTAAGATGTCTGAGAAAATGAAAAAGGAAAAATTTTAGTATAAAAATCAATATTGACTCAAAATTGTCCAAAGTAGACAAAAGCCTTAAATACCTCATTACCTCTTCTAATCTTTAAAATCCTAAGCAAAGAAAATTCTCATTCTCATAATTTAAAAAAATCATCAAGATTTTCTAGAAAGAGTTAGAAAACCTCAAGGAATAGGAAATTTAATGAAATTGAACAAAAATGCCTATAATGGTAAAATTTCTCATAGTCAAGGAGAAGATGCGGATTCAGTTTCACTTGAGCTGTGCAAATTTCGGTCCATTCTGACACTGTGGATTTTCCATCATACATAACTTTTTGTCCTACATAAAAGAGGTCCGGCGAAAATTTGTCAACAAGATCATACCGGTACTGACATAACAAGGGAAGGTTGTAGGTGTTTTCTTTATTGGTTGGGATTTGTTCTTCTTGTAGTACTTCAATTTGTTCCATGCTGACTTGTGAAAGAAAAAATAGATTATGGCACTAAAAATCCCTCGAATGGAGTTATGTTTGTATATACATATCTATAGAGAGATAACAGGTTGTTGCTTCTCTTCGTCAAGAGCTAGTCTATCTTCTTTTTCTCCCGTTTCACCTCCTTCCATCGAGGCTAGTGGAGCTTTGGTGGGTTGAACTCTCTCTAAAGCAGAGGCAATAAAATTCATTTCCTGCACGTGAGAATTCATCTAAGATGTCACAGAAAATGAAAAAGGGAAAATTTTAGTATAAAAAATTAATCTTGACTCAAAATTGTCCAATGTAGACAAAACGCCCAGCATACCTCATTACCTTTTCTAATCTTTAAAATCCTAAGCAAAGAAAATTCTCACTCTCATAATTTTAAAAAAAAAATCATCAAGATTTTCCAAAAAGAGTTAGAAAACCTCAGGAATAGGAAATTTAATGAAATTGAACAAAAATGCCTATAATTGTAAAATTTCTCATCGCCAAAGAGAAGACGCGGATTCAGTTTCACTTGAGCTGTGCAAATTTCACCCCATTCTGACACTGTGACTTTTCCATCCTACATTACTTTTTGTCCTACATTAAATAGGTCCAGCGAAGATTTGTCAACAATATAATACTGATACCGATGCAACAAGGGAAGGTTGTTGGTGTTTTCTTTAGTGGTTGGGATTTCTTCTTATTGTAATACTTCTATTTGTTTCATTTTGACCTGCGAAAGAGAAATAGATTATGACACTGAAAATCCCTCGAATGGACTTATGTGTGTACATACATATATAGAGAGATATACATGTTGTTGCTTCTCTTCACAAGAGCTAGTCTATCTTCTTTTTCTCCCGTTTCACCTCCTTCCATCGAGGCTAGTGGAGCTTTGGTGGGTTGAACTCTCTCTAAAGCAGAGGCAATAAAATTCATTTCCTGCACGTGAGAATTCATCTAAGATGTCACAGAAAATGAAAAAGGGAAAATTTTAGTATAAAAATTAATCTTGACTCAAAATTGTCCAATGTAGACAAAAGCCCTAAATACCTCATTACCTTTTCTAATCTTTAAAATCCTAAGCAAAGAAAATTCTCACTCTCATAATTTTAAAAAATCATCAAGATTTTCCAAAAGAGTTAGAAAACCTCGGGAATAGGAAATTTAATGAAATTGAACAAAAATGCCTATAATTGTAAAATTTCTCATCGCCAAAGAGAAGACGCTGATTCAGCCACTTGAGTCATGCAAATTTCACCCCATTCGACCTTTGTGACTTTTCCATCCTACATTACTTTTTGTCCTACATTAAATAGGTCCAAATAAGATTTGTCAACAATATAATATCGATACCGATGCAACAAGGGAAGGTTGTTGGTGTTTTCTTTAGTGGTTGGGATTTCTTCTTATTGTAATACTTCTATTTGTTTCATTTTGACTGCGAAGAGAAATAGATTATGACACTGAAAATCCCTCGAATGGACTTATGTGTGTACATACATATATAGAGAGATATACATGTTGTTGCTTCTCTTAGTCAAGAGCTATTGCATCTTTTTTTCTCCCATTTCACCTCCTTTAAATCGAGGCTAGTGGAGCTTTGGTGGGTTGAACTCTCTCGAAGCAAAGACAATATAATTCAGTTCACACTTGCACGTGAGAATTCATCTAAGATGTCACAAAAATGAAAACGAAAAATTTTAGTATAAAAATCGATCTTGACTCAAAATTGTCCAAAGTAGACAAAAAGCCCTAAATACCTCATTACCTCTTCTAATCTTTAAAATCTTAAGCAAAGAAAATTCTCACTCTCATAATTTTAAACAAAAATCATCAAGATTTTCCAAAAAGAGTTAGAAAACCTCAAGAATAGGAAATTTAACGAAATTGAACAAAAATGCCTATAATGGTAAAGATTCTCATCGCCAAGGAGAAGATGCGGACTCAGTTTCACTTGAGATGTGTAAATTTCGGCCCATTCTGACACTGTGACTCTTCCATCCTACATAACTTTTTTCCTACATTAAATAGGTTCGGCGAAAATTTGTCAACAAAATAATACTGATACCGATATAACAAGGGAAGGTTGTTGGTGTTTTCTTTATTGGTTGGGATTTCTTCTTCTTGTAGTGCTTCAATTTGTTTCATGCTGACTTGCGAAAGAGAAATAGATTATGACACTGAAAATCCCTCAAATGGACTTATGTGTGTATATACATATATATAGAGAAAGATATACAAGTTGTTGCTTCTCTTCGTCAAAAGCTAGTCCATCTTCTTTTTCTCCCGTTTCACCTTCTTCCGTTGAGGCTAGTGGAGCTTTGGTGGGTTGAACTCTCTCTTAAGCAAGGGCAATATAATTCATTTCCTGCACGTGAGAATTCATCTAAGATGTCACAGAAAATGAAAAATGGAAAATTTTAATATAAAAAGTCAATCTTGACTCAAAATTGTCCAAAGTAGACAAAAAGCCCTAAATACCTCATTATCTATACTAATCTTTAAAATTCTAAGCAAAGAAAATTCTCACTCCCATAATTTAAAAAAAATCATCAAGAATGTCCAAAAAGAGTTAGAAAACCTCAGGAATAAGAAATTTTTTGAAATTGAACAAAAATGCCTATAATGGTAACATTTCTCGTCGACAAGGAGAAGATGCGGATTCAGTTTCACTTGAGCTGTGCAAATTCGGCCCATTCTGACACTGTGGCTTTTTCATCCTAAATAACTTTTTGTCCTACATTAAATTGGTCCAACGAAACTTTGTCAATAAGATAATACTGATACCGACGTAACAAGGGTAGATTGTTGGTGTTTTATTTATTTGTTGGGATTTCTTCTTCTTGTAGTACTTCAATTTATTTCATGTTGTCCTGTGAAAGAGAAATGGATTATGACACTGAAAATCCCTTGAATGGATATATATATATATATATATATATATATATATATATATATATATATATATATATATACATATATATATATATATATATATACATATATATATATATATATATATATATATATATATATACATATATATATATATATATATATATATATATATATATATATATATATATATATATATATATATATATATATATATATATATCTGTTGTTGCTTCTCTTAGATCAAGAGCTAGTCCATTTTCTTTTTCTCCGCTTCACCTCCTTCCGTGAGGCTAGTGGAGCTTTGGTGGGTTGAACTCTCTCGAAGCAGAGGCAATATAATTTATTTCTTGCGTCTTGAATTCATCTAAGATGTCACAAAAATGGAAAAGGGAAAATTTTGGCATAAAAATCAATCTTGACACAAAATTGTTCAAAGTAGATAAAAAGCCCTAAATACCTCATCAAAGTCCTAAGCAAAGAAAATTCTCACTCTCATAATGTTTTAAAAAAATCATCAAGATTTTCCAAAGGTGTTAGAAAAACTCAGGAATAGGGAGTTTTATAAAATTGAAAAAAATGCCTACAAAATAAACCTTGGAACTACAATATGAGTCAAAAAATAGAACTAGGGAAGAAATTCTTACCTCGAGATTGATTAGATCTTTAAATCCCTAATTTGCATGGAATCAGTGATAAGGATCTGAGCCAAAAATGAGAGAATTCTTAGAAAGCCATGATCATATTTATAGACGCTCGATGGTTCAATAGCTGGTGAGCTGCCAAGCTTTGTGTTTTCCTGCGCAAAAGAGAAGGGAGAATTGCGTCCTGTGTTGAGCAGAAACAATCTAGTAATCTACAGGTAAATTTCACTTAAACTCCCTGAACTATTGAGGGCTCTGGATTAACTTTTATTTATTTCGCTCATCCCCCTAAACATTAGGGTGTCTCAATTAAACACTTTGAACTTAGAAGTTTATGCAACACACTCCCTAATGGTGTTATTATAAAATGCCAAACTGCTATATTTATGAAATAATCCCAGATTTAATTCTCAATTTCAAAAATCCCGCTTTAATTAACAAAAGCAAATAAGGCAATTTTGAAATTTTATTTAATGGCACATAGACCCGTTTAAACTTTCTATATGTGGTAAATGAAGAGTAGTGGCGAGAAACTTAGCCTTCATTTTGTCTTCATTGCTGGTCGAGGATGTGTGAGAAATTGATTCTCCGCTTTTACATTCTCTTGATGTTTGTTGCAAACTATTTTTTCTCCACTTTTAGTTGTTTGTTATCTATTTGTAGTTTATGATCTTGGAGTAATACAAGCCTAGTATTCCCCTATTTGACGACTAACGAGAGGCCCTCAGCTTTAGTGATATTCCCCCCTTCCGACTAAATTGCACTTAATACCACAGTTTCCCACTTGTTGCACTTAAATACTACAAGTTGTATTTTGCTAAAAAAATGTCTTAAAGTTTCTGCCGTTATAAATCCTACCAACATTGTGAACTTTCACGTTGAAAGACAAAAATACCTATTGGTTTAAGTAAACCCCAACTAGGGGTACCAAAAAACATCCATATCTGCGGATGTATCCGTATCCATTTAGGGTATGAATATGGTTACTAAAATTTATAACTAATAGGATCTGGTTACGGATATGATTACACTGTGAAACATCCGTATCCAAAACATCTGAGTATATGTTGATTATAAATTCGGAATTGTTATAATCCTTAGATTTAAGGATTTGAGACTAATTTTGATGATCAAAACATATAATATTTGTTTCGCAAATATAACGGACATATTAATGGACTCTCTAACATTATTATTTTTAGATATTAATGGACTCTCATCATGAGAAATAGTACTAGTTAGTAGTAAGTGAGATAAGTTCATGCATACTTTTTCATTGAAGCTAAATGCGGAGATGGTATAATGGTAAAATTTCTCCTCGCCAAGGAGAAGATGTGGATTCAGTTTCGCTTGAGCTGTGCAAATTTCGATCCATTCTGACACTGTGACTTTTCCATCCTACATAACTTTTTGTACTACATTAAAGAGATCCGGCGAAAATTTGTCGACAAGATTATACCGGTACCGACATAACAAGGGAAGGTTATTGGTGTTTTCTTTATTTGTTGGGATTTCTTCTTCTTGTAGTACTTCAATTTGTTTCATGCTGACCTGCGAAAGAGAAATGGATTATGACACTGAAAATCCCTCGAATGGACTTATGTGTGTATATACATATATGTAGAGAGAGAGATATACAGGTTGTTGTTTCTCTTCGTCAAGTGCTAGTCCATCTTCTTTTTCTCCTATTTCACCTCCTTCCGTCGAGGCTAGTGGAGCTTTTGTGGGTTGAACTCTCTCTTAAGCAGAGACAATATAATTCATTTCCTGCACGTGAGAATTCATCTAAGATGTCACAGAAAATGAAAAAGGGAAAATTTTAGTATAAAAAATCAATCTTGACTCAAAATTGTCCAAAGTAGACAAAAAGCCCTAAATACCTCATTACCTCTTCTAATCTTTAAAATCCTAAGCAAAGAAAGTTCTCACTCTCATAATTTTAAAAAATCATCAAGATTTTCTAAAAGAGTTAGAAAACCTCAGGAATAGGAAATTTTATGAAATTGAACAAAAATGCCTACAAAATAAAACCTAGAACTGCAATTTGAGTCAAAAAATTGAACTAGGGAAGAAATTCTTACATCATGATTGATTGGATCTTTAAATTCCTAATTCATAGAATCGTTGATAAGGGTCTGAGCTAAAAATGAGAGAATTCTTAGAAAGCCATGCCCCTATTTATAGATGCTCGATGGTTCGATAGATAGTGAGCTTCCAAGCTCTGTGTTTTCCTGCGCAAAAGAGAAGGATGAATTGTGTCCTGTGTTGAGTAGAAACAATCTAGTAATCTACTGGTAAATTTCACTTAAACCCTAAACTTTTAGAGTTATGGATTAACCTTTATTTATTACGCTAATCCCCTAAAATTGGGGTGTCTCAATTAATCCCTTTGAACTTAAAAGTTTATACAATACACTCCATAACGGTGTTATTGTAAAATGCAAACTGCTATATTTGTGAAATAATCCCGATTTCATTCTCAATTTCAAAAATCCCCTTTAATTAACAAAAGTAAATAAGGCCATTTTGAAGTTTTATTTAATGGCACATAGTTTAAACATTCTGTATGTGTCTAAATGAAGAGTAACTGCGAGCAATGTGGCCTTCATTTTGTCTTCATTGCTGGTCGAGGATGTGTGAGAAATTGATTCTCCGCTTTTGCATTGTCTTGATGTATGTTACAAACTATTTGTTCTCAACCTTTAGTTATTTGTTTTGTATTTGTAGTTTATGATCTTGAAGTAATACAAGCCTAGTATTCCCCTATCTGACGACTAATGAGAGGCCCTCAGCTTTAGTGATATCCCCTCTTGCGACTAAATTACATTAATACCATACAATTTCCCCCTTGTTAAACTTGAATACTACAAGTTGTGTTTTGCTAAAAAAAATATCATAAAGTTTACGCGTTATAGATCCCACCAACATTGTGAACTTTCACGTTGAAAGACAAAAATACCTCTTGGTTTAAGTAAACCCCCAACTAGGGGTGCCAAAAATATCTGTATCTATGGATGTATCAGTATCCCTTTAGGATATGGATATGGTTACTAAAATCTATAAGCGATAGGATATAGTTACGGATATGATTACACTATGGAACATCCATTATCCAAAACATCCAGTATATGTTGATTATAAATTTGAAATTGTTATAATCCTTAGATTTAAGGATTTGAGATTAATTTTGATGATCAAAACATATAATCTTTGTTTCACAAATATAATAGACATATTAATGGACTCTCTAACATTATTTTTAAAGATATTAATGGACTCCCATCATTAGAAATAGTACTAGCTAGTATTATGCGTTAAGTTCATGCATACTTTTCATTCAAGCCAAATCGGATATGGTATAATGGTAAAATTTCTCCTTGCTAAGGAGAAGATGTGGATTCAATGTCACTTGAGTGCAAATTTCGCCCATTCTAACCCTTTGATTTTTCCATCCTACATAACTTTTGTCCTACATTAAAGAGGTTTGGCAAAAAGTCAACAAGATCATCTTGGTACCAATATAACAAGGGAAGATTGTTGGGGTTTTCCTTATTGGTTGGGATTTCTGTTTCTTATAGTACTTCAATTTATTTCATCTTGCGACTGCAAAGAGAAATGGATTATGATCTTGAAAATCTCTCGAATGGAAATATGTATGTATGTGTGTGTGTGTGTATATATATATATATATATATATATATATATATATATATATATATATATATATATATATATATATATATATATATATATATATATATATATATATATATAGGGAATAGTGTTCATAAGGTGGCACCTTAGATTCAATCTAAGGTAGCGTCTTCAAAACTACATTATATGCTATCAAATTACTCGATCCACTCAGTACATTTTGATTTATATAATTTGGATTGTATACAAATAAAAAATTAGCCATCTTGGATTTTAGTTACTCATGCATCAAATGATTATAAAATTAATGGTTTTACGACAATATAACTAAAGAGACAATGAAAATTATGTATTAGAAGTATTTAATCATCATGATTTTTGTTTTATAGATGTTTTGAGACATTTAGATAGCGATGAATGAAGCAAATCATCATTTGGAATGATTTAATTCATAAATCAAGAGGTGCTTTATTAGATTGAATCTAAGGTGCCACCTTATAAATACTTTTCCATATATATATATATATATATATATATATATATATATATATATATATATATATATATATATATATATATATATATATATATATATATATATATATATATATATATATATATATATATATGATAGGGTAAAAATGGGATTACCTTTAAGTTACAAGTATACAACCTTGATCAAGTTATAGTATATAAAGTTATCGATCCCACAAGGAGCATGAAGTAGGAGTTATCCAAGTTTGGTTCTTTTTAGATTATGTGTGACAATTAGGAGTTATTCAAAATAAAAGTAAAACATTGTGAAAGTGGTGGTGAAGAGGTTAGAGAGTGGTTGTGGATTATGCGTAATAAAGCGAGGAAGAAAATGAGAGTGGAGAGATTAGAAAATGTGTGTGATAAAACGAGGAAGAAAGTGAGTGTGGAGGGATTTAAAGATGGAAGTGATAAAGTGAAAATAAAAGAAAATGAGTTTGAGAGATGGAAGTGATTGTGATTTGTGCAAATAAAAAGAAAAAGAAATCAAGAGAGGAGAAAGAAAATTGAAGGAAAACAAACAAATGAAAAGCAAGAATAAGAGGAAAATAAAGAAGGTAAAGTATGGAGGATTAATTAAAGATATGAGGAATCAGAGTAGATCCACTTAGCTTATCTCAATCTTATAGGAATAAGTTAGATTTTTAGCTAGTTTCAAACAATCTCTAGGGATCCCATAAATATTAGTTCCACACTTAGAAAAGAGTAATTTCCTAGAGGGTTCTAGCCTCAATGTGAATTAAAGAAAAGAAAAATCTATACTAGAAAGTAAATACAAGAATTAAAGACATTGCATGAAAGTAAATTGCATGAAAGTAAATCTAAACTACAAAGCATATAAATGAACAAGAAATGAAAAAGAAATGAAAAAAATAAAAAACCAATAACTCCTGATCTTCATCTCATCCTCCTTTTGGTCCTTGGACAAGAAGAAGAAAGGAAATTAAAGGGGTGAAAAATTTTATTTATTGTATAACAAAGTTATAAATTTTGGAAGGTCTTCTCAATTAAGAATAACCCTCCTCTCCAAATAGAGTTTTTATAAAATATTTCACACTCAAACCTCTCCCCCTCTACCCCTATTTATAGCCCAACGGAGTGAACATGAACCATTGGATCAAACTTGGCCACCAAGGAGTTAAAATCAGCCCTTAATTCGGAATCAGTTGAAAACCAATCGGTTGGCCAATCGGTTGTAGGTTATCGGTCGGCCGACCGATTGGTTTTCAACCGATTTTATCTTTTTCTTGATATTTTTACACGAATTCTTCTTGGATTCCTTGGGTGTCTTGGGCCTTCGTTTTTCTTCAGATTTGGGCTTTAAAAATTGGTAGAAATTCAGAGGATTTGAGTCATATGGGCTCTTATTCATTAATACTTCATTAGCCTGCAAATTAAGATAAAAATAATTATTAGCAGGATATTTATTCATATAAAATAGGTAATAAGGATATAAAATTATAATTAAATTGTGATTATCAAATACCCCCACACCTAAACTTTTGCTAGTCCTCTAGCAAAGAAAGAAAATGAAATAAAATTCCTAACTCACTTTCGCAGGAATCGCGGTTGTATTTAGCGCATACAACAAGCCTTTAAACCCATGGGTTACCCCAGTGGACGAGTTGTAGTCTCGTGAGGGTTTGCAGTGAATATACCCATAAAATTCAGTCAACTTGCCAATTTAAAGAAGTTAATGAAATAATTAATTCATTTGATATATTCAAACATTCTAATTGAAGTTGGTTAATACTCAAGAAAATGTTTTATCATAACTCCAATGTAATTTTCTTAAGAAAATCCTTCCATTATAGTTATACAAAACCAAGTTTAACTCAAAATTTAATTTAAAAGTCTTGAAAAGAACATGCTAAATCTTTGTTTTAAACAAACTTCAAGTCTTTTAATCCATTTAATTCTTCAAGAACATATACAAATATAACTATATATAAAAACATGGTTAGTATGATTTTTTAACTCTTTATTCCTTGGTGGTTTTGTTCTTTTAATCGGGCTTTCTAAGTGACCATTTAGCGAGTTTTGGGCCAATGAATCCCAACCCAATTGGGCTTAGGTCATTAAACATAAAAATACTTCTTTGGCTTAATTACTCAGTCAACTTAGGCTTAGTAAAATAGAACCACTAATGATTTTAAGAGAAATTTATTTGGTGCCCATTTTTCGCACTCTTCTTTTGTTAAGTTAGTATAATATATATATGTGTATATGTATATATATGCTAAAAAATATTTGGATCAAGACAACTTGAAAATTTATTTTCAACTCTAAGCTAAGCATGCAAAAATTTCATTACTTTAATTAAAAATCCAAGTTAAAACTTAAGTGAAGTATGCTACTTTGAACATCAATTCCTAAGAAATTTATTTAGAGTTATCATAAAAGATAAACTTGATATAAAACTAACTAAAGATTAGAAGATTTAAAATCTATTAAATAGATCAATTATTAATCAACTCTATTAAGTTGGCAAGTGACCAAAAAATTATTTTTTAATATAAAAAGAAAAAAATGGTGAGAAAAAGAGGAGAAATGACTAAAACAAAGAGGAAAAATGACTAAGCCCACCCCACACCTAAATTTTGCATTGTCCTTAATACAAATTCTATTATGCACAAGGTAATTGAAGCACTTACAGTTATTCGATCGACTTGAACAATGATAAAAATTTTGCAATTACCTTTGATATGAGGGTGATGGAGTCAAAATTTTATTCTCTATATATATCTCTTTTTTTTCACAAAATATTTTTACATATATATTTTCTTTTGTTTTTTTTTTTTTTTTTGTTTTTTTTGAAACAAAGAAAAATAAGAAACTCTCACATGAGAGAAGAATAAATTATTTTATTATTATGAGATAAAAATAAAAATGTAGAATAAAAGATAAAACAGGAGAAGCTCACATTCTACATTAAATCCTACCTTATTGCTGAAAATTCTATCCGAAATTTAAAAATTTCAAGATGATATAATCAATGATGTTCTCAAATTCTAAAAATTCCAAGGTTTTCAATGCTTTTCTGACAAATAAAGGTAGGTATTATTGGTGTTATGCATTTTGAACTTAGATTTTTATTAATGAAAATTTAATATTTTGGTTCTTTGTTTCAAAATCTAAGCTCATCAGAAAAGAATTCCTCGAATGTTGCATTCAAGAGGCATGTATTCAACACAGTTTTCTCGTTTTGAAAAACTAAATCTGATTTTTTTAAGATTTCCAGCTCCTCATGAAAGATTTCCTCAAAACTAAAGTCTGATTTATTCTCTTCTTCTTCTATCTCTTCAATCGAGCATTCCTGGATGTAATTTATTTTCATTGATTGATTATCTGGTTGATTTTTTAGGTTAAAAATGTTGAGATCAGCAGTCAAATTTTCAAAGGACAGCTTCATTTGACCAGCTCTACAGTTGATGAGAGCATTAGAAGTGGCTACGAATGGTCTTCCTAAGATAACAAGTATTTTTCCTTTGGGATTGAAAACATGCTGTGTTTTCAAAACTACAAAATCCACATGAAAGATGAAATCCCCAACCTTAATTAGAACATTCGTTATTTCACCCATGGGGATCTTGATAGATCTATCAGCTCACTGTAGGGTGCATCTGGTCGGTTTGAGCTCTCCTACATCTAGTTGTTGGTAGACCGAAAATGGAAGCAAATTGACACTAGTCCCTAAGTCTAAGAGTGCCTTATCAATAAAATTATTACCAATGACACATGAGATGGTAGGGCAACCTATATCTTTATGTTTCAAATGTACAGATTTTGAGAGTATATCAGTGATATTGGCAGCAAGAAAGACTTTCTTTGGAACATTTATTCCTCTCTTCTTAGTGCACAAATCTTTTAAAAATTTTGCATATGAAGGAATTTGTTCAATGACATCTAAGAGAGGAATATTGACTTTGACCTGCTTGAAAGTATCTAGGATCTTCTCCTCCTGAGGGGAATATTTCCTAGGCCTGAGTCTATCTGGGTAAGGAGCAACTGGTTTAAACCTATCAAGATTAGGCTGGGTTAGGGTTAGTTCGATTCGTGAGAATTGGGTGACTGCTGAATGGAGTTATCAGAAGGAGAGAGAATTTATTCTGACTCAAGGGTTTGATTTGGAGGCATTCTAACTTGATTATCGACTTTCCTTCTCGACCGGAGTGAATGGATTGCATTCACTTGAGCTTGGTAGGTAGAACTTGATCCCGTGTCCTTAGGGTTGGTCACGGGTTGACTTGGAAATGTTCCCTTCTCTCTCTCACTCACAGCATTCGCTAGTTGGCCGAGTGGAGTTTCTAAACGAGTTATGGCTTGTGTGTTGGAGGTGAGAATTTGTCCGGTTGATTGTGTTTGGGTCGAAAGTTGATTTCTTTGTCATTTCCATTACAAAATTTAAGAAAATTACACCTTAATTTTCAGTTACAAAGAAATTTCAGTAACTCTCTCACAAACTCGAACAAAAGATACTACAAGTGTAGATCTCTATTTTTGTGGGACTTTTCTGTCTTGGGGACGCGTGTCAGTGGACCACCGAAATGATCGTCGAATCGGCGGAGTTTAGTTGATGCTTCGCAAAGGAAACAAGAACTTAAGCAAATATCTTAGCAAAGTAAGATATCTACTCTTCTCAAGAATAAGTCAAAGCTTAAACTCGAGGAATCTCCGTGTGGATCGTGTTCTTGAACTTTGGAAGCTTGGATTCTCTCTCTCTCCTTGCAAAAGCTCTGATTTCTTTGATCTCTGATTGCCAAAATGCCGATCCCCTGTCCAAGTGGATGTAGGGGGGTATTTATAGTCCTTGGGAAACGTGCCCTCTGAAGAAACACAAGTCATAAGTGCTCCACATTTGCGGTTAAGCGGCGGCTCGAGCGCCTCGGCTATCTTTGCCTTCCTTCGTTGGGCGATGTCGGCGCCTCGTGGAAGCGGCGGTATGGGCTGCCTCGGCTGGCGATGTCGTCCCTTCGCTGTTATGCGGTTTCGCTGCTTTTTAGGCGCGATTAAATGCCCTAAAATCACGCCTAGTGGTATTTTCAGCGATGTAACCGCCCATTAAAGTATCGAGCGTCTCTTTGCTTTTATAAAGTCAAGTGGGCCCCATCGGCATTGATTTAGACCCTTCAAGAGCCGTTTAAGTATTACGGGTGTCGCATTTGGCGGGGCACAAGTAAGTGTCTCGCTAGTTGCGAGACACATCAAATGTCTGCTTCGTGGCGAGGCATCAACAAGTGTCTCGCTAGTAGCGAGACACATCAAAGTGTCTCGCTTCGTGGAGACACACACAATGTCTAAGCTAGCATGAGACATGAACAAGTGTCTCGCTCAAATGACTTGAGCAAGGCAAAGATGAGGTGTCTCGCTAGTAGCGAGACACAATCTTCTCATGTGTTGACTTCTTGAGATTTCGACGACGTTGTCCTTCGATCTTCTCATAATTTAGTCATATTTGAGGTTCTTCAGCAATTTTTGATGCCTACAGATACCCCCTCCAAAGTTTTCAGACTCCTCTGTATTTTGTGAAGAGTGCGGAATACTTTGGATAAGATCGCCTTACTTACGTTCATCGTTGAACTTTGTAGAAGAGGCGTGTTTTGCTTGATTTCGAACCACGGCTCTGGCGTAAATCGTGACCATATTTTGGGATCAATAACTGTTGCATTTGTATTTGAATGAATTGAAATGTCGAAGTCGATTTTGGACTAATCATCTTCATCTTGAAAGTCACCACTTGGGTTGCGATTGAATGCCTTGGGAATCATTCAGAGAAAAAGCGTCGTCTGGTTTTCTGAATATCAGATTTCCAGGAAAGCTTCTGTATGTAGTATGGAACCAATTTGTCTTGAATATACTGCCTTGAATCCCGTACGGAGAATAATTATCAATATCTGGGATTGTCCCACTTGAAGAAAGCGAGCGAGGCAATCTGAAGTATCTTGCTCAAGGGGTTTGAGCGAGGCAGTATGAGATGTCTCGCTCAAAGGACTTGAGCGAGGCAGCATGAGGTGTCTCGCTCAAATGACTTGAGCAAGGCAGCATGAGGTGTCTCGCTCAAAGAGTTTGAGCGAGGCAGCATAAAGTGTCTCGCTCAAAGAGAGTGAAGCGGTGCCCAGACTTTATAAACCCGATACCTAGGGTTTTAACCCCATACGATATCCCGCCTCCTGTACTTCAAAATTTTCTTAAACCTTCCCAAACCCTATTTTGATCTTCTACTAACCCAAGAATCCCCTCAAACTCCTCAAATTAGTCCCAAAGATCTCTCTTTTAGATCTAGGGTTTCGTTCGGTTTCTTTGAGATTTCGTCGGTTTGGATCAGTTCTCCCTCACAAAATCGAGCTTTTTCCTGATCCTCTGTCAGATCCGAAGCCTCTTCATCAAACCCTAGGCCTCCTCGAGCTTTTCTTGCTCTAAGTTTCATCAAAAAACCGACCTTTTCTTGTTCTCAAGCCCAAAATCAAATCTTTTACTATGTCTCCCAAGAGATCTCGTGTCCCCAAGGGTAAATCCGTTCCTCAAACCTCTGATGTCGAAGAACCAACTGCCTCGTCTTTTGGGGGTGAGTTCTTCTCGATATATGCACTTATTTTGGGTTGAAAAGTTTGCATTTTTGTATAAAATCCTCATTTGTTCTCCTTTGCGAGGCATTTGAGAAGAGTCGAGGTCCTCCTTTGTGTGGATCTGGGCTAAAACAAGTGTTTTGCATAGCGAACATCTGTTAAATCAACGAACAAAGCGATTGTCGTGTTTGCGGTCGAAATTTGTCTCTCTGGCGAGCGGTTGGGAACTGTCTACATTCTGGTGGCGATTGAAGCTGTCTGCACGGCGAGTCGATTCGAGGCTGTCTCATTGTTCGCGAGCGATTGTGATTGTCTGGCTAGCGGCGAGGCGATTTAGCTGTCTCGTTCTTTGGCGGTCGGTGTCCCAACACTTTGCCATTTTGATGTTAATTTTAACTTCGGCACTTATAAGTATATGTGTGCTGCGGTTGAGTTTCCCCTACGGCATTTGGTGCTCATGAGCCCGTGGATTACTGACTACGTGTTTTCCTCTTCTCAAGAGATGCCACTAGTGGTGATGCTCCTGCTTTCGGTCCAAATCGCCTCGAGTTCTGGAAGTGTTAGAACATGGTGATCGCCGTAATTTACGAAGAATGATCACCGACGCCCACCGACAAAAATGCCGGATCCACGAGATAATGAGGAAGTCTAGCTATTTATTGGGGATTACATTTGCGGATCGAAGCCTTATCTGCTCGACCGAACCATGGTCGTATGAAGGTGATGGCTCTAATCTTTATTTACCTCCGCTTGCCCGCCATCATTCACTTTGCGGCCGCGCATTTATCGCTTAAGAGGAATATGTCCCGAGATTGATCAAGATTTGGAACGCATACACCGCGGATATATCGAAAGGCGCTAGCCTGTGTTCTAGTGACAAGAACTATATTAGGGCTTTACCCGCCTTGTGGGTCGATGCCCACCTCATGATGAACTGATGGTCAAAGTCGACACCTTGAAGAATCGCTTGGCCAAAATAGGAAGGAGTTGCCTCCTAAGAAATCTCACCGGTGCTTGGTTGGGTACATTCTATCACGAATCGATGGTGGACACGATGATGCTCACGCTCTCTAATCGATGGAGTCGGGAACTCAAAGAGATTGGATTATATGTTCCCATCCGTGCTAGCATGTATGGAATTCCTCCTAGCTCGTATCATTTCCTCGCATTGCTGGAAATCTACAACCCAGATACCAACACCTTCCTGACGAAGAATGGGGAATTGGGTCTACCACTTCATGAGATGATGAAGGTGTCCGGTCTTCCAATGGGTGAAGCACCATATCAAGAGTATTTTCCCGTCAATCGACGATTGAGGGAAATGAAAGAGAAGAGATCACCTGTTTATGATATTCGTGGGAGCCGACTTGCCACTATCAAGCCGCAATAGCGACAAAGGACGGAAGGCTAGGAGGCTTCCGCAGACAGCCATAAACAGCTCACGACATTCATTCCGAACTTAGAGGGTGACGAGGATGTAATCAACGTAAAACCTCCACTCCTTCTCGCCATCAACAAGCTAATTGTAAAGATAAATGCCCAATCCTTCACTACCCCATATGCCGAGGGCAAAATTCTAAGGGAACGAATTTGAGACTTTCTTGTGGCGCCTACAAAAGCAGATCAAGCCACAAACTCTCTTGGCGGGCTACTTGGCTATCCGTTGAAGAAGTGTGTAGTCCCGCATCAATCTTCGATGCCCCGCCTTTAGAAGTGCTTTTCCTACCGCTGAGCCGGTCAGGTCGCCTTCTTCCGCAATGGTGGCGATATTCATGGTGGACTCCGACGGATAGTCTCGGTTTTCCACAAGGGTAAAGGGTCTTTAGCGACATCCTACCATCAAAGTAGAACCGCCAGATACTTATTTGATGGCTCGCTCAGGCTCCATCGCCCGATCGATGACGCTCGACATAGTAGATTATGAACCGCCTTATTTACGATCTTGGAAGAATGTAAATGGAAAGCGAGATGCTGGTCCAAGCATCTCGCCAACTCGTAATTGCTAAGAGTTGGGAATTCTTCAAATGTTTCCTGAACTTTTCAGGCCGATATGATGAAATGCTTGTAGATGCTGCTGGGCCTAGCGGAAGTCGAACTATTCTGGATCTTGGTTGCTTCCGATGGCTAATGAACATTCGCATTGGTTACCTGATCTTCCGGGTGAAGAATTCCTGCGATATCGAGCCTTATTTCCCATGCCGCTTTCTCGCTTGGCTACCACTCGATCTATGTCGGAATTCAAATCGGGAATGAAGACTCATGGAGGTCTTATTGAGGTGCCCGCTACCGTATTGGAACATAAGCGGCCGCACCAATGCCAAGTTCGGGCCTCGCCGCCGGTCAAGCTTCAGATGACTTTTCTATACTGCAAATGGCTCATTGCAGCTAATGCTTCCACGGAAGTAGGACATGACAGAGAGCCTACACCAACCCGTGCTTCACCCAAACGAGCTCGTCCTTCAAAGAAATCAAAAGGCAAGAAGAAGGTCGCCCAAGAAGAGAGTGAAGAAGAAGAATTTGATTATACACCCACACTTCAAGAAGAAGAAACGACGCTCGCCCAGCAGAGGTCCGACTGTTAAGTTGTAGTGCCATCGCCGCCGCTTCCGGCCGGGACGGATGTACCACCAAACCCTCTTCGTGTTCCACCTCTTTCAAAGCGTCCTTTGAAACGGCCTCGCCAGAAGGTCGTTCTTACTTATCCCCACCGGATGACGGTCGAGACAGGGGAAGAAGAAGAAGAAGAAACGCTCAACTTATACTCCAAAGAGGGCTCGCCCATCACCGAATCGCTCATACTTCCACTTCTATCGCCCGAGCTTTAATGCGCATAAAGAAGGTCACACACGTGCTTCATCGCACGAGATCCCCAAAATCACCAACTCCCGAGGCGATAGACACCGATTTTCCGCCTAAGAGAAGGTATGACTCGTATTCATCATCTCGACTTTACCATTTCATCTATGATTATTAATTATTCCATTTTTCTTATCTCAAGAAGGCGAGGTTCCAAATGAACCTTCTCCTCCAAGAGCTGCTCACTTATGAGGATCCCACTGGAAATACCAACGCCAAACTATGGATCAGACGCCCCGATACCACTACCGACGCCGACATTGACCCTCCTCCGTCGAGGGTGCCGCCGCAGTACGCACCGCTTCATCCGATGGCGACTTAGAATCATGAAAGAGTTCAATTGGTTCCTCCACTTATTGCTAACGCGCTTCATATTCTTTTAGAAAAATTCCAAGAAATGAGCAAGTGTTAGCCAGCCGAGCCGAAGTCTTGGTATGAGATTTGAACTTTACTTTTGTTCTCCTTCATTGAATTGAAGCACTAATACATCAGAATCGCAGTGATGGAAGAGCAGATTGAGGGAGAAGCAGCCAAAGGCGGAGAGCTTGATAAATCTACTGAACCCACGGAACCGGCTCTTGGTATGTACATATATGTTATTATGATTCTCATATATGTAGATATGTGTATACTAACACCCGTGAGCGTATTGTTGATGTCACAAATGAAAGCCGAGGCCAACGGAGCCCGCACATGAAGAGAGTTTCGAGGGTCATTTGAACAAAGCTTCACTCAAATGATCTCTTTCTCTCAATTTGATCCACATCCGATTTCCGAGATGCTATCGAACCTACTCGAGGGAATCTATTGTAGAAGCTAGTTTCTTCGCCGGTACGGTCTTATCGCCCAAGTCTTGTCGGGCCTTTTAACGGATAATTGACACTTGATGGTATTCTCACCGTAGGACTCGGCATTACCATCAGAGAACAAACTCCTCAAGGGTCTCAGATTTGGAGATTCAACCCTTGTTCTCCTAACCGAGTCCATCATTGTATCCACTGCTGTCGAGAGTCCGCTTTGTTCAACCTCGACCACCAACTACTCAAGCCAACTCGACCGCCGTGGTTCACAGACCCAACAACCAACTATGGAGCAAACAACTCAAATTGAAGGCCCTATTATTCACCCAGACCACCGGCTATCCAACCCGAAATTGAATCAACTTCGTGGTTCCCCAAACCGATTGATGAGTGTGGAAACAACTCCCCGCGGAGGATCTTCTAGCCGCGATCGGTACATCTCCTATTTTGTTTCTCATGAAAGTTCAAGCATTTAAGACTTTCACAAAACTAACATTTCTTCTTCTACGCTTCTTCAAGATTGTATGGCACAATCAAAGCTGATGTCTGATGAGGATCCTGAGAAGATGGTCATCGGTCGCGAGCTTGAGGGTTTCACATTCCTTCTCAATAAATTGATTGAAAAGGTAGTGAATAAAGGTTCTTCCTTCACCAAGCTGCTCCTCGACGGCATGTAAATATCATAAGAGAGGAGGGTTTTCCGACTTGGTCGACTCCATTGCGTAAGATCCGATCCGCCTAGAACAGAATTGAGTAAACTTCGTGAGACTTCGTCCGGGGTACTTTTCTTATATTTCTTCTCGAAGTTGAGTCTATTACACAAGCTAGAGAAGTCAAGCTAAGAACTGTTGAAGAAGAACTACGCAAGTGCAAGCTCAACTGCCTAAGGGCAAGCTTGAATACACCGGATGAAGCCACGTCGACTTGGTCCGCCTGCCGAGACGCATCGACCTTGAGATCGCCGCTTAAAGAAAGCTCGAAGATACCAAGAAGCGCTGCGTTCTCCCGAAAATTGATCTTGCTAGTTCGAGAAGACTCGCCCAAACCGCGTAACAATTGAAAGCATCCGATGAAAGGTCTCGAATCGATCAAGATTATTCAACTTCTAACTATTAATGATGCTTCCGAGTCCTTCTCGAAAGAATTGGAACAAGAATACCGTGATCGAAGCTGAGTCGGAAGAACAGATCCGCTGCCGCCAAATATCTTCATAGAACACTTTTGTTAGCTTTTGCCAACACTTTGTAATTCACTTTTACATGAAATAAAATTTCTTTTATCATGTTTTCATCTATTCTCGCTTTGAACAAATAAACATAATTTCAATAGGATTTTGGCAAACCCTCACCATCAACGGATTTGATATGCCTTTACCAACTACCGCTTGAGTTGGGCTAGCATGTAGATTATCTAAGTCCGCTCTACATATAACGCTTGCTAAAAGAATAAATTCTCTCGACTTTGTGCTACGATATTGAATAATGAGGCTTTATCAATTATCACTGAATTGACTACCCGGGCGCGTGTTAGACGACTTATTCCCGATTTAAGGACAGAATAACACCTACTACGCATAAATAGGCGAGATTTAATATAACCAGCTATGTAATGAATACATAAACTTTTGAATTGTGTCTTCTTGGGGCTTAAAACAAACCCGTTGTGTCTCTTGGGGCTAAAACGAACCCCTTGTGTCTTCTCTGGGGCTTAAAACGAACCCGGTGTGTTTTCTCTTGGGGCTTAAAACGAACCCGGTGTGTTTTCTCTTGGGGCTTAAAACAAACCCGTTGTGTCTCTTGGGGCTAAAACGAACCCCCGTTGTGTCTTCTCTTGGGGCTTAAAACGAACCCTTTGTGTTTTCTCTGGGGCTTAAAACGAACCCCGTTGTGTCTTCTCTTGGGGCTTAAAACGAACCCCGTTGTGTCTTCGGGGCTAAAACGAACCCTCGCTTCATGAAAGAAATTAATATTATCGTGGCTTCAATCGCTTAAGATTTTCAAATAATGAGAGCTTAGTGAATGTGACTGCTCACAAGTCTAATCATTCAATCATCAAAACGGATTATCCTCAATATATTAGGGATAATATATCTTCGTGAACTTTCCGCTAATTGGCATCATTAACTTGTCACCATCTTGAGTGATCAAGCCGATATGCTCCATTTGAGTAGACCGATCAATTATAAACGGTCCTTCCCATTTGGGTTGAATTTGCCTTTCTTCTTGGAATTGAGAATCATCGGTCACGGACGGCGAAAGTACCAAGTCTCTTCCTTGAAACTCCGATGCCTGACTTTCTTGTTAAAGGCTTTGGAAATTCTCGCTTGGTATAACTCAATTTGTTGTCGAGCTCCCTGCTGCTTTCATCTAACATCTCAAGCTCCTCAAGACGCTTTTGATGTTGTTCGTCACTTGTCATCCCTATCGCAAGGGCTACACGGCGACGGAATTTGTATCTCTAGAGGCAAAACAGCCTTCACATCCGTGATACCAAAGAATATGGTGTGAATCCAGCTGGTGTTCGAATCAGCAGCGGTATGCCCAAAGAGTTTCACCAAGCTTATCATCCCAATCACGCTTATTGGTTTTGACTAGCTTTGCTAAGATCTTGATGATAGTCTTATTGAAGGCTTCACTAAACCATTTGCAAGGGGATTATAAGTCGTGGACTAGACGCCTTGTATTCAACTTGCCGCATCCACGAAAGCGCGTCGATGAACTGAGGACCATTGTCATGTACAATTGCCTCGAACACCATATCGATAGATAATATGGTGTTTAATGAATTTGATGACAAGACTGCTTTGACTTCTTTGAGCCGAATTGTTTCACCATTTAGAGAAGTAGTCGGTAATTGCCAAAATAAAGCTTATCACCTTTTGCCGACGGGGAATATGGGTCCTACCACATCCATTCCCCATGTTTCAAACGCCAAGAAGTAGCCGACGGTGTAGATCTTCCGGCGGCCGATGCATGTAATTTGCATGTATTTGACACGCGGACATCGCCTCGCATATTCAATTGCATCTCTAATCATGGTCGGCCAATAATAGCCTAACCTTCTTAGTCTATCTCCCGCTTTAGGACCAGTTGATGCGCACCGCAAGTGTCGCCATGTGCTTTTTTGTGCTTCTTCGCTTCCTTGGTCGAAGACATCGGAGTAACAATCCATCGTGACGTATGACGATAAAGTGTTCGAGATGTCGTAGTAGAATCTCTGCTCTTCTTCTGATAGATTCCCTTTCTTTTATATCTTCCGTAAAATACCGTAAGACATAATCTATAATAGGAAAGCCAATCTCGGTTCGAGTCCCGCTGAAGTAGCATGTGCTTCTTTGACACCCAAAATATATTCTCGTATGAAAAGGTGTGTCCTCACAAAGGACGAATTGCTCGCTTGAGGGGTTGCGCCAATGAAACAAAGCTGCCGCTAATGCATCGCAAGATAAGCGCTCAAGCCGTGGTATATATTCGATGAAGAAACTTTTGAATGATTCTGCCATCTCTATTGCCGCTTCATGATATGGGATCAAATCCGGATTTCTAACTTCATAGTCTCCACGAATTTGCTTAACTATGAGTTGAGAATCTCCGAACGCTTCGAGATATTCGACCCCCAGCTCTTTAGCAAAACTGAGCCCAATAAGTAACGCATTGTATTCAGCCACATTATTAGAGCACGGCTCAGTCAACGAATAAGCCCGAGGCATCACATGTTTCTCCGGGGAAACTAAGACAACTCCGACTCCGGCAGAAATCTTAGAACATCCAGGAGCACTCGCCACATTGGTTGCGCGGGACGCTCCGTCGAAGTATAATTGCCACACATATTCATGAGAAGTGTGATTAACCTCGTAGGTTTCACAAAATCTTCATAAAGTATAGCTTTATCACGACGTCGCTACGCTAGAAGATCACAAATCGCTTGTCCCTTCACCGACTTCGCCGCTTGAAGTGGATGTCGATATAAAGGAGTAATGCCCATCTCGCTAATCGCCAATTCAAAGAAGCCGGTTGTGTCATGAATACCGAATTGGGTTAACATCCGAGATGACATGTATCGCCCGTCCACCAAGTAATGACGATTTTCTCGACCGCAAATACCAAAGCTAGGCATTCTTTCTCGATATCGATATCGGATTCAGCCCACCATTGTCCGACTCAAATAGTATACCGCTTGTTCGCGGACCGTATCATCATCTTGTGCTAATAAAGCACTTAATGAATGGTTGGTCGCTCGACGAAATCAAGAACGCCTTCCCGATTTCAGTAACGAGAATGAGGATTTGATAGATATATTTTAATATCTTCAAAAGCCTTCGACAAGCATCATCCCAAACTAATGAAACACCCTTCTTGGCTAGCTTGGAGAACGGCCGACACTTGCCCGCAAGGTTCAAATAAACCCCTTATGTAAGCCAATCTCCTTGCAACCCTCTCGAAGTTCTTTGAGATTCTTCGGGTTGTAATTCATTAATCGCCTTCACCTTGTCCGATCAATATGAATTCCCTTTGACGTGACGACAAAACCAAGGAACTTACCCGCCATTCCTAAGAAAGATTTAGTTGATTCATCTTCAATTGATGACCCCGCATAAGTTCAAATACCGCCCCGAGATCTTTAATATGATCGCCTTATCCGCTTTCACTACTAAATCGCCAACATAGCATTCGACGGTCTTTCTTAGATGATCCTCAAAATATTTGTCATTGCCCGCTGATAAGTAGCTCCCGCTCTTCAAACCAAAGGGCATAACGGTATAACAAAAGATGCCAAGAGGCGCCCAAATGAGGTATGTTTCTCATCGCCGATGCATCTTGATTTGATTATATCCGAGAACCCATCCATAAATGACATTCTTTCAAACCCGCACGCATTATCTATGATGACATCTCGTGATGGGAGTGGAAAGTCATCTTTAGGGCATGCCAAGTTTAGATCTCTCAAATCGATGCAAATTCTAATTGTCCCATTCTTTTTAGAACAGAACAATATTTGCCACCCAACTGATGTTGCTCTTCCCCGATAAACCCGATTTTATGAGTTTTAACCTCGCCTACGCATTGCTTCCATGATTTGTGGACTAAATCTTCGTTGTTGTTTCACGTGTTTAGATTCTCGCTTGATATTAAGTCGGTGTAATCGCTACTCGATCAAGCCCGTGCATGTCTTCATAATTCCGTGCTAATACATCAATATATTCCCAACAAGAGAAATCAATTCTTTTTCTTCTCGAAGAAGACTACCACTCATGAATATGGGTTTCGGATTATCTTCACCCATATTAACTTGAACAATCGCGATCTTCGTAGGCGCTCTTTGTTCAAACCTATCACGAACTGAACATTCATATGGAAAGTCCAAGGGTCTTCCCATTCGTAAATAATCATCTTCTTGACCGTAGGACTTATTGTGGTCATATTGGACATTAGCCCTTGAACATTTCGCCAAGACTAAAATCCAATCCTGTTGAAGAATCGACGAAATGCCATGATCATCAATTTGCCAACAAAGATTCGCCGAGGATGAAGAAACATAGCCTGCACTCCCTTTATATTCATAATAACGACGGGCTTTCCTTCGAACATGAGAGGGTCGAGGCGAATCCCAACACCGTCCGGCCAAGACCGGTCCGGTAATGGGTTATATCCCCATTTTTCATGTAATGGTGCTTTGTGAGCTATATTTGAAAAATGTTTGCACGGATCATCGCTATCTTCGATTCCTCACAATAATCTTGTGGTGGAGATTTTCTTCCTTTTCCAAAGATTGTTTGCTTTGCATCTTTCAAAGGAAGGAGGAATGTTGATCCCCCGAACTTTGAAGGCATTTCTTCACCGGTTCAATGACGAGCGTACATGTACATCATGATCCCTCGCATAATACCGCATTACAAGATCAACACTATGTACATACTCTAAATCACCATTTATTATATGCTCATCTAAGCCGCCGCCATAACTTTCTCCTCGACGATTCAGATCCGCCAAGATCGACATAAGAGGTTCGATGTCATTAAATACAAAGCTTCCATCGTAATCGAGCCCGCCTCGAATCGCCTTTCATTACCGCTGTCCGCATTCTCGGGCCGATGGTTCAAGATCGGATTCAAAGACCATACAAAAGAGAGTCAAGAAATAATTTTCTAACCCCTTGAATGGTTGCTTATCCGCATCATCGCCTTGACCACATTATCGCTGTCGACATACTTCAAGCACCGATGTAATGTGGATGGGACTATAAGGCTACCGTGGATCCAAGGTCCACCCAATAGTAGGTTATATGAAGTCTCGTGATCGATTACATAACATGTAACCTCGATTTGAGATCTCCAAGCCGCACTTTATCCGATTTTACCCAAAGGTCCGACCCGCCGGTATTAAATCCATAAATCACCGCGGCTCAGAAGCCAACTTGCTAGCCTAATTCCAAGATGATACATCAACCGGAGTGGCATAATGTCGACCGCAGATCCGTGATCAACTTGAATCCTCTGACGTTAATCGAGCCAATGTACCCAAAGGAAATATAATGGCCCCGCCATGCTCGAATTTTTCACCGCATATCCTCTGCAAAGGTTATGCAAGGGAATTGTGTTGTCGCCAAGTTGCGTTGTTCGGTCTTCTCCTAACCCGCTGACTTGAGTGATAAAGCTTCAATCGCCTAACGCCTCGTAAGGCTTCTAGTCTCTTTAGAAAGACGTAGTAACTCGTAAAGAGTTATCCTCGCTGGAATGTTGGCTAACCGGGTCATAACGCCAAAACGATATGATGAGCCGTAACTTCCTGCTTGTCCCTCCTAATCGGATGATTAAATCGGATCGCTTCGGCTTGCACCTCTTGAGGTTGTTTATCTTACGCTTGGTTGTATCCTCTCTTACTACTCTTGCCAGATTGTGTGGTGGAGTCATTGCCACCCCAGCCCGCTAGAGTTTTGGCATTCGAATCGAATTTCGGTATTGATAATCAATTTATGCCCACTTCGTAGCATAAGCCGGGTTACCTTCTCACACGAACTTCATGTTCATTTTCGATGACGAAAGAGTTGGAGCTTTTTCATCACCCTCTTCCTAATTGCCAAATATGAGCACGAGCTTGCCTTTACGCTTTGACTTCCGTGTTGAAGAAGAACCCGCCCATTGCTCATCTTGAAGAAGATCCGATGAATCCAAAGTACTTAGGAGTCGTATGATACCAACCCTTTCTCGACGCGTCTATGCGGATCATCATTACCGCTTTAACTTCAACCTCGTGGACAATCTTCTCAGAATATGACATGGGCGGTAGAGATCCAAAGTTGATAGCCACCATATTTGAACCAACTTTCTTCAAGTTATGATTCCCCGTGATCGATTAGAGCTTGAATTTTGTCTTTAAGAACAAAACAACTCTTGGTCGGATGATGGACCCTTCGGGTAACGACAATACTTGGGATCCGAGGTCTTGTTAGCCTCCTCTTGATTTGTGATTGAGGCAATTTGATCTTGTTGTTATCCAAGAGGTATTTGAAGATAATTGGCACTTCTTCCTCTTTGAAAGTATAGCTCTTTGGAACCTAGCATCCTGAGTCTTCGCAATTTTGAGGTTTTGTTGAAACCTCAATTGCGCGTTGCCGCCATAGACGCTTTGTTGTTGCCGTTGAATGCCCGATTTGCTTCAACAAAGATTGGCTTGCGCCTCCTTTGCCACGGGCACAAAATTCGCTTGAGGGAACCGGTGGGTTCTCTCATTCTTCTTTCTCCCGATGAACCGCTCGCTTCTTCACCGTTGAGTTTCAATTTTTCCAAGTGGTGGTGGTGTAACCCCATGACTTCCAACAATTCTATAGAAAGATTGTTGTGGCAAGTCTTCAAAATGAACTCTTCAAGAATTGATCTCTCGCAATTCATAGCTTTATTATGAAACGCTTAACGAAGGTGTCAATTGTCTCCCATTTTTCTCGCTTCGCCTAGGAGAGTTCCAATGGAAACTTCTCGGTCATCATCAAAGAAGTTACCGAGAAAAGAGCTTTCCATGTCATTCCAACAGCTTAATGCTCCCAGCCTTTGAGTCTTCGATACCAATCGAAGCAGCTCCCCAAGGGTCGAATTTAATGACCGAATCATCAAAGGCTCATTTCCGAGATCACCCCTAAGTGAGATTTGAAATAGATCAAGTGTCGTAGGCTAACCCTCCACAAAAGGTGTGAAATTAATCAAACTGAATTTCGGTAAGGGATTGAATCCCACTCTCTGATATGGACACGGATTTCGGTCTTCTTAACCTCGTGAGCCATTAAAGCATTAATTTTGCCTTCAAGCTCCTTCATCTTTTCATTTTCATCCTGCTTGTTTTGATGATTCCTAGTAAGAGGAATTGGAACACTTCCGCTTTGGGTAGCTTAACACCTTTTTCTTAGGAGGTTTATCGGCATAAATGTGTTCATCTATCTCTAATCACTGCTTCGACATTATGGGTATCAAGATTGATAGCTCCACCTTGTTGACTAGATCCAGTCGCTGACTAGACCTGCTGTGATAGACCAGTGCAGATGGGTTTGCAACTCCCTCATCTGCTGCATGGCTAGCTCCATCTCTGCTCTCATTTCTACTTTAAGCTCTTCTCTTTGCTTGGCTAAGGCTTTGTAACATTTGAGCCAGACATCGAGTAATGGTAAAGCCTCTCTACGGTGACGACTCATACTTGAAACAAGCACCGCCTCAAGTTATTGCCGAAAGCAAAGGCCGAAACTTCATCTTCGGATGACTCTCCTTCATGCATTCTTCTATAGTCAATGCGCCTTGTAGCTCGCGAATTGCAATCGACATCTTCGGAAATCTGAGAACCAACTTTTCCTCCGGTAAAGTCGTGGATCTCGATCCGTCCCCTTTTCCTTTGTTTACCATGTTAATAGTAACTTCGGGAAGTTCATCCGCTCGAATGGTAGATCTTCTTTTCTTCGGGTCGCTTTGACTCCGGCTTCAAATCTTCCGTTGTTGGCAAGGAAAGCCTCTCACAGCTCTTTGTGATTGAGCGCTTGACTCGAAAAGTAACATCCGATAACAACGCCTTGATTAGTTGTGCACACGAGCAAGAACAATTTATTTCATCAATCGCTCTTTCGTGTTACTACCTACCGATGACACAGCTTGATGTGGCTTGTCATCGGTTGTACTTTCACCCCAAGTGTAACGTTGTCCTTAATCGAGGACACGCCTTCTTTGGTGGCGCCGATCATTCGACTCGAAGCACTTTTGATGTTTTAACTTCATCCGCCGGTTGTCTTGGTACAAATCACAAGTGTTTTATCATCTCTTGTGACTTCACGAATCACACGCCGAAGTTCTTCCCTTTAGTAGACTCTCGCGACTTTGCGGATGCTCAAACGAGATGCAATTGAATTCGAGACCCGAGATATTTCAGCCTGCTCGACTCTTCTCGACGGGTAACTCAACCGCTTCTTCATTGGTACCTTGCCTTTATTTCCGAAGCCGTGGACCAAGGCGATTAAACACCGGTTAACGGATTCTGACTTAACGGCTGATACCTCACCGAGAAGCTGAAGAAAGGGCTGAAATGTCAAATTTTCGCAGGCATGGAAGGCGCCTCGCCATGCAGGCGCTTCGATCGTTCGCTTATGCAGACAGTTTACATCACTCGCCGTTGGCGTAGGCAGCCTTAGGTCGCTAACGCCGCAGGCACCGAATCGCCTCACCGAAGAATTCTCGCGAGGCGCACTTGAGCCAATTTTGACGTTGACTTCGACCCAAACTTTGTGATTTTGAGTTGATTCCCTCGTTGATTTCGATTCCTCGCCTTTGCGAACAATGGCACGCGGCATGAGCAACGCTGCGGCACTGGCGCTGGCCCTTCTTGTCAATCGGTCCTTTTGACGAACCCATTCTTCCTTGGGAGGAGGTCGGCGATTGAGGTTGAGGCGTTGTAACTTGCCGACGCCTCTCACGCCGAAGTTCGTGTTGTAATGAACTCCGCCTGCTGATTCCATGGCCTTTGCAAGTTGTCGCCATCTTTTGACGTTGTCTCTCGACGCAGCCCTCTTCGTCAGAGTGGTTGAGATCTTGTTGAATGACTCCTTCTTCTGAAAGGAGTCAACTTGAACAGAGCTTCCGGCTTTGAGATCCACCGGGGTGTTGTTGAGAGGGGAAATCGCCCGCCGCAGTTTAACGAGAATCGCTAAGCATCACAATAGAACGAACCTCCCTCTTAGGCGATGAGATCCTCCGATGTTTGCGGGTGAGGAGGACTTCGATGAGGAAGAGGAGAGATATTCTTCAAACTTGGCTTGATCGAAGAAATAATCCACCATCGACCATAAGGTCGGCTTGATCGCCGAAGGTCATACACCATCTCTGCTCGAGACCGCTGGCTCCCATCGTGGTCGCCATCGTTTGGGTCGAAGTTGATTTCTTTGTCATTTCCATTACAAAACTTAAGAAAATTACACCTTAATTTTCGCCACAAAGAAATTTCAAGAACTCTCACAAACTCGAACAAAAGATACTACAAGTGTAGATCTCCGCTTTTGTGGACTTTTCCTCGGTCGGGACGCCAGAATCCGTGGACCACCGAAAGCACGATCGCCGAATCGACGGAGTTTAGTTGATGCTTCGAAAGGAAACAAGAACTTAAGCAAATATCTTAGCAAAGTAAGATATCTACTCTTCTCAAGAATAAGTCAAAGCTTAAACTCGAGGAATCTCCGTGTGGATCGTGGTTCTTGAACTTTGGAAGCTTGGATCTCTCTCTCCTTGCAAAAGCTCGATTTCTTTGATCTCCGACATTAAAATGCCGCATCCCCGCCCAAGTGGATGTAGGGGGTATTTATAGTCCTGGAAAACGTGTCTCAAGAAACACAAGTCATAAGTGCTCCACATTTGCAAGCATGCTGCGTACCGAGCCGCCATATTATGCCGCCGCCGGGCAGGTAGCACGGTCACTGGGCGGCAGGCAAGATGGGTCGCCTCACGACGGGCGAGGCAAGGTCGCCCTTCACCGTTGTAACGGTTTCACGCTTTTAGGCACGATTAAATGCCCTAAAATCACTTCTAGTGGGCGATTCAGTGTAACCGCCATTAAAGTATCTCAACGCCTCTTTGCTTTTATAAAGTCAAGTGGGCCCCATCGCATTGATTTAGACCCTTCAAGAGCCCGCTTAAGTATTCGGTGTCTCGTGATTACGGGCACAGTAAGTGTCTCGCTAGGCGAGACACATCAAGGTGTCTCGCCGTGGCGACATCATGTTCTCGCTAGTAGCGACATCATCAGTGTCTCGCCAGAAGCAGACACAACGCGTCTCGCCAACGACATGAACAAGTGTCTCGCCATGGCAGACAAACCAGTTGTCTCGCGATCAGAAAGACACAATCTTCTCATGTGTTGACTTCTTGAGATTTCGACGACGTTGTCCTTCGATCTTCTCATAATTTAGTCATATTTGAGGTTCTTCAACAATTTTGATGCCTACAGATTGCATGAAGGAATTTAAAGTGTTGGATGTTTGAGTCAACAAGTTCGTGGTCTCTGTGGAAGTCTTAATCGGCCTTTAACTTTTCCAAGACGCTAAGACGCTTATCATGATCGAGTCCGAGGAGAATGATTTACAGATTGATGAAGAGGAGACTGGTTTTGATATGGCAGATTTGGTTGTTGAAAATTGTGAGGTGAATTGAACGGAACTGTGTTTCCCCTAGGAAATTGTTGATTTGAAGCGGGAGTGAAAGTTTGGTTACCGGAGAAGTTTCCTTGATTCCATGCAAAGTTTGGGTGATTTCTCCAACCTGGATTGTAGGTCGGAGAAAATGGATCATTGATCGATGTCGGAATGCGCCATAATTCCGACCTAGTGGTTGATTATTTTCTAAGAGAGGACATTCCTCAGAAACATGAGATGGAGAATGACAGTTATAACAATCTGAGGCAGAAACATGATTGATTTGAGTTGGAGCTTGTTCTTTGACTTCTAAAGTTTCTAGCCTATGCATGATTGTAGCCATCTTAGCCTCAACGGCAATGTTTGACTCTAAGGAGGAACCACTGGTTTTAGGAACTGATGAAATTCGGTCATCACAGTGTTCCCACTGCATGGTTTTCTCGGATAAACTCTCTAAAAAGTCCCAAGCTTTGTCGGTATTTTTTTCATGAAATCCCCTTGACACATGGACTCTAAAGAAGTTTTTGAAGAATAATCCAATCCTTCATAGATAATTTAGCATAATCGCCACTTTTCAAGACCATGATGAGGACATTGGATGAGGAGATCCTTAAATCTATCAAAATACTTTCAAAATGGCTCGCTCGGGATAATCCTAAACTTTTAAATGTTGTTTCTAAGCTTAACCGTTTTGTGGATAGGGAAAAGTTTCTTTAGAAAAACGGTGACAAATTCATCCCAAGTTGAGATAGAATTTGTAGGCAAGCTATACAGCCATTTCTTGGCTTTGTCCTTAAGAGCAAATGGAATAAATCGGAGTTTGATCGCGATATTCTGCTAAGTCCCTCATTTTAATCATGAGGCAAACTTCTTCAAATTCGGAGATAAAGATATATGCGTCTTCGGTTTCATTTTCTAAGAATTTTTAAAGCATGTTTATGAAATGCGGTTGAAGTTTGAAATTTGTTCCATTGATATCGGGGAGCTTTATGCAAGAAGGGATTGCATTCCTAGTTGGGTAACATACATCTTGAAGAACGGAGGATTGGGATTAGTCATTTCTTTAAAATTGGTTCAAAACGGATTAAACGATTGGTATTATCCCTAATCCAACCTTGCATACACCAAAGCAAATACTTTTATAATTTTTTAAAGAAAAAAGTAAAAGTTAGTTTTTTAATGAAAAGGAAAAGAGAAAAAGTTAAGAAGATGATGAGAAAAAAAGGAAAACTAACTAAAACAAATCAAGGCAATCACTTTTCAATCACCCTAACTTCTAGGGTTAAGCCTAAACTCCACTAGACCAAACTCCTAACCAAAAATTCCTTAGTGAAAAGATCAAAGTTTACGCAGTAATTAGCCGTAAGGATAGTACTAGAGGGAGATCAAAGATCAATTAAGTGCCTCGCTCCTTACTTGCCGCCACGCAACCCCTAAACCTTGCCTTAGACACCAATTAATCCAAATAAACTTGGACCGTTCACTTAAGAAACTCTTATTCCTTAATGAGCTCAATCCTTAGGGGCCAACGCCTAATCAGTTTTAAGAGGCTTGGGTATGTGTAGTGAGGAATTAGTGATTTTGGGCTAGGAAAAGGGTGATGAAATCCCTCACCTTATCTTGATTAATGGATTTTGCCCTAAAAATATTTTCAAGTGAGTGCCAAATCAAGATGCTCAAATCACTTTGGTGAATTCCTACTATTATATGAAATGCAACCCTAGAAATTAAAAGCAACTAAAAAGGATGCCAAAGTAAAAATCTTTTTAATTATGGTTAGCAAAGAAACAATGTGAGAGGTGGAAATTGTTTGAGTTTATTATCTTGTTAGTCAAAGTCCAAGTGTTGGATAGATTTTATTATGGTTAACAAGAAAGAATGTCTATATATATATATATATATATATATATATATATATATATATATATATATATATATATATATATATATATATATATATATATATATATATATATATATATATATATATATATATATATATATATATATATATATATATATATATATATATATATATATATTAAAATTAACCTAATTGTCTCTAGTTGTGATGAACTATCTAAAGGGTGGAATTGAGAATACTAGAAAGAAGAGTTACCCACGTAAAAATAATCCAAAGCCTCGTTGGAGGCAAATCTTCAATCTCGAATCTTCAACTCTTAATCTTCAAGCTCCAAGTTCCTTCACAAAAGAAAAACACACAAGTTAAAGAACTAAAATAGAAAAATTTCCAACTTAACACCGTTTCCCGGCAACGACGCCAAAAACTTGATAGGGTAAAAACGGGATTACCTTTAAGTTGCAAGTATACAACATTGATCAAATTATAGTATATAAAGTTATCGATCCCACGAGGAACGTGAAGTAGGAGTTATCCAAGTTTGGTTCTTTTTAGATTATGTGCGCGACAATTAGGAGTTATTCAAAATAAAAGTAAAACATGGTGAAAGTGATGGTGAAGAGGTTAGAGAGAGTGGTTGTGGATTATGCGCAATAAAACGAGGAAGAAAATGAGAGTGGAAAGATTAGAAAATGTGTGTGATAAAAATGAGGAAGAAAGTGAGTGTGGAGGGATTTAAAGATGGAAGTGGTAAAGTGAAAATAAAAGAAAATGAGTTTGAGAGATGGAGAGTGATTGTGATTTGTGCAAATAAAAAGAAAAAGAAATCAAGAGAGGAGAAAGAAAATTGAAGGAAAACAAACAAATGAAAAGCAAGGATAAGAGGAAAATAAAGAAGGTAAAGTATGGAGGATTAATTAAAGATATGAGGAATCTAGAGTAGATCCACTTAGCTTATCTCAATCTTATGGAAATAAGTTGGATTTGTTAGCTAGTTTCAAACAATCTCTAGGGATCCCATAAATATTAGCTCCACACTTAGAAAATGGTAATTTCCTAGAGGGTTCTAGCCTCAATGTGAATTAAATAAAAGAAAAATCTATACTAGAAAGTAGATACAAGAATTAAAGACATTGCATGAAAGTAAATTGCATGAAAGTAAATCTAAGCTACAAAGCATATAAATGAACAAGAAATGAAAAAGAAATGAAAAAGAAATAAAAGAAAACCAACAATTCCTCGATCTTCATCTCATCCTCCTTTGGTCCTTGGACAAAAAAGAGAAAGAAAATTGAAGGGGTGAAAAATTTTATTTATTGTGTAATAAAGTTATAATTTTGGAAGGTCTTCTCAATTAAGAGTAACCCTCCTCCAAATGGAGTTTTTACAAAATATTTCACACTCAAACCTCTCCCCTCTACCCTATTTATAGCCCAACGGAGTGAACATGAACCATTGGATCAAACTTGGCCACCAAGGAGTTAAAATCAGCCCTTAATTGAATCGGTTGAAAACTATCGGTTACACCTACGGGCCAATCGATTGGTTTCTAACCCATTTTATCTTTTCTTGATATTTTGTACTAATTCTTCTTAGATTCCTTGGGTGTCTTGGGCCTGCTTGTCTTCAAATTTGGGCTTCAAAATTGGTAGAAATTCAGAATTTGAGTCATATGGACTCTTATTCATTAATACTCCATTAGCTTGTAAATTAAGATAAAAATAGTTATTAGGATATTTATTCATATAAAATAGGTAATGAGGGTATAAAATTATAATTAAATTGTGATTATCAATATATATATATATATATATATATATATATATATATATATATATATATATATATATATATATATATATATATATATATATATATATATATATATAATGACGCTGATAATCTCCACCAAGTATGGTTATTAGGCTTTCTCCTACTTTATTGACTTGAGGGAGATTGTGCCACATCTTTGTATATGAGGGAATCCTCTCAAGTGCCACATCTTTGCATATGAGGGAATCCTCTCAATGACATATATGATACCCATTAATCTCTCTCTCTCTCTATATATATATATATATATATATATATATATATATATATATATATATATATATATATATATATATATATATATATATATATATATATATATATATATATATATAGCTAGATAATGGGTATCACATGTCATTGAGGATTCTCATATGCAAGATGTGGCACAATCTCCCCAAGTCAATAAAGTAGGAGAGAGAAAGCCTAATAACCATACTTGGTGGAGATTATGTCAATCATTGTATATGAGGGAATCCCTTCATACGTATATGATACCCATTAATCTATATATATATATATATATATATATATATATATATATATATATATATATATATATATATATATATATATATAGTAAAGCTCTTATAAACTTATGTGGATAGGAACACTTGTCCACCAAGCTTTTTATCCCTTCATTATATTTTGAGATTTGTGCTACACATTAATGCTATTTTTGAGATTTGTGCATTTATTTTTATCACATGTTAGCACAAATATCAATGTAAAATCAATGGATAAAAAAGTTGGACAAAAAGCTCCTATCCACTTAAGCTTATAGAGCTTTTATATATATATATATATATATATATATATATATATATATATATATATATATATATATATATATATATATATATGTATATATATATATATATATATATATATATATATATATATATATATATATATATATATATATATATATATATATATATATATATATATATATATATATATAGAGATGAGTAGGTGTTTTATAAACTTAAGCTGAGGCTCAATTGTCTTTATATCCATTGATGTTGCCTTGGGATAGTGAAATCAAGATGCACACAAATCTCAAAGATGGGCTTTATATCTTTCACTGATTTCAAGCAACATCAATGGTTAGGAAAGGTTGTGATGACTATTCCCCATCAATCCTAAGTTTATGAGCTCCTTGCTCTCTATATATATTATATATTATATATATATATATATATATATATATATATATATATATATATATATATATATATATATATATTATATAATATATATTTATATATTATTATATATATATATACATATATATATATACATATATATATATATATATATATATATATATATATATATATATATATACATATATATATGTATATATATGTATATATATATATATATATATACATATATGTGACACACACACATTATATACATATATTTGTATATACATATATTTGATATATATATATATATATATATATATATATATATATATATATATATAGAGAGAGAGAGAGAGAGAGAGGTTGTTGCTTATCTTCACAAGAGCTAGTCCATTTTATTTTTCTCCGCTTCACGCCCTTCCATTGAGGCTAGCAGAGCTTTGGTGGGTTGAACTCTCTAAAGCAGAGGCAATATAATTCATTTCTTGCATGTGAGAATTAATCTAAGATGTCATAGAAAATGAAAATGGAAAAATTTAGCATAAAAATCAATCTTGACTCAAAATTATCCAAAGTAGACAAAAGCCCTAAATACCTCATTACCTCTTCTAATCTTTAAAACCTAAGCAAAAAAATTCTCACTCTCATAATTTTATAAAACAATCGCCAAGATTTTCCAAAAAGTTAGAAAACTCGGAATAGGAAATTTTATGAAATTGAATAAAATGCCTGCAAAATAAACCCTAGAAATGCAATCTGAGTCAAAATATAGAACTAGGGAAGAAATTCTTACCTCAAGATTGATTAGATCTTTAAATCCCTAATTTGCAAAGAATCGGTGATAAGGATCTGAGCTAAAAATGAGAGAATTCTTAAAAAGTCATGCCCCTATTTATAGATGCTCGATGGTTCGATAGATGGTGAGCTTCCGAGCTCTGTGTTTTCCCGCGCAAAAGAGAAGGGAAAATTTGCGCCCTGTGTTGAGCAAAAACATTCTAGTAATCTATGGGTAAATTTCACTTAAACCCCCTGAACTTTTGTGGGTTCTGGATTAACCTTTATTTATTTTGCTAATCACCCTAAACATTGCGGTGTCTCAATTAAACCCTTTAAACTTAGAAGTTTATACAACACACTCCTTAACAGTGTTATTGTAAAATGCCAAACTACTGTATTTGCGAAATAATCCCAGATTTCATTCTTAATTTCAAAAATCCCGCTTTAATTAACAAAAGTACATAAGGCCATTTTAAAGTTTTATTTAATGGCACATAGGCCCGTTTAAACTTTCTGTATGCGTCTAAATGAAGAGTAGCTGCGAGAAATGTAGCCTTCATTTTGTCTTCATTGCTGGTCGAGGATGTGTTAGAAATTGATTCTCCACTTTTACATTCTCTTGATGTATGTTACAAACTATTTCTTCTCCACTTTTAGTTATTTATTTTCTATTTGTAGTTTATGATCTTGGAGTAATTCGAGCCTAGTATTCCCCTATCTGACGACTAACGAGAGGCCCTCAGCTTTAGTGATATCCCCTCTTCCGACTAAATTGCACTTAATACCATATAGTTTCCCACTTGCTGCACTTAAAATACTACAAGATGTATTTTGCTGAAAAAATGTCATAAAGTTTCTGCCGTTATAAATCCCACCAACATTGTTAACTTTCACGCTGAAAGAC
>CM022704.1:83480514-83524198 GCA_012295165.1 Asparagus setaceus | reverse complement strand
CCTCGCGAGATCCACGAGCCGCCGACGCACACCACGAAAGCACCGACGAGCACGCCCGATCTACAAACCGCGAGGTGTTTAACTCGGTCCGCTACGTAATAGCGCCGGATTTCTCCTAGTAGATCTCACCCGCCCGCGATCCTCTCCTTCGCGGAGTGTGATCCCCAAGGTGATCCTCTCCTTCGCGGAGTGCGATCCATTCAGCGCTTCGCTTCGCGAAACGCATCCCCGCGACCAGTAGTTCCGTAACCCGGCTTCCACCGATCCGAATTGCGCGGTAGTCCACTGACGAATAAAAGTCCCCCGCACGTGCAAAGAATCCCACGCAAGCCGGTGATCCCGCAAAATAGAGATCCTCGTGGTTTGTTCACAAAAGGAAGAAAGTTGTAATTTTGTTTTCATTGTAAGCCTAAAATAAAGGCATTTCTTTGTTTGAAATTTTGTTGTAGGCCAACGGCTGTAAACAAGTTCAAACGAAAGCAATGAATAACAAGTCTACTTCACAAGCCGGGCGACCACAAGGAGGCAACGGCTTCAACAAAGAAGCCGCCGTGGTCGCAACCACCTCTTCGCATCCTGGCCATTGAGGAGGTCGAAGTTCGAAGTTCGACCAGGTTAGCTCTAGGCAGCCTCTTCGGAGTTCGGCCCTGACAATTTTTGGTTAGCTTTCCTCACGTTCCGGTGAAGAAACTAGAAAAGAAAGTTTGAAAATAATTATTTTCTTTAGGAAGTCCATTTTCATTTTCTTTTGCTATTCCCTCAAATCAAACAACTGAATATAACTGAAAAAAAAAATCAAACAACTGAAATTAATGTTCTTCTTCATCCTTTCTTTTCGTTCATTTTGATTCAAACCAAGGACAGCCTACAAGTCAAGATTTTGATCAACTGCCCAAAATCATAAGAGCCATTAACTTTTGGCCCTTCAAATCTAACTATACAAAATCACATTGTTTAAAATACAGCCAACAAAATTAGGGCCAAGCATTTGATTTGGAGGGCTAGAATGAATTTCAAATCCAAGGCCCTCATCCTTTCCAATAGTACTGAACATGCACCAAATACATATGGGAAGGATAAGAAAACCACTGAAAGATTAAAAAAAAAACAATGAAACCTACATATTGTCAACAGATATCCCAATGAAAGTTGTATACCAAAGTTTTTTTTAATACCTAATTATTTCTACAACGATAACCACTTTTACACGATTCAAGTGAAATCCATGATTAGCACAAAGACATGCAATTGACACTTTCTTCCTAGTCTTTGTACATTTGGCAAACAACTTGATTTTTCTTAACAAACAATTTTGAGCATACACATCATGAATGTGAATAATGTATCAGGGTCTCCATCATTAAACCAAATACATATATAGTAATAGTGTCTCTATTTTCCATATAATATCACAAGAATTTTATTTGCACGCTTGGACAAATATATGGTTTCCCTTCTTTTTCCCCTCAAAATAAGGACTTCTAACCAAAATCTAGCTACATCAAATCATCGACCATATATCCCTAAATGATAAGCGACCTTATTCATTCCCGCACAAATATATTGAAATAATTTTTTGTAAACATATGTTCTATTTTAAAAATAAAATAAAATAAAACATCCTTGACAGCACTAGCCTTCATGGATGCACATCCTTGATTGTTGTGGGTCCAGTGCAACAATCAAGGCCCACATGCATTAAGTCCATTGTTATCAAATCCTAGTAGAGAAAGGATTTGGGCGGCCTATTTGAAATAGGAATTGTATTGAAGGACTTGGAGTGAATATTCCTTTATTAAAAGGAATTTGGTTCATGACAAACCATGTAGTCGGTTTTTCCTAGAACAGACAGCAAAAACACAAAGGTGGGTGCTGTTCTCAAGGTGAGGAGAGAGAGGGAGAGAAATTAAGATTCCGGATTGTTGGTTGTCCGATTGCAGTGATTCAAATGCTATTTTCTTCAGAACGATGATGCCGTCAATGGTACAGTGTTGGTTTCTCCACGGGTGTTAGAGATTTGAGTTGAGACGGATTTTGGGATTTTGGTGCCCTAGAGATAACACCGTATTTTCTTTTGTGTTTTAATTCTCAAGTTTGGATGTAAATTTAAGGATTTGTACTCTTGATTCACAGTGTAATATTTCTCTCTAGATTGCTCCATGGACGTAGGCACGATTTGCCAAACCACGTTAAATCTTGTTGTTGTTTGCATGTGATATTTTTATTGGTGCCGTTATTTATTTCTTGCATTTAATTTCGCAGATAATCTCCATAAAATTCCTAACAAGTGGTATCAGAGCCCTGGTTCGAGGAGTGTCTTTGGATGAAAAAGATAGAGAGCTTTGGCACAATGATAAAATTAGATGGTTTCAACAGGCAAGTATGGCAGTTCAAGTTGGAAGATATTCTTTAATGCAAAAAATTACATGAGCCTATTGAGGGAGATTAAATCAAGCCAGAAAAGATGACCGACAAAGAGTGGGAGAAACAACACAGAAATGCGATCGATTATATTCGAATGTGGATTGATGTTAGTATGTTTCACCATATATTGAGTAAAGGCTAATGCGAGTCTTTATGAAAGAAGCTTTGGGGTCTCTACGAGTAGAAGACTGCGGGGAACAAGGCGTTCATTATGAGGCGGTTAGTGAACTTGAAGTTCAGGGAATGAAGCAACATAGCAGAGCATTTGAATGAGTTCAAGAGTTTGGTTAATCAGTTAGCCACCATGAAGATGACACTTGTGTAGGATCGTAGATCTGATCACACTTAAACACTAGAGGGGGGGGGGGTGAATAGTGTTTTATAAAATTTTATGCAAGATAGATTATAAATTGCAAAAAGATAGCACAAATACGTAAAATTCACAATCGCGAAACATGATATTTATCTGGTTCCACCTCCCCGGTGTACATCCATCCCAAGCAAATCCGCTTGAGAGTTTCCACTATGATTTTGAAATACCCTTACAAAATCAAAGAATCAAACCGACCAATTTGTAAGACCATGCAAATTGCAACAATCTCAAACTCGAGATTCACAATTCTCACACGAGAATCTCCTTTGAAAACAACAACGCACAAGATCCTATAAGCCTTGATGTGTAGATGATATGCAATAGTGGCTTAGGAATTTCTTTAATCTCAAAATATTTTTCTCTTTTGAATATCAAGAACAGCTTTTGCTTTTTGAATCTTTGAACACACACTTTTCTTTTCTAAAATTCAAGTTCATGTATATGAGAATTTAGTGTCTTTTCTCAGTTTTACTATTTATATGTCTTGAAAGACACCCATTCAAAACAAAGAAAAACTGTTAAAAACATTTAAAGATTCAAATTCGAAATCATAAAGCGTATTATAGTCGACTACTATATAAGATTAGTCGACTAATCGTGTTTACACAGACGTAAATGCAATTCAAGCATTAGTAGTCGACTACTATTTTTATTAGTCGACTAACTGTAATGACGTAAAGTCCGGGTGTATGTTTTAAATGTAGTCACTATATATGCACAAGAGTCGCATAATCAGTAAACTTACGATTCTCGAAAATTGTTTAAGTTTTCATTAGTCGACTATTAACGCATTGGTCGAACTAATGTAAACTTACGTAAACTTATATATTCATTAAGTTAAGTAATTAGTCGACTATAGTTTGAATTGGTCGACTACTCGACTTAAAAGTTTATAAATGAATTGTTTTAAACTTTAAAAACTCTAATGGTTAATATAGGGATTTCTATAATTAACCAACACACTAAGCATGTGTTAGTGTGTTCTAAATATGCATGTGTGTGTGTGATCAAGGCTTGTACAATATATTCTAAGTAAAGAAGAGAAAATTACATTGTTCTTTGTATTTCATCTTGCTTTTCATCTTCAATACTCCATAATGCCTTGAGTCCAAATTTGATATATATGATATTCCAACAAGTTATACTACACAAAACATATATATATAGAACACATATTGTTATCATCAAAATATAATCTTGAGAATATATAAATCAACATTCTCCCCTTTTGATGATAACAATCAATTAAGAATTACTCCCCTCAGATATATGCATATATGCAATGGAATAAAACTAAAACTCCTCCCCGCATATATAAAACATACTTACACATAATATCATACTTATCAAATTTTCTCCCCTTTGTTATCAACAAAAGAAGAAATAAATAAGCAATAAAATACCCATCCAAATAGGTAAGCACATACTTGCCATGAAAAGCAATATGGTCATAACTGAATATATAAAACAAATAATGCACTAACTTAAGAGAAACATGCATGTCTATAACATAAATGCAAACATATGCTGAAAACACATAGTCTTTAAACTTACACATAGTCATGAAAAATAAACACATAGTGTGAAAACACATAGTCTTTAAACATTAAGCTAAGGAAATCGAAGTTAAACTAAATAACATAATCCTAAGTATCGAGAGGTCCCGGTGGTGGAAAGGTTGACTCAAGTTTTCTCTGAAGTCTTCAAACATACGCATCATCATTTGTTGGTTCTCCATCATTTCACGTTGGTTGTTCATAATGTTGATGTTTTGATCGAAAATCATGTTTTGACTCGTTTCTAAGTTCGGATGCTGCCGATAAGGTGTTGTATTGTGCATCCGAAGCGCGTGATGGTTCAGATTGCACCGGTGGTGGAATATAGCCGAAGAGGGTTCACCTTGTTGTGAAGACCGAGGAATATCTTGAGTGTGAGTTTCAAAGTGTTCATCTTCAGCTTGTTGTTGTTCGAAGTTCGAATTGGGTATTTTCATCCTAGTTAGGGCATTGGAATCAAAGAACTCAACTGATCGAAGGATGAATGTTTCAAGCTAAATCTACACTAAAAGTTTTGAAAATAGTAGTCAAAAGGCTCCAAAAGGTAGAAATCCTCTATAAGGAATGTGAATAAAATTTTCAAATAAACTTCACCCAATTGACTTGAATATTAGCCATAATAGCATATAGGGCTTTAGCCAATTCCAAAGAAATGAAATGAAAGCTTCTCGATTTTGGAAACAAATTATAAGCTAAAATTCGAGTAATAAAACGAGGAAGGGGTCAAGTTTTGAGAGTGATTCAAAATTCCTCCTTGACCGGTAGGAAAATTAAGTTTTGCATGATATCTTCATCATCCATGGAAACATCTTCAAGACTAATTCCTCTATTAGGAATTTTCAATATTTTTCCTAGAAGTCAGGAGAAAAGGAAATTTCTTTTCCTTTAACTAGAGTGTCTATTTGACGCTCTCCATCATCAAGTTTTTATGAGTGAGATTTGTGTAGAAAAGCTTGATAAGAAGTGGATAATATGGTTGTTGATTTTCTAAGAAAAAGTTGATCTAATCCAACATTAGCAAAATATCCTTGTAAATTATGAAGTGCAAAATCTTCATATTTAATAAATCGACCGGAAGTATATCATAAGATTGCATTTCCTTAAAAGTATCTAAAAGACTAGGATCTTTAAGATAAATAGTGTAATCTTCACAGTGGAGAAGGTCCCGAGCGAGAACGCTTTGATCTAGACATAATTGAAAGGAAGAAGATGTTGGAGAAGACTTACCAAGAGATGAAATTGATCAAGACACTAAGAAAAGCCGTCAGTTTGAACCGGTAGTCGACTAAATGCTCTAGTAGTCTAATTAATGATGCCCGAACCGGTAAAAGTGAAGAAAAATTGAAGATTTGAAGGAGGAAATGGAGTTGGATGATGCCCTAAGTTGAGGAGAGAATACCCTAACCGAGATCTCGGTGTTTAGAAGAGTGGGAACGGAGAAATGGGTAAGAATAAGTGGGAGTAGTTTTGTTAGAGTTAAAATTAAATGAAGGGCTTGGATTAAAAGTTAAAATTGAATGAAAGGTTGAGATTTAAATCATAAGAAAATAAATCTAGGGCTAGGATTAAAGATGGTTGGATGTATGGTCGAGATCTAAAGTAACTTATGTTATTGGATAGTGGGTTTGGGTTAAAAGAAACAGATCCAATAACAATATTTTCTAAAATAATGAGTAGCCTAATTAACTGTAGCTCTAATTAATCTGCATCTAACGTAATATATGTTCTCGCTTTGAAAATAGTAGCCGATTAACTGAATATATAGTCGACTAATAAGATATTGACGTAATAAAAATTATATGAATGATTGTGCATGTAGTCCACTAGTGAAGTTGTTAGTCGACTAATGAACATATGTACTTATTTTAAAAATTAATTTAAATCAGAATTGAACATATACCTAATTCTCTTCTTAATTTAACATAAATATCTTCTTTTAAAGGTTTTGTTAAAATATCCGCTATTTGTTTATTAGTAGATATAAATTCTAATATAATATCTCCTTTAAGAACATGATCAATGAGGAAATGATGTCTAATATCAATATGTTTTGTAATGAGTGTTGAATGGGATTTTTAGATAAATTAATTGCACTAGAATTGTCATACATTATAGAAGATGTGGAACAAACTATGCCATAATCGATAGTGTTTGTTTCATCCATAAAATTTGTGCACATGCTAAACTAGCAAAGAATGTATTCTCGGCTTGTTGATAATGATACCAATTTTACTTTTACTAAACCATGATACAAGTGAATGTCCTAAAAATGACATGTACCACTTGTACTTTTTCTATCGATTTACATCCAAAGAAAATCAAAGATCACTATATGATAACAAATCAAATGTGCTATTCTTTGGATAAAATAAACCAAAATCAAGTACCTTTAAGATATCTAAAATTCTTTTAACAGCTTTAAGATGTGATTCTTTAGGATTAGATTGAAATCTAGCACATAAACAAACACTAAACATAATATCGTCTACTAGTCAGAATGTAAAGAAGTGATCCAATCATACCTCGATATAGCTTTTGATCAACATTCTTACCACTTTCATCTTTGTCAAGTGATGTTGTAGTACTCATTGGTGTTGGTTTGCTAGTTGTATTGTCCATCCCAAAACGTTTAAGTAGTTCTTTTGCATATTTATTTTGATTGATAAAAATTCCTTCCTTCATTTGTTTGATTTGAAGTCCAAGAAAGAAGTTTAGTTCACCCATGTGACTCATTTCAAATTCTTCTGCATAGTCTTAGCAAACTCTTGACAAAGATCATTGTTAGTAGAACCAAATATTATATCATCTACATATATTTGTATTAATAATATATCTTTATTTATTTTCTTAATAAATAAAGTAGAATCAACTTTTCCAATTTCAAAACCAGATGTTAAAAGAAAAGATTTTAATCTATCATACCATGCACGAGGTGCTTGTTTAAGACCATATAAAGCCTTTTAAGTTTATAAACATGATCGTAAAATTTTTCATGTTCAAAACCGTGAGGTTGTTCTACAAAAACTTCTTCTTTAATAAAACCATTTAAAAATGCACTTTTAACATCCATTTGATAAAGTTTGAAATTCATAAAGCATGCAAATGCAAGTAAAATTCTAATGGATTCTAAACGCAACAGAGCATAAGTTTCATCATAATCAATTCCTTCTTCTTGATTATAACCTTGTGCAACTAATCTAGCTTTATTTCTAACAACTTGTCCCGATTCATCTAATTTATTCCTAAAAATCCATTTTGTTCCTATAATGGATTTATTTTGAGGTCTAGGTACAAGATCCCAAACATTATTTCTTATAAATTGATTTAATTCATCTTGCATAGCTTCTATCCAAAAATTATCAAGTAAAGCTTCTTTAACATTTTTAGGTTCTACTTCAAACAAATGCAACATGAACTATTAAATTAAAATGAGATCTAGTAGATACTTTATCGATATATTTCCAATAATCAAATCATGTGGATGATTTTAACTTCTACAAAACTCTTTGGTAATTCATTTTGTAAATTTTCATCTTTTGAAATATCTAACATAGGAGTATCATTAATAGTATCAATTAAATCATCATCATTACTTGAAATAGAAGGTGTTTTTATAAAATTTTCATCAAAAGAAACATGCATAGATTCTTCAATGACTAAGGTTCTTTTATTATATATTCTATATGCTTTACTATGATTAGAATATCCACAAAAATTCCTTCATCGATTTAGAATCAAATTTATCTAAATTATCTTTTGTATTTAATATAAAACATTTACAACCAAAAACTTTAAAATATGAAACTTTAGGAATTTTATTATAAAATAATTCATATGATGTTTTGTTTAAAATAGGTCTTAATAAAACTCTATTTAAAACATAGCATGTCGTTGAGACAGCCTTACCAAAAATATTTTGGTAAATTACAATCACATAACATTGTTCTAGCACATTCTTGTAATGTCCTATTCTTTCTTTCTACAACTCCATTTTGTGGAGCTGCTTCTAGGAAAAGAAAATGTATGTGAAATACCATTTTATCACAAAAATTTGCAAAAGTTCATTTTCAAATTCTCCTCCATGATCACTCATTATAGTAACTATAGAAAGAGATTTTGATTTTGAATTCTTTTACAAAATATAGAAAACTCATTAAAAGCATCATTTTTATTTTAAGAAATATTACCCAAGTAAATCTTGAAAATCATCAACAATTACAAATGCATATTTACTTCCATTTAAAGACGCTATCCTAGAAGGACCAAAGAGATCAATATGAAGTAATTCAAGTGGTTTACTAGTAGAAATAATATTTTTAGATTTAAAAGAAGATTTATGCATTTTACCTTGTTGACATGCATCACAAAAATTATTTTATAAGAAAGCTTAGGTAAACCATTTACTAAATCATATTTAGAAATTTTAGAAATATGTTTAAAATTAACATGACCAAAACGTTTATGCCATAATATAGAATCATTTGAAGATGCAATAAGACAGGTTCATTTGAAATATTATTTAAAGATAAAACATATATATTATTCTTTCTATGACCTTTATATAAAATTGTAGACCAATCAAGATCATAAATTAAGCAAGAATCTTTTCAAGACAACTTTAAAACCTTTATCACATAGTTGACTTATACTAAGCAGATTATGTTTAAGACCTTCGACTAATAAAACATTATTAATAATAGGTTTATTAGAATTACCAACGGTGCCAATACCAATCACCTTTCCTTTGTTATTGTCTCCAAAGGTGACTGTACCACCATCTTTGTCTTGAATTGATGACAATAATTGAATGTTCCTGTCATATGTTTTGAACAACCACTACCTAAAATTCATCTATCTTTCTTTTGGTACCGAAAAGATAAATATTTATAATCTTGGTACCCATTTTACATTGGGTCCTTAAAATTAGTCTTTAGGAAACCAAACCCATGAAGAGTTTGATTTTCCTATGTAATTAGATGATAAGCAAATATCTTTAATAAAGCTAAAAATATAAGACTTTTTCTTATTATAATTTAAAACTTTAGGAACCCAAATAGATAAATATTTTGGTTTTCTTTTATTTAAAATATTATTTTTAACATTTTGTTTATATACTAATGAAGATGATTTTACAAAAGTGGTTTTCTTATGAATATCTTTTTCAACTTGAAAACCCAATCCTTTTGTCTTTGAGTTTCTTTTGATAAGAAAGTAAAGTTTTAAATTTTCTTTACCTTTATTAAACTTACTAACATTTAAATATATGTCATCATATTTTGATTTAATCAAAGAAATATCTTTATCTAAAATACTAATAATGAGTCTTTAAATTATTACATTCTGATTTTAGATACAAATTTTCATTAGTTAAAAATAATTTTCTTTAAGTAAATTTTCATTTTCTTCTTTTAATTTAATTTCTTGTGAATTAACATAAGAAGAATTTAAATCAGAAATTTCCTCTAATAATCTCTTATTTTCATTTTAAGAAAATTATGTGAGACTTTCAATCTTACAAAAGTTTCATATAATTCATTAAATGCATCTAAAAGTTTATCATTATCATTTACCTCATCTTGGGCCATGAAACACATATGAGCACTTTCATTTTCTTCATTTTCTTCATCGATGAAGAATAATCACCGGCTATCCCAAGTTGTCGCCATTGCCTTTCTTTTCTTGTTATTTTGAGTAGTGTTGAAATTATTGAAATGATTTGACTTTTGCTTATTCTTCAATAAAGGACAATCTTTCTTCATATGACTCGCTTTGTTACACTTGAAACAAACAGTGAGTTATTTGAATTTGAAAATTTAGATTTAAACTTACCTTGTTTTATAAATTTTCAAATTTATGCAAACATGCTCATTTCTTCATCTTCATTATCTGAATCTTCCTTATCGATGTGATGTTGAATGCAAGAAATTTCTTGTTTTTCGCTTCATCTTCATTCTTTCTATCTTCGATTTGAACTTCAGATGCCATTAAATTTCCAATTAAATTCTCCAATCGACAATGTTGATAAATCATTTGCTTCTTCTATCATTTGTAATTTTCTTTTCCCATTTTGGAGTAAGTGAGCTAAGAATTTTTCGCACCATTTCCACTTGTGTATAGGTTTTTCCAAGTCCAATTAGAGTATTAGTGATATCTCAGAATCTTGTGAACATATCTCCAATTGTCTCATTTTCTTTCATCCGAACAATTCAAACTCAGGACAAGAAGTAAATTTTAGACTCTTTTACTTTATTTGTACCTTCATGTGTTACCTCGAGTGTGCCAAATATCATATCACGATTTTCTTTGTTGACACTTTCGGTTGAACTCATTCGATCAAGTGCACAAAATAAAGCATTCATTGCTTGGGAGTCCAAATTTGCATTGTTCCTTTGTCTTTGTAGTCCATTCAGCGGAGTAGTTGGCTTCTCATATCTTGTCTCTACAATGTTCCAAAGTTCAGATCCAATTGATTGAAGATAGATTTTCATTCTCGCACTTCCAATAGTTGTAGTTGAGTCCATCAAACATTGGTGGACGATTTGTTGAATGACCTTCTTTGAATTGTGAATTACGTCAGTAGATGCCATCTTTCACCTCTCTCGATACCAAATGTAGGATCGTAGATCGATCACACTTAAACACTAGAGGGGGTGAATAGTGTTTTATAAAATTTTATGCAAGATAGATTATAAATTGCAAAAGATAGCACAAATACGTAAAATTCACAATCGCAAACACGATATTTATACCGGTTCCACCTCCCTGTACATCCATTCCCAAGCAAATCCCGCTTGAGAGTTTCCACTATGATTTTGAAATACCCTTACAAAATCAAAGAATCAAACGACCAATTTGCAAGACCATGCAAATTGCAACAATCTCAAACACGAGATTCACAATTCTCACACGAGAATCTCCTTTGAAAACAACAACGTACAAGATCCTATAAGCCTTGATGTGTAGATGATATGCAGAGTGGCTTAGGAATTTCTTTAATCTCAAAAATATTTTTCTCTTTTGAATATCAAGAACAGCTTTTGCTTTTGAATCTTTGAACACACACTTTTCTTTTCAAAAATTCAAGTTCATGTATATGAGAATTTAGTGTGTCTTTTTCTCAGCTTTTACTATTTATATGTCTTGAAAGACACCCATTCAAAACAAAGAAAACTGTTAAAAACATTTAAAGATTCAAATTACGAGCAGTCCTAAAAGCGTATTATAGTCGACTACTATATAAGATTAGTCGACTAATGCGTGTTTACAGTGCATGTCTAATTCAAGCATTAGTAGTCGACTACTATTTTTTATTAGTCGACTAACTGTGAATGACGTAAAGTCCGGGTGTATGTTTTAAATGCGGGTGATGGACTATATATGCACAAGAGTCGACTAACTGTAAACTTACGATTCGAAAATTGTTTAAGTTTTCATTAGTCCACTATTAACAAAGATTGGTCCACTAATCAGAACTTACGTAAACTTATATATTCATTAAGTTAAGTAATTAGTCGACTATAGTTTGAATTGGTCGACTACTCGACTTAAAAGTTTATAAATGAATTGTTTTAAACTTTAAAAACTCTAATGGTTAATATAGGGATTTCTATAATTAACCAACACACTAAGCATGTGTTAGTGTGTTCTAAATATGCATGTGTGTGTGATCAAGGCTTGTACAATATATTCTAAGTAAAGAAGAAAAATTATATTGTTCTTTGTATTTCATCTTGCTTTTCATCTTCAATACTCCATAATGCCTTGAGTCCAAATTTGATATATATGATATGCATCAACAAGTTATACTACACAAAAACATATATATAGAACACATATTGTTATCATCAAAATATAATCTTGAGAATATATAAATCAACAACTTGATGATGAGTTACAGAGTTTATTGCTATTGGGTTCTTTGCCAAACAGTTGGGAGATATTGGTGGTGACGATCAGCAATGCAGCTCCAGATGATGTGTTATCGATAAGTATGGTTACTAGTAGTTTATTCAATGAGGAGACTCGGAGGAAGTCTACCGGCACAGATAACTCACATGTACTTGTTGTGGAGAACAAGGGTAGGAGCAAGTACATGGGCCAGTTCAGAGGTCATGGCGTATCCAATGGCAGATCAAAGTCTAAAGGGAGAGGTTGCTTTTATTGTGGGAAGCCCGATCATATCAAGAAGAATTGTTGGGTACGAAAGAAAGAGCAAGCTGGGAACAAAGATGAGAAGAAGAAAGCATACGGCGAGTCAGTGACACTACAGCTACCTTGTATGCGACCTATGTTATTCTCACTTTCGGGGAAGAAGACTACATGCATGTTACAGGTCAGAATTTTGAGTGGATAGTGAATACTGGAGCTACATGTCATGTTACCTCCAATCGGGATCTTTTCACGTCGTACAGAGCAGGTGACTTAGGCAATGTGAAGATGGGCAATACTAGCTATTCAAATATTATAGGACTTGGTGACGTATATTTGTAGACAGATACTGGATGCACATTGATCTTGAAGAATGTGTGGCATGTTCTCAATTTGCGGCTAAACTTGATTTTGGGTCTTACTTTAAATCGAATGGGATATGACATTCACTTTGGTGGAAGAAAATGCAAAATCACCAAAGTCTCTCTTACGGTGGTTAGAGGAAGCATATGTTGCAATTTATACAAGACTCAAGTGAAGGCTTCATATGATTCTTTAAGCGTGGCTCAAGATTATGGCTCTCTTAGTTTGTGGTATAGGAGGCTCGGACACACGAGAGAAAAGGGGTTGCAGGTATTGGCAAAGAAGTCTCTCATTCCCTTTGCCAAAGTTCGTCACTTTCCCCCTTGTGATTATTATTTCTTTGACAAACAACATCTATTTTCTTTTAATAAGCCTTCTAAAAGAAATGATAATATTCTGGATTTAATTTATTCTGATATTTGTGGTCCTATCTAGGTGGAGTCCCTGGGTGGCAATAAGTACTTTATCACATTTATTGATGATGCATCGCAGAAGATGTGGGTCTTCATATTGAGGATAAAGGATCAGATATTTGCAGTCTTCCAGCAAGTTTATGTAATGGTGATGAGGCAGACATGCAAGAAGTTGAAGTGTTTCCACACTGATAATAGAGGAGAGTACACTTCCATTGCGTTTACAAATTATTGCTCTAAGCATGGTATTCGTATCGAGGACGAGCTCGAACATCGCAAAGACAATGGAGTTGCGTAAAGTACAAAGATAACTATTGTGGCGAAGGTCGGATGCATGTTGAAGATGGCGTGAAGTTACTGAGCTTCTAGGCTAAAGCTATTCACACTGCATGATACATAATCAACAAGTCTCTTTCTGTTCCTTTAGATTTTAATATTTTAGAGAGGGTTTGGTCTAGGAAGGATATTTTTTACTCTCATCTAAAGGTATTTGGTTGCAAAGCGTTTGTACATATTCAAGGAGCGAGACGTAAGCTTGATGATAAAGCGATTCCTAGAATCTTTCTTGGTTATGAAGAAGATGAGTTCGGCTATAAGTTATGGAATCCAAAAAAGAGAAGAATTATCAGACGAGCAGAAGTGATCTTTCATGAAGATTAGACTATTGCAGATCTTAGGACAGTAGAGCATCAGATAATGTTGCTAGTGAGTTTCCAGATATGATATCCATTCCGTCTCCAGTTCAGTTAGATCCTACAGATGTAGAGCACGTGGAGGATGATGATGTTGATGGTATACCAAAGCATGAGCATAATGATCAGGATCATGAGCAGGAGACTCCTCACCAGGGGAAGCATCACCAGCAGCAGGAGATTGCAGAGTCACAGGTTAGGAGATCAAATAGAGAGCATATGCCATCTATGAGATATCCTCTCTTAGAGTATTTTTACTGACAGAAGAGGGGGAACTAGAGAGCTTTTAAAAGGCACAGACTCATAAAGATAAGGACATATGGTTTCAGGCTATGCAGGAAGAGATGAGGTCCCTCCAGAAGAACGATACTTATGAGTTGATGGAGTTGCTGAAGGACAAAAAGTTTTAAAGAATAAATGGGTATTCAAGTTGAAGAAGGATGGATACAAGGATATTCAGAAATACAAAGCCAGACTAGTTATGAAAGATTTTAGTCAGAAAAAGTGCATTGACTTTCATGAGATTTTCTCACCGGTTATGAAGATGACATCCATTAGAGTGATATTGGGGCTAGCAGCTAGTTTAGACCTCGAGATTGAGCGGCTTGATGTGAAGACTGCATCCCTTCATGGTGATTTGGAGGAAGAGATATACATGGAGCAGCCGGAGGGTTTTGAAGTGAAGGGAAAAGAATACATAGCTTGCAAGTTAAAGAAGAGCATGTATGGTTCGAAACAAGCATCTAGATAGTGGTACAAGAAATTTAACTCTTTTATGTTGAGTCATGGTTACTAGAGGGCAGTTGCAGATTCTTGTGCATATTTCAGAAGATTTTCAAATTCTAGCTGCATTACTCTTTTCCTTTATGTGGACGACACGTTGATTGTTGGTTAGAACAGTCAGATGATTAGTGGGCTGAAGAAGGAGTTATTTAAATACTTTGACATGAAGGATTTGGGCTCGACATAGCGGATTCTTAGTATGGACATTGCTCGTGATAGGAGAGCCATGAAATTATGATTATCACAGGAGAAATATGTTGAACGGTTGCTTGATAGATTCAACATAAAAGGTGTCATGTGTTTGGGTCGAAAGTTGATTCCATTGCAAAACTTGAGAAAATTTACACTTTTATTTTCAGTTACAAAGAATTTAGATAACTTTCTTACAAACTCGAACAAAAGATACTACAAGTGTAGATCTCCGCTTTTTGTGGGACTTTTCTGTCTTGGGGCCAGCGTAATCAGTGGACCACCGTCGCGTGATCGTCGAATCGACGGGTTTAGTTGATGCTTCGCAAAGGAAACAAGAACTTCAAGAAATATCTTAGCAAAGTAAGATATCTACTCTTCCCAAGAATTAAGGCAAAGCTTAATCTCGAGGAATCTCGTTTGGACCGTGTTCTTGAACTTTGGAAGCTTGGATTCTCTCTTTCTCCTTACAAAAGCTCGATTTTGTTTGATCTCGATTGCCAAATGCCGATCCCACCCAAGTGGATGTAGGGGGTATTTATAGTCCTTGGGAAGCGTGCCCTCACGAAGAAACAAGTCATAAGTGCTCCACATTTGCGGTTAAGCGCGGCGGCTTCGGTACGCCTTTCGGCGCTCATTTCGTGGCGATTATCGGCCTTTTCCTTCGCTGGCGGCGGTATGGAAGCTACCTGTTGGCTGGCGGTGTCGTCCATTTGTTTATGCGGTTTGTGCTTTTAAGCCGCGATTAAATGCCCTAAAATCACGCCTAGTGGCGTATTTTCGTATAACCGCCCATTAAAGTATCTGAACGTCTCTTTGCTTTTATAAAGTCAAGTGGGCCCCATCAGCATTGATTTGACCCTTCAAGAGCCCGTTTAAGTATTCTGGGTGTCTCGCATTTGGCGAGACACAAGTAAGTGCCTCGCTAGTTGCGAGACACATCAAGGTGTCTCGCTCGTGGCGAGGCACCAACAAGTGTCTCGCTATTAGCGAGACACATCAAAGTGTCTCGCTCGTGGCGAGGCACCAACAAGTGTCTCGCTCGTAGCGAGACACACACAAGTGTCTCGCTAACAGCGAGACACATCAAAGTGTCTCGCCATGGCGAGATTAAACTGTCTCGCGATCAGAAGCGACACAATCTTCTCATGTGTTGACTTCTTGAGATTTCGACGACGTTGTCCTTCGATCTTCTCATAATTTAGTCATATTTGAGGTTCTTGACAATTTTGATGCCTACAGATACCCTCCAAAGTTTTGGACTCCTCGTATTTTGTCGAAAGTGCGGAATACTTTGGATAAGATCTGCCGTTCATCGCTGAACTTTGTAGAAGAGGCCCGTGTTTTGCTTGTTTCTCGAACCACGGCTCAGCGTCATCGGCGACCATATTTTGGGATCAATAACTGTTGCATTTGTATTTGAATGAATTGAAATGTCGAAGTCGATTTTGGACTAATCATCTTCATCTTGAAAGTCACCACTTGGGTTGCGATTGAATGCCTTGAGAGTCATTCAGAGAAAAAGCGTCATCTGGTTTTCTGAATATCAGATTTCCAGGAAAGCTTCTGTATGTAATATGGAACCAATTTGTCTTGAATATACTGCCTTGAATCCCGTACGGAGAATAATTATCAATATCTGGAATTGTTCCACTTGAAGAAAGCGGCGAGGCAATCTGAAGTGTCGCTCAAAGGCGGTGGTTAATGTTGTCGTTTGGCGAAGTGGTTGGACTGCCTAAGCTTGGCTGGGCGGTTGGACTGCCACCGCTTGGCGAGGCGGTTGGACTACCTCGCTTGGCCAGGCGGATTGAACTACCTACATTTCGAATAAAGCGGTATATAAAACCCCGTCACTAGGGTTTTAACCCCCATTCGATCGCCCGCCTTCTAAACTTCAAACTTTTCTAAAAAAACTTCTTTTTTTCCTTGTCAACCTTAGCAAGCCCCTTTAATCTCTCAAACTTCCAAGTTTGCTCGAAAACCCCTCTTTAGATCTAGGGTTTCTTCGGATTTCTTAGGATCCCATCGATTTAGATCGATTTTCCTCCATCAAACCGAGCTTTCTCCTGATTTTCTGTCAGATCCGAAGCCTCTTCATCAAACCCTAGGCCTCTTCAAGCTTCTTGCTTTCGGATTTTCATCAAAACCCTAGTTTTTCTCTTGTTCAAGCCAAAAAATCTGATTTTTATCATGTCTCCCAAAAGATCTCGTGTCCCCAAGGCCAAATCCGTTCCCCAAACCTCTGATGTCGAAGAACCGACTGCCTCGTCTTTTGGGGGTAAGTTCTTCTCAATATATGCACTCATTTTAGGTTGGAAAGTTTGCATTTTTGTATAAAATCCTCATTTGTTCTCCTTTGCGAGGCATTTGAGAAGAGTCGAGGTCCTCCTTTGCGGGGATCTGGGCTAAAACAAGTGTTTTGCATAGCCAAAACATCTGTCAAATCAACGAACAAAGCGATTGTCGTGTTTGCGAGGCGATTGAATTTGTCTTCGGCGAGGCGGTTGGGGATCTATTTCTTTGGCGAGCGGTTAGCTGTCGCCCTTTGGCGAGTCGATTCGAGGCGTCGTGATGGCGAGGCGGTTGTGATTGTCTCACTCTTGGCGAGCAGGCTGTCTGGCTATTTGGCGGTCGGTGTCCCAACTTAGCCATTTTGATGTTAATTTTGACCCGGCACTTACAAGTATATGTGTGCTTTGCGCTTGAGTTTCCCTACAAGATTCAATGTTCATGAGCGAGTGGATTGCCGGCTCTGTGTTTTCCTCTTCTCAAGAGATGCCACTAGTGGTGATGCTCCTCTGCTTTCGGTCCAAATCGCCTCGAATTATTGGGCGTTAGAACATGGTGATCGCCGTGATTTACTTAAGAATGATCACCGACGCCCCATCGACAAAAATGCCGGATCCACGAGATAATGAGGAAGTCCGGCTATTTATTTGGGGATTACATTCGGATCAAAAGCCTTATCCGCTCGTGACCGAACCATGGTCGTATGAAGGTGATGGCTCTAATCTTTATTTACCTCCATTTGCGGCATCATTCACTCTTGCGGTTGCGCAATTTATCGCTTAAGAGGAATATGTCTTGGAGGTTGATCGAGGATATGGAACGATACACCGCGATATATTGGTAAAGATCTTGTTCGAGGTTCTAGTGACAAAATTACGCTCGTGCTTTACCCGCCTTGTAGGTCATGACAAAGACACCTCATAATGAACTGATGGTCAAGGTGACACCTTGAAGAATCGCTTAGCCAAAATAGGAAGGAGTTGCCTCTAAGAAATCTCATCGGTGCGGTTGGGTACATTCTATCACGAATCGATGGTGGACACGGATGACGCTTACGCTCTAATCGATGGAGTCGGGAACTCAAAGAAATTGATTATATGTTCCCATCCGTGCTAGCATGTATGGAATTCCTCCCACCATATCATTTCCTCGCATTCTTTGGAAATCTACAACCCGTGATAGCAACACTTTCCCGACGAAAAATGGGGAATTGGGTCTACCACTTCATGAAATGATGAAGATTTCGGTCTTCCAATGGGTGAAGCACCATATCAAGAATATTTTCCGGCAATCGGCGATTGAAGGAAATGAAAGAGAAGAGATCACTGTTTATGAAATTACGTGGGAGCTAACTTGCCACTATCAAGGCGCAATAGCGGCGGTGGGCGTGAAGGCTAGGAGGCTTCCGCAGATTAGTCATAAACAGTCACGATTATCTATTCCGTAACTTAGAGGATAACGAGGATGTAAGTGAACGTAAAACCGCCACTTCTTCGCCATCAACAAGCCGATTGCAAAGATCAATGCCCAATCCTTCACTACCCCATATCTTTGAGGGCAAAATTCTAAGGGGACGGTTTGAGACTTTCTTGTGGCAACTACAAAAGCAGATCAAACCACAAACTCTCTTGGCGGGCTACTTGGCTATCGGTTGAAGAAATGTGTAGTCCCGCACCAATCTTCGATGCCCCGCTTTAGAAGTGCTTTTCCCACCGTTGAGCTGGTCACCGGTCGTCGCTTTCTTCTTCCGCAATGGTGGCAGATATTCATGGTGGACTCCGACGGATAGTCTCGGTTTTCTACATAAGGGCAAAGGGTCTTCTAGCGACATCCCAACTGCCAAAGTAGAACTACCGTATACTTATTTGATGGCTCGCTCGTACTCCATCGTCGGATCGATGTGACCCCGACATAGTAGATTATCAAGCGCCTTATTCTGAATATTGGAAGAATGTAAATGGAAAGCGAGACGCTGGTTCAAGCGCCTCGCCAACTCGTAATTGCCAAGAGTTGGGAATTCTTTAAATGTTTCCAACTTTTCAGCCGATATGATGACATCTTTGGTAGATCTTCGGGCCTAGCGGAAGTCGAACTATTCTGGATCTTGGTTGTTTCCGATGGCTAATGAACATTCGCATCGGTTACCTGATTTTCCGGGTGAAGAATTCCTGCGACATAGAGCCTTATCTCCCATGCCGTTTCTCCCGTCAATTCGGCTATGATCAAATCTACATCGGGAATCCAAATCGGGGAATGAAGACTCATGGAGGTCTTATTGACGGTGCCCGCTACCGTATTGAACATAAGCGGCCGCACCAATGCCAAGTTGATCTCCTGGCTGCCGAGCGAAGCTTGGATGACTTTTCTATATCAGAATGGCTCATTGCGGCTAATGCTCCCACGGAAGTAGAACATAACAGAGAGCCTACACCAACCCGTGCTTCCCCCAAACGAGCTCGTCCTTCAAAGAAATCAAAAGGCAAGAAGAAGGTCACCCAAGAAGAGAGTGAAGAAGAGGAATTTGATTATCTGATCCACCGAGAAGAAGAAAAGCGGCTGACGTTATTGAGAGTCGAATTGGGCCGAAGTTGTAGTACCATCGCCTCGCCGCTCTCGGTTCGAAGAGATGTACAGTCAAACCCTCTTCGTGTTCCACCTCCTCCAAGCTGCCCTTTGAAACGCCTCGCCAGAAGGTCGTTTTACTTATCCCCACCGGATGACGGCCGAGACAGGGAAGAAGAAGAGGTAGAAGAAGAAGAAGTAGCGACCGAGCTTATACTCAAAGAGGGCTCGCCCATCACCTACCGTTCATACTCCCTTCTATCGCAGGGCAATAATGCGTCTGAAGAAGGTCGTACATAGGCCTCATCGCATTTAAATCCCCAAAATCACCAACTCCTAAGGCGATAGACACCGATTTTCCGCCTAAGAGAAGGTATGACTTCGTATTCATCATCTCGGACTTTACCATTTCATCTATGATTATTAATTATTCCATTTTTTCTTATCCAAGAAGGCGAGGTTCGGTGAACCTTCTCCTCCAAGAGTGTTCACTTATGATGATCCAACACCAAGCTATGGATCGGGATATTCAAGATACCACTACCGGCCGACATTGACGCCCCTTCGTTTCAAGGTGTCACGCAGTACCACCATTTCATCCGATGGCGACTTAGAATCATGAAAGAGTCCAATTGGTTCCTCCACTTATTGCTAACGCTTCATATTCTTTTAGAAAAATTCCAAGAAATGAGCGCAAGCTGCTAGCCACCGAGCCAACTCCCCGTATGAGATTTGAACTTTACTTTTGTTCTCCTTCATTGAATTGAAGCACTAATACATCAGAATCGCAGTGATGAAAGAGCAGATTGAGGAAGAAGCAGCCTTCGCGAGAGCTTGATAAATCTATCGAACCCACTGAACCGCTCTTGGTATGTACATATATGTTATTATGATTCTCATATATATAGATATGTGTATACTAACACCCGTGAGCGTATTGTTGATGTCACAATGAAAGCCGAGGCCAACGGAGCCCGCATTACGAAGAGAATTTCGAGGGGTCATTTGAACAAAGCTTCGCCAAATGATCTCTTTCTCAATTTGATCCACATCCGATTTCGAGATGCTATCGAATCTACTCGAAGGAATCTACTGTAGAAGCTAGCTCTTACGGCGATGCGTGTCTTATCGTCCAAGTCTTGTCGCTTTTTTAGTGGATAATTGACACTTAATGGTTTTCTCACCGTAGGACTCATTACTACTCTTGTAGAACAAACTCCTGCGGTCTGTATTTGGAGATTCAACCCTTGTTCTCCCTCTTGAGTCCATCATTGTATCCACTGCTGTCGAGTCCGCTTTGTTCAACCCGACCACCAACTACTCAAGCCGAACTCGACCGCCGTGGTTCACGACCAACAACCAACTATGGAGCAAACAACTCAAATTGAAGGCCTATTATTCACCCGGGACCACCGGCTATCCAACCTGAAATTGAATCAACCCGGTGGTTCCCCAAGTCAATTGATGAGTGTAGAAACAACACTTGCCGGAGGATCTTCTAGCGTATCGGTATATCTTCCAATTTTGTTTCTCATGAAAGTTCAAGCATGTAAGACTTAAAAACTAACATTTCTTCTTCTACGCTTCTTCAAGATTGTATGACACGATCAAGGCGTTGATGTCTGATGATGATCCTGAGAAGGCGGTGATAAACGCGAGCTCAAGGGTTCATCTTTCATCAAGAATGTTATCGAAAGTCACAACCAAGGGCTTCTCTTAGTTCTTTCAAACGGCTTCTTGATCGGCGTGTGGCGTCCATAAGGGAAGAGGGCTTTTCGATTTAGCGGACTCTATCACGTAAGACTTAGCTCAATTAGAGCAAAATTAGAGAGCTTCAAACTACGGTCCGAAGGTGCTTCTTCTTACATCTCTTCTGGGTTGAATCCATCATGCAAGCTCGAGAGGTTAAGCGAAAGGCTGCGAAGAAGAGCTACAACAAGTGCAAGCCCAATCTGAGCATAAGGGCCACTCGATAGGCGGAATGAGGTCAATGCCGAATTGATCCGCTCAAGAGACGCAAGATCTTGAAATTGCTCGCCGAAGAAGGCTTTGAAGATGTCAAGAGGCTCACGCTCTTTGAAGATCGACTTGGCCACCAGAAGACTCGCCAAAATTAGCCGAGCAATTGAAGGCATCCGATGAGAGATCTGCTGGCTGGATCGAAAGATCATTCAACTTCTAACTATTAATGATGCTTCTAGAGTCCTTCGAGAAGGAATTGGAACAAGAATACTGATCGAAGCTGAGTCGAAGAACAGATCCGCCAATTCTCCCCATAGGACACTTTTGATCTTTGTTTAGTCGACAATGTATTTTAAACCCCATCATTTATGAAATAAAATTTACTTTTGTCAACTTTTATTCGTTCTTTATTACTTTGAGCGAATGGATATAACCTTAATAGGATTTTTGGCAAACCCTCGACCATCAGCAGTTTGATATGCCTTTACCAATTACCGTTTGAATTGGGCTAGCATGTAGATTATCTAAGTCCGTTCTACATATAACGTTGTGCTAAAAGAATAAATTCTCGGACTTTGTACTACGATATTGAATCGTAGGCTTTATCAATTATCACGGAATTGACTACCCTACGGGCGTGTTAGATCGACTTATTCCCGATTTAAGGACAGAATAACACCTACTACGCATAAATAGGCGTAGATTTAATATAATCGCCTATGTAATAAATACATAAACTTTTGAATTGTGTCTTCTGGGGCTTAAAACGAACCCGTTGTGTCTCTTGGGGCAAAGCGAACCCATTGTGTTTTCTCTTGGTAGCGAACCGTTGTGTCTTCTCTTGGTAGCGAACCCGTTGTGTCTTCTCTTGGTAGCGAACCGTTGTGTCTTCTCTTGGTAGCGAACCGTTGTGTCTTCTCTTGGTAGCGAACCGTTGTGTCTTCTCTTGGTAGCGAACCCGTGTGTTTTCTCTTGGGGCAGCGAACCCGTGTGTTTTCTCTTGGTAGCGAACCCGTTGTGTCTTCTCTTGGTAGCGAACCCGTTGTGTGTCTTCTCTTGGTAGCGAACCGTTGTGTCTTCTCTTGGGGCAGCGAACCTGTTTCATGAAAGAAATTAATAATAGGTGTTAATATTATCGGTGGCTTCAATCATTTAAGATTTTCACCAATGAGAGCTTAATGAATGTGACTGCTCACAAGTCAAATCATTCAATCTTTAGCGGCAATTATCACGAATATATTAGGGATAATATATCTTCGTGAACTTTCCGCTAATTGGCATCATTAACTTGTCACCATCTTGAGTGATCAGCGATATGCTCCATTTGAGTAGACCGTATCAATTATAAACGGTCCTTCCCATTTTAATTTTGAATTTGCCTTTCTTCTTGGAATTGAGAATCATCGATTGCGGACGGAGTACCAAGTCTCTTCCTTGAAACTCCGATGCCGACTTTCTTGTTAAAGGCTTTGGAAATTACGGCTTGGTATAGCTCAACTGTTGTTGAGCTCCCAAGCGTTCTCGTCTAACACCTCAAGCTCTTCAAGACGCTTTTGATGTTGCTCGCCGCTTGTCATCCCTATCGCAAGGGCTACACGGCGACGGAATTTGTATCTCTAAAGGCAAAACAGCCTTCACATCCGTGATACTAAGGAATATGGTGTGAATCCCGCTTGTTCGAATCAGAAAGCGATATGCCCAAAGAGCTTCACCAAGCTTATCATCCCAATCGCTTATTAGTTTTGACTAGCTTTGCTAAGATTTTAATGATAGTCTTATTAAAGGCTTCAGCCTAAACCATTTATGTGGGATTATAAGTCGTGGACTAAATGTCTTGTATTACGAACTTGCGAGAATCGGCGAAGGCGTTCTTGATGATGAGGACCATTGTCATGCACAATTCGTCTCGGAACACCATATCGATAGATAATATGGTGTTTAATGAATTTGATGACAAGATCGCTTTGACTTCTTTGAGTGGAATTGCTTCACCCATTTAGAGAAGTAGTCGGTAATTGCCAAAATAAAGCGATCACCTTTTGTCGACGGGGAATATGGGTCCTACCATCCATTCCCCATGTTTCAAACGGCCAAGAAGTAGCTGACGGGTGCAGATCTTCTGGTGGTTGATGCATGTAATTTGCATGTATTTGACACGCATGACATCGTCTCGCATATTCAATTGCATCTCTAATCATGGTCGGCCAATAATAGCCTAACCTTCTTAGTCTATCTCCCAGCCTTAGGACCAGTTGATGCGACCGCAAGTGCCGCCATGTGCTTCTTTAAGTGCCTCTTCTGCTCCTTGGTCGAAAGACATCGGAGTAACAATCCATCATATGTACGACGATAAAGTGTTCGAGATGCTGCGTTGTAGTAGAATCTCCGGGCTCTTCCTCCGATAGATTCCCTTTCTTTTATATCTTCCGGTAAAATACCGTGTAAGACATAATCTATAATAGGAAAGCCAATCTCAAGTTCGAGTCCCGCTGAAGTAGTATGTGTTTCCTTGACATCAAAATATATTACGGTATGAAAAGTTGGTGTGTCCTCACAAAGGACTAATTGTTCTCGCTTTGAGGGGTTGCAATAAAGCGACCAGTCGCTTAACGCATCGGCATAAGCGTTCTGAAGCCGTGGTATATATTCGATGAAGAAACTTTTGAATGATTCTGCCATCTCTATTGCGCTTCATGATATGGGATCAAACCGATTTCTAACTTCATAGTCTCCACGAATTTGCTTAACTATGAGTTGAGAATCTCCGGCAGCGCCGAGATATTTGACCCCCCTTTTCGCAAAACCGAGTCCAATAAGTAATGCATTGTACTCGCCACATTATTAGAGCACGGTTCCATCAGTGAATAAGCTCGAGGCATCACGTGTTTCTCCGGGGAAACTAAGACAACTCCGACTCCGGCAGAAATCTTAGAACATCCAGGAGCACTCGCCACATTGGTTGCGCGGGACGCCCGTCAAGTATAATTGCCACACATATTCATGAGAAGTGTGATTGACCTCATAGGTTTCGTCGGGTAAATCTTCATAAAGTATAGCTTTATATTGTGGCCAGTGGCTAGAAGATCACAAATCGCTTGTCCCTTCACCGACCTGTGTTTGAAGTGGATGTCGTATTCGCGAGGAGTAATGCCCATCTCGCTAATCGCCAATTCAAAGAAGCCGGTTGTGTCATGAATACTGAATTGGGTTAACATCCGAGATGACATGTATCGCCCGGCCCAACCGTAATGACGATTTTCGAGTGCAAATACCAAAGCTAGGCATTCTTTCGATATCGATATCGAGATTCACCACCATTGTCCGACTTAAATAATATCTTGCTTGTTAGTGACCGTTATCATCATCTTGTGCTAATAAAGCACTTAATGAATGGTTGGTCGCTCGACATAAATCAAGAACGCCTTCCGATTTCGCACGACGAGAACAGAGGATTTGATAGATATATTTTAATATCTTCAAAAGCCTTCGACAAGCATCATCCCAAACTAATGAAACACCCTTCTTGGCTAGCTTGGAGAACGGCCGACACTTGCCCGCAAGGTTCAAATAAACCGCCTTATGTAAGCCAATCTCCTTGCAACCCTCGAAGTTCTTTGAGATTCTTCTGGGTTGTAACTCATTAATCGCCTTCACCTTATGCGGATCAATATGAATTCCCTTTGGCGTGGCGACAAAACCAAGGAATTTACCACCGCCATTCCTGTGAATGACTTAGTTGGATTCATCTTCAATTGATGACCCCGCATAAGTTCAAATACCGCCCCGAGATCTTTAATATGATCGCTTTATCCCGCTTTTCACTACTAAATCGTCAACATAACATTCGACGGTCTTTCTTAGATGATCTTCAAAATATTTGTCATTGCGGTTGATAAGTAGCTCTGCGTTCTTGGACCAAAGGGCATAGCGGTATAACAAAGATCTTAGAAATCGAAATGAGGTATGTTTCTCATCGCCGATGCATCTTGATTTGATTATATCCAGAGAACTGGCCCATAAATGACATTCTTTCAAACCCACACGATATCTATGATGACGCCTGTGATGGGGAGTGGAAAGTCATCTTTAGGGCATGCCAAGTTTAGATCTCTGAAATCGATGCAAACTCTAATTGTCCCATTCTTTTTAGAGCGGGAACAATATTTGCGACCAATCGGATGTTGCTCTTCCCCGATAAAGCCCGATTTTATGAGCTTTAACTTCAGCTACGATCGCTTCCATAATTTGCGGACGAAATCTTATTTGTTGTTGTTTCACGTGTTTAGATTCCGCTTGATATTAAGTCGATGCATCGCTACTCGATCAAGCCCGTGCATGTCTTCATAATTCCAGCTAATACATCAATATATTCGAATAAGAGAAATCAATTCTCTTTTTCTTCCGAGGAAGACTACCACTCACTAATATGGGTTTCGGATTATCTTCATCACCCATATTAGCGAACAAGCTGCATCTTGGTGGCGGTTCTCTTTGTTCAAACCTATCTCCTAATCAACATTTAGATGGAAAGTCCAAGGGTCTTCCCATTACGGTAAATAATCATCTTCTTGGTGGGACTTATTGTGGTCATATTGGACATTAGCCCCTTGAACACTTCACCAAGACTAAAACCAATCCTGTGTCAAGAATCGACGAGCCGCCATGATCATCAATTTGCCAACAAAGATTCGCCGAGGATGAAGAAACATAGCCCGCACTCTTTATATTCATAATAACGATCGGGCTTTCCCTTGAACATGAGAGAATTGGCGGAATCGAACACCGCGTCCGGCCAAGACCAGCCCGTAACGGTTATATCCCCATTTCTTCATGTAATGAATGCGCTTGTGAGCTATATTTGGAAAAATGTTTGCCGCGGATCGTCGTTGCTATCTTGATTCCTCACAATAATCTTGTGGTGGAGATTTTCTTCCTTTTCCAAAGATTGTTTGCTTTGCATCTTTCAAAGGAAGGAGGAATGTTGATCCGTCGAACTTTGAAGGCATTTCTTCACCGTTCAATGACGAGCGGTACATGCACATCATGATCCCCTGCATAATACCCGCATTACAAGATCAACACTATGTACATACTCTAAATCGTCATTTATTATATGTTCATCGACAAATTTGCCGGTTACAACTTTCTCTGACGATTGACTCCGTCAAGATCGATTACAAGAGGTTGATGTCATTAAATACAAAGTTTCCATCGTGTCGAGCCCGACCTCGATATCGGCTTCATTACCGCTGTCCGCACTCGGGCCGATGGTTCAAGATCGGATTCAAAGACCATACAAAAGAGAGTCAAGAAATAATTTTCTAACCCCTTAAATGGTTGCTTATCGCGACCACGTCTTGACCACATTATCGTGTCGACATACTTCAAGCATCGATGTAATGTGGATGGGACTATAAGGCTACCGTGGATCCAAGGTCGACCCAATAGTAGATTATCTGAAGTCTCGCATCGATTACATAACATGTAACCTCAGATTTGAGATCTCCAAGCGGCACTTTATCCGATTTTACCCAAAGGTCCGGACCACCGGTATTAAATCCATAAATCACCGCGGCTCGAGAAGCCAACTTGCTAGCCGGAATTCCAAGATGATACATCAACCGGAGTGGCATAATGTCGACCGCAGATCCGTGATCAACTTGAATCCCGCTGACGTTAATCGAGCCAATGTACCCAAAGGAAGTATAATGGCCTCGCCATGCTTCGAATTTTTCACCGCATATCCTCTCGGGTAAAGGTTATGCAAGGAAATTGTGTTGTCGCCAAGTTGCGTTGTTCGGTCTTCTCCTAACCCGCTTGACTTGAGTGATAAAGCTTCAATCGCCTAACGCCTCGTAAGGCTTCTAGTCTCTTTAGAAAGACGTAGTAACTCATAAAGAGTTATCCCATTTGGAATGTTGGCCAACCGGGTCATAACGCCGAAACGATATGATGAGCGAACTTCGGTTTGTCCCTCTAATCGGATGATTAAATCGGACCGCCGACTTGCACCTCTTGAGGTCAGTTTATCTTTCCGCTTGGTTGTATCCTCTTTGGCTACTTCCTTGTTGCCGACTTTCGTGTTGTGTTGGTGGAGTCATTGCCACCCCAGTTCGTTAGAGTTTTGGCATTCGAATCGAATTTCGGTATTGATAATCAATTTATGCCCACTTCGTAGCATAAGCCGGGTTACCTTCTCACACGAACTTCATGTTCATTTTCGATGACGAAGAATTGAGCTTTTTCGCCACCTCTTCCTGAATTGCCAAATATGAGCACGAGTTTGCCTTTATGCTTGGACTTCCGTGTTGAAGAAGACCCCGCCCATTGCTCATCTTGAATAAGATCTCGATGAATCCAAAGTACTTCGCCATTAGAGTCGTGGTATGATACCAACCCTTTCTCGACGCTGCCCATGTGGATCATCATTGACCGCTTTGACTTTAACCTCGTGGACAATCTTCAGAATATGGCATGGGTAGTAGAGATCCAAAGTTGATGGCCACCATATTTGAACCAACTTTCTTCTCCTTCTTCGCCGCTATGATTCCCGTGATCGATTAGAGCTTGAATTTTGTCTTTAAGAACAAAACAACTCTTGGTGGGATGATGGACCCATACGTAATGCATACGGATACTTGGGATCTGAGGTCTTGTTAGCCTCTTCTTGATTTGTGATTGGAGGCAATTTGATCTTGTTGTTATCAAGAGGTATTTGAAGATAATTGGCACTTCTTCCTCTTTGAAAGTATAGCTCTTTTGGAACCTAGCATCCTGAGCCTCTCGCAATTCTTGAGGTTTTGTTGAAATCTCAATTGCGGTTCTTCTTTGTTGTGAAGCTTGTTGTTGCCGTTGAATGCCCGATTTGCTTCAACAAAGATTAGCTTGCGCCTTTCCTTTGCCACGAGGCACAAAATTCGCTTTGAGGGAACCGCTGTGGGTTCACCTCTCTCATTCTTCTTTCTCCCCGATGAACCGCTCCGCTTCTTCACCATTGAGTTTCAATTCCTTCCAAGTGGTTGGTGGTGTAACCCCATGACTTCCAACAATTCTATAGAAAGATTGTTGTGGCAAGTCTTCAATATGAACTCTTGATGGTGGATCTCGCAATTCATAGCTTTATTATGAAACGCTTGACGAAGGTGTCAATTGTCTCCCCACCTTTTTGTTTCTCATCTAGGAGAGTTCCAATGGAAACTTCGTGTCATCATCAAAGAAATTAACGAGAAAAGAGCTTTCCATGTCGGTCCAACAGGTAATGCTCCCAGCCTTTGAGTCTTCGATACCAATCGAAGGCAGCCCTCAAGGGTACCGATTTAATGACCGAATCATCAAAGGCTCATTTCCCGAGATCACCCCCAAGTGAGATTTGAAATAGATCAAGTGCTGTGTAGGCGAACCCCTCCCGTCAAAAGGTGTGAAATTAATCAAACTGAATTTCGGCGGGTAAGGGATTGAATCCCACTCTCTCGGATATGGACACGGAATTCCGGTCTTCTTAACCTCTGAGCAGTCATTAAAGCATTAATTTTGCCTTCAAGCTCCTTCATCTTTTCATTTTCATCCTCGGCTTGTTTTGGATGATTCCTAGTAAGAGGAATTGGAATACTTCCGCCTTGGGTAGCGAACACCTTTTTCTTAGGAGGTTTATCGGCATAAATGTGTTCATCTATCTCGAATCCTTGTCTTGACATTATGGGTATCAAGATTGATAGCTTTACCACATTGACTAGATCCGTGTCGCTGACTAGATCCGTGTCGCTGACTAGACCTGTGTCGTTGACTAAACCCGTGTTGTGCAACCGCATGGGTTTGCAATTCCTCATCTGTTGCATAGCTAGCTCCATCTCGTTCTCATTTCAGCCTTAAGCTCTTCTCTTTGCTTGGCTAAGGCTTCTTGTAACATTTGAGCCGTGACATCGAGTAATGGTAAAGCCTCCTATGGTGACGACTCATACTTGAAACAAGATCGCCTCGGCTATTGCCGAGCAAAGGCCGGAAATTTCATCTTCTGATGAATCTCCTTCATGCATTCTTCTATAGTCAATGCGTCGTAGCTCGCAATTGCAATCGGACATTCTCTCGAAATTGAGACCGACCTTTCCTCGAGGGAAAAGTCGGGATCTTCATCAATGCGGTGCTTTCCCTTTGTTTACCATGTTAATAGTAACTTCGTGAAGTTCGCCGGTTCGATGGTAGATTTTCTCTTTCTTGAGTGCGTCTTGACTCGGCGATTCTTCCGTTCTTGGCGGGGAAAGCCTTTGAATCTGAAGCTCTTTGTGGTTGAGCATTTGATTCGAATGCACATCCCGACAAGAACGCCTTGATTAATTGTGCACACTAACAAGAACAATTTATTTCATCAATCGTTCTCTTTCTTGTGTTGCCACCTCCACCGATGGCATAGTTGATATGGTTTGTCACCCCAAGTATAACGCTGTTCTTAACCGAGGACACGCTTTTGGGGACGCCGCCATTTGACTCGGGAGACAACTTCCGTCGCTTGGCTTCATCATCTGAAGTTGCTTCGCATGAATTACTGTGGTTTGATCATTTTTGTGACTTTGCGAGTCACTTTGTTTCTCCAGCAGCCTCGTGGACCCCTTAGGGATGCTCAAACGAGATGCGATAGGAACTCTTGAGGCTTGCTAAGTCCCGCTTTGCTCGTAACATTGTTGTGTGCGTGTTGAATGACTCAAGCGTCCGACTTTGGACCAAGGCGGTGAACACGAAGTTGAAGGATTACGTCGTTGGTATATTGCCGTAAGAAGTGGACGGAAGAGGAGGAAAAGTGCATTTTCCGCTAAGGCATGAAGCTTCTTGCCTGTTGTGGCGGTTCCTGTATCTGCTGGCGAGGCGATTTCTACTACTTGTTGGCGGCGGCTGCGCTGTCACCGGTGGCGAGGCGTTCACTATCTCGGTGAAGACTAGCGGCGAGGCAACCTCTGAGCGATTTTGGCGTCGACTTTGGAATCAAATTTTGTGATTTTGAGTCGATTCCACAGTTGATTTTGACTCTTGTGCCTTGCGAACAACGACGTCTTGCGAAGCAATCGTGCCTAGCGCTTTTAGGCGCTCCTTTTGTCAATCGGGTCCTTTTGACGAACCCATTCTTCCTTGGGAGGAGTGTTGAGGGCTGAACTTGAGGCATCATAGGCTGGCGGCCTCGATCCGTGAGTTCGTATTGTAATGAACTCCGCCTGCTGATTCCATGGCCTTGGCAAGTTGTCCGCCATCTTTGACGCCGCTTTGACGCAGCCCTCTTCGCCAAAGCGTTGAGATCTTGTTGAATGACTCCTTCTTCCGAAAAGAGTCAACTTGAGCAGAGCTCCCGCTTTGAGATCCGCCGGTGTTGTTGTCGGGAAATCGCCTGCTTGAGATTCATTGCTTCCCAACGTAATCTAACCTCCTTCTTTGGAGATGAAATCCTCCGATGCGGGCGAGGAGGACTTTGATGAAGAAGAGGAGAGATATTCTAACTTGGCTTGATCGAAGAAATAATCGATCCATCGACCATGAGGTCGGCTGTCATTGCAAAGGCGACACAACGATCTCGGCTCGAGACCGCTATTCCCATCAGGTCGCCATCGTTTGGGTCGAAAGTTGATTCCATTGCAAAACTTGAGAAAATTACACTTTTATTTTCAGTTACAAAGAATTTAGATAACTTTCTTACAAACTTCGAACAAAAGATACTACAAGTGTAGATCTCCTCGCTTTTGTGGGACTTTTCACGTCTTGGGGCCAGCGTAATCAGTGGACCACCGTCGGTGATCGTCGAATCGGCGGGGTTTAGTTGATGCTTCGCAAAGGAAACAAGAACTTCAAGAAATATCTTAGCAAAGTAAGATATCTACTCTTCCCAAGAATTAAGGCAAAGCTTAATCTCGAGGAATCTCCGCTTGGACCGTGTTCTTGAACTTTGGAAGCTTGGATTCTCTCTTTCTCCTTACAAAAGCTCGATTTTTGTTTGATCTCTCGATTGCCAAATGCCGCATCCCCGCCCAAGTGGATGTAGGGGGTATTTATAGTCCTTGGGAAGCGTGCCCTCTGAAGAAACAAGTCATAAGTGCTCCATTTGCGGTTAGCGGCGGCGGTACCTCGCGCTATCTTTGCGCTTCATTTGGCGGCGATGTCGGTATTTCGCTGGCCCGGCGATATGGCTACCTACTTGTGGCGAGGCGGTGTCGTCCATTTGTTATGCGGTTTGTTGCTTTTAAGGCGATTAAATGCCCTAAAATCACTTAGTGGGCGATTTTCGCGTGATAACCGCCCATTAAAGTATCCGAACGCCTCTTTGCTTTTATAAAGTCAAGTGGGCCCCATCAGCATTGATTTGACCCTTCAAGAGCCCGTTTAAGTATTACGGGTGTCTGCATTTGGCGAGACAGTAAGTGCCTCGCTAGTTGCGAGACACATCAAGGTGTCTCGCCGTGGCGAGGCACCAACAAGTGTCTCGCCATTAGCGACACATCAAAGTGTCTCGCCGTGGCGAGGCACCAACAGTCTCGCCCAGATGACACACACAGCGCTCGCATCACGAGACATGAACAAGTGTCTCGCCGTGGCGAGGCACCAACAAGTGTCTCGCCAGAAGCAGACACAATCTTCTCATGTGTTGACTTCTTGAGATTTCGACGACGTTGTCCTTCGATCTTCTCATAATTTAGTCATATTTGAGGTTCTTCAGCAATTTTTGATGCCTACATCATGTTAGTTAATACTCCTATTGCAGGTCACTTGAAGTTTTGCCCGACTACAGATGAGGAAAAGAGTGAGATGGAGAATATTCCTTACTCTTTAGCTGTAGGGAGTTTGACGTTTGTCATGGTTTGCATTCGGCCAGATATAGCTCATTCAGATGGCATTGTAAGCAGGTTTCCTTGTAATCCAGGATAAGTACATTGGGAAGGTGTAAAGTGGATCTTTAAATATTTGAAAGCATTTCCGGATTGAGTTTGAGTTTTAGAGGTTCCAAGCCAGTACTACAAGGTTTTGCAGATATGGATATGGCAGGTGATCTCAATCACATGAAGTCTATCTCAGGTTGGTTGTTTACTTTTGCAGGGGAAGCGGTATCTTCGCAGTCCAAGTTATAGAAGTGTGTTGCTTTATCTACGAAAGAGCAGAATATATTGCAACTGCAGAAGCCGGTAAAGAAATGGTTTGGTTGAGAAGATTTCTCTAGGAGTTAGGTTTGCAGCATATTGAGTATCAAGTTTTTATTGATAGTCAGAGTGCTCTTGATTTGAGCAAAAATTCTACATTCCACTCCAAGACACATTAATGTGAGATATCATTGGCTTCGAAAAGTTGTTGAGAAAGAGGAGCTGAAGCTACAGAAGATTCACATAGATAAGAATCCAGCAAAATTTTTAACGAAGACCGCTCCCAAAGAGAAGACCGAAGTTGTCGGCGACATTCCCGCATGGACTCGATGAGAAATCACATATTGACATACCCCTCGCTAATGGGAGGGGAGATTGTTGTGGGTGCAGCCCAACAATCAAGGCCCACATGCATTAGGTCCATCGTTATCAAATCCTTGGAGAGAAAGGATTTGGAGGGCCCATTTGAAATATGAATTGTATTGAAGGACTTGGGGGTTAATATTCCTTTATTAAAAGGAATTTGGTTCATGACAAACCCTGCAGTCGGTTTTTGAGAACAGAGAGCAAAACAAAAGGTAGGCGGTGTTCTCAAGGTGGGGGAGAGAGAGAGAGAGAGAGATGCTGAATTGCTCGGTTGTCCGATTGCAGTGATTCAAACGCTATTTTTTTTAGAACGATGACACCATCAATAGTACGGTATGGTTTCTCCGTGGGTGTTAGAGACTTAAGTTGAGACGGGTTTTAGGGTTTTGGTGCCCTAGAGATAACACTGTATTTTCTCTTATGATTTAATGCTCAAGTTTGGGTGTAGCTTTGAGGATTTATACTTTTGATTCGTAGTGGAATATTTCTCTCTGGATTGCCCCGTGGACATAGGCATGATTTTCCGAACCACATTAAATCTTGGTATTTGATTGCGTGTGATATTTTTGTTGGTGCCGTATTATTTGTTTCTTGTGTTCAATTCCGTAGATAATCTCCACAAAATTCCTAATATTGACGATATCCCCGAACATCCTTGATGGTCTTTCTTGTCAAAGATGTTTTGACATCCTTGATGGGCAAATGCCTTCAAGGGTGTTCTGTCAAAGATGTACATTCTTGACGGTACCGTCATCAAGGATGCTACATCCTTGACGGGATTTGTCGACGGCTTTCCTCGACGGGGGCCCATCAAGGATGTCCATCCTTGACGGGATTTTGAGCATCCTTGATGGGATTACCTATCAAGGATTCACAGTTTTTACTAGTGTCATTGTTAGACCAAAGTAAAACAAATTGAACTATTTTTTATAAAGATAAAAGAACTCATAAAGCAACAATATTTAAAAATAAATAGACTAATAATTCAATCACAAAATATGCTTATCTTCATGTATACAGTAAAAATAGGATAAGCAATAAGTGCAGTTATTAAGATATAATATTTGCTTTGAATGAAATGTTCAATAGAGAATAGGTCGAGATAGTAAGTCATGTATAACTGATCTCACTAATGCACTAGCAAGTGATAACATTATACTTAATAGCGTTAAGAAGACTTGAGATAGATGTAAAAGAACTTGGATGGAAACAACTAAAAATTATAGGCTTCAGCCTCTTTTTTTCCTTGAATTATTAAATTTTAGGTAAAAACATCATTACATTTGACATGACACATAGCACTAATGTGACTTAAAAGATCAAAATATCCCTTAAATTATTAAAATTGCCCTTTATGATATTTTTTAAAATATTTTCAACTCTTTTGTAATTTCTTCTTCTCTTGTTTATGTTTAGGCTAGGCTAGGGTCCTGAACCCTGCCTTTTTCATTTCTTTTTTTTTTTTTTTTTTTTGCTGAAAGTCCTTCAAAATGCCTTTTTATAAAGTTCGTTTTGTTGTAATTTATGGGGGTTATGTGAAAAATACAAAACCCCAAGAGTTATGATGACACTCACCGTGATATTCTTACATAGGGCTAAATATCAGAAAACCCCTCATAACTTTGGACAATTATCGGAAAACCCCACTAACTTTCAAAGTATCGGAAAAACCCCGCTTAAATATCCGGATTATCACAAAAACACCCTTTAGCTTTCAGATTTTATCAGAAAATTCCCTTAAATTAGGGGTGTTTTCTGATAAAATATCAAAGTTAAGGGAGGTTATCTGATATTTTCAAAGTTAAGGGGTGTTTTCTAATAATCATCCAAAGTTAAGAGGGGTGTTATGACATTTAGCCTTCTAAATATATTCTTCCTCTTCTAAACACCCCTGATCACCATCATCGTCGTCAGCGTAACTTACACTTCGCAATGGAGGGGAACACCCTACTGATCCTCTTCGCCACCCTCTCCATCATCATCACCTCCACAGTCCTCCTCCTCCTTCTCAGCCATCGACGTCATCCGAATTCCTCCCCTCCCCTCCCACCATCTCCCCTTCCTCCGATTATCGACTCCACCTTCTTTCCGTTTTCCTGTTTTCTGTTCTTCCGCTTTCTTTCACCTTACACCTTTGTCCTCTTCCCTCGAAGCATTCAATGGGATCGAACGAACTGCCTCGCTCTTCCTTTTGACCTTCACCCACGACCACACCGCCTTCGGAGTCTCCCCTATGGCCCCTCTGGCAAAGCCAGCGCCGCGACCGCCCATGCTGTCCTCTTCTCCCCAGCCATCATCCAGTCCCTCTCCGCCGGCGTCATCCATCAAGAAGTCAAAGTTATGCTAAGATCTCTTCTCAAAAGGAAAAAGGAACAGGAGTATGTACTTTACGGCCGAAGCTGGAGGTGACGATGAACGTGATGACGAGGGCCGTAGCGGGGAAGCGGTGCTTTGGGGAGGATGAAGACGACGTTACGGAGATCGGGAGGAGGTTCCATTGGCTCGTCGAGGAGTTCTTCCACGTGGTGAACGGGGTGCACGTCGGGGATTATTTCCGTTCTTGAAGTGGGTCGGGGCGGGGTTGTGGGATAGGAGGAGGAGGAAGAGGCTGGAGAGGGAGCTTGATGAGTTGGCGGCTGAGTTGTTGGAGGAGGTAAGAAAAGAAAGAAACAAGAGAAAAGACAATAAGAGCAAGATGAAGAAGAGCACTACTGCGCCTACTACTGTGGTTGAGACTTTGGTGGAGATGCAGGAGTGGGAGGGGAAGGAGACCTACAATGAAAACTACCTCAAAGGAATGATACAGGTACACTCATAAAAATGAATTTTCTTTTTTAAAAAAAAAAAAAAAACGTGTTAAACAAAACTGGTACTGCATAAAACTCAGGAACTGTCGTGATCCATCAAAACTGCGGAATTGTGGTGAAGGTTAGGATTATAATTCTATAAGCTAACATGTTCTTATAAATTGAGACCTCTTTTATGGGTTGGAAACCTCTCACTAAACTGTAAGGCCCAGTTTGACAAAGGGTTAAAGGGTTAAGAAAGACGGATTAAGGAGAATGATTAACGTAGTTAACTCATTTGATAACCCGAAAAACTAAATTATTAACCCGTTATATAAGTTTTATTTTAGCCTTTGTGATCATTTTTAGTGTTTAGAAATAACAAGGATTTTGACTATTTTCTTTATAAATAGAATGGTTAACTCTTTATCCTTCTAAATAGGAGTATTAGTAAACCCCTCATTTTGAGGGGTTAACCCATTTTAATCCCTCTGGAGGGGTTAGCGTAACTCTTATGTATTTTTTGCTTTTGACAATTTATAGAGGGTTAACTCACTTTAACCATTGTATAGAATTTTTGTGTTTGGCGGGTTAAGAAGGGGTTATGTCTCTTTAACCCCTCACTTAACTTATTGCCAAACGGCACCTAAGTGTTTTATTTTAATCCTGCGTTAAAATTTGAATTTTTGTGGCCATGTTGGAATCTTGTTATGTGCTAATGGAGACTTTTGATGTGGTACCACCAAAGCTATCTAAATTTTTTTGTCAGCAAATTTCTAAAACGGAGATATCTATGATGGATTTCGGTCCATGGAAAGAGCCCTCCGCATGTATACATGAGCAAATGTTAGATATATAAATTATAACCCTCAACCATTATCACAACTTCTTGTAGCAATTGGAGGGTTCCTTGATGAAGGATAGAGAATATGAAAAGCTTTTGTGAACTCAATTGTGTTGAGGGTTGGCTCCATCGACTTTTTCTACTCCATGAATTTACTTTGATATACTTGCTGATATGTGATACACATTAGGGCTATCTTTTCTCAAACCTATCACACATCAATTAATACATCATGTAAGTATGGTGGAAGCCACCTCTAGAATCCATAAGAGTCACTTCAGTACAACAAAAGTTATAACTTACGATACTTTTTTGTCACCTCGCTACACATCTTTGTGTCACACAAATGGAGCACAACACAAGTTGAAAGTATGGATTGAGCATATTTGGAGAGGGTCTTTCTATACATGTGGGAATTTGTTACAAAACTGGCGACACATACATGTGTTGAGTTGCGAATATATTGGTGTTGCGTTCCAATTTTCCTGTTTTTGTCTATCAATTAATGTCCTTGTATCAACTTCCTACCTTATCCCCAAACAATCAGGGAAATATGCTCCTTTATATTTCCATTAAGCTCTACAACAATGTTAACTTAGCAAAAGTATTTAAAGTGTTCAATTTTTATTAACTAAGCCATGTAATGTTGAACGACAGAACAATGCAAGTCCATCTCGTTTAAGTATTCCATGAAAGATTAAGTGGTTTTCACTTTCATGTTATTTCTTCTTCTTTTTTGAAAGAAAGAAAATGAAGTTCCCTGCTCATATATATATATATATATATATATATGATATCAAAATTTACCTATCCCACCCTTGAGTTCCATACCCCAAGAGCACAATTCAACACCCTAGAATAGGGAGAGGGCCATGACCGCCACCTATTGCAAGGGGAAAACGAGAACTTGGGCTAGAGAAGATCAAGAGGGGATTAACTAGATGATAACAAATAAGAGAGTCAAACACACTGTAAGTGTAGGAGCTATCATCCAGCTCATACATACAAACATAACCAGCACAGGCAAAAGAAGTAAGACTAGTAGTTTTAATTACAACACATTGTTTGATTCCTTCCACACTTAGACTGGAAGTTTTCCCCCACCTGAGCAAAATCTCCAGATGAAGAGTCTTCTTTCAGTAGCAGGTATTGCAGTCCCTTGTCCATAACCACTTTGTGAACCCCAACAGCTTTCTTTGATGCTAAGGTACATGTTATTTCTTATCTTACGACATAAATATGTATTGTGACTTGCAATATTTTTTATTTGCATCGCTGTTGTTTAACTCTTTGCAAATAACACGTACCACACTGCTACATGTGTCATAAAATAAATGTTGACATGTGCAACTTTTGTTGTGGTGCTTCTAGAATTCATATCGCCTAGTGGGGTGATCCTGTGACGAACCATTGTACCAAAGCATTTATAGGTTTATAATTATGAAGATCTATGTTATTAACCAAACAGTAATTGGGAAATAGAGGTTATACCGTTTGCTTATAGCCGGTATCATACTGTCAGGTTCAATATTATCGGTTATGACATTTTTTCTATAAATTTCATATGTTTGTTGATTACTAAAATTATATGTTTTCTGCATGTTTCCTATGTTTACTGATCCAAGTACAGTAATAAAATATTTTCTATGTTGATTCATTGATATATGTTTCTCTTCTTGTGTCTTTGGACATACATATGGACTTATGTATATGCTGCCTAGCTACTAATATACTTTTGAGAAATTAATTTCATTCATACGTGCAGAGTCTGCTATTGTCCGGGATTCCCACTATAGTCCAGCAGCTTGAATGGACGATGGCTCTTCTCCTCAACCATCCTGAAGCCAAGAACACCGCAACCTCCGAAATAAACACTGTCGTTGGCTCCAACCGCCTCCTCAGCTACTCAGACCTCCCCAACCTTCCCTACCTCAACAGCGTCCTTAAAGAATCTTTTCGACTCTGTCCTGTTGGTCCACTCCTCCTCCCCCGTGAATCAAGAAACGAGTGCACCGTTGGAGGGTTTTATGTCTCTTCTGGCACAATGCTAATTGCAAATGCATGCGCAGTGTACAGAGACCCTGAGCATTGGGTTGATCCTACAAGTTTCAAGCCTGAGAGGTTCTTGGAGGCTGAGGAGAACAAAGATTTGGAGACGTATTTTCCATTTGGGATGGGGAGGAGAAGTTGTCCAGGGTCCGGTTTGGCAATGAGAGTGATGCTCACGGCTTTAGGGGGTTTGCTTCAGTGCTTCGAGTGGGAGAGAGTCAGAAAGGAGCTCGTCGACATGACCGAAGGTCAGGGGTTCGATGTGCCCATGCACAAGCCGTTGGTGGCCAAGTATAGGGCTCGCCATGCTATGCTGCCTCTCTTGTCTTAGATCTTCTTCTTGAAGGTTTAATTATTTCAATAAATTTGGCCATGCGTACCTACGAATAAACTTGTTGTACTTGTAATATATAGAAAATAGAAACACTACTACTCTATATGTATTTGGTTGCTTTACATATATGATTCACACTCATAATATGTATGCTCCAAATTGTTTGTAAAGAAAGATCAAGTCAAAACTAAAATTTTTCAATATTTCAACGAGTATGACGTCAGAAATGAATCAAGTGACATTCTATATTGTAACATCGGAATCATTTATACAAGTTGTATATATAGTTATGACTATCAGGGAGAGTGCTAAAACTCAGCAGTCTTGGTGTTTTCGAAAACTTCTTAAACTCAGGAGAGTGCTCTTATCTCAGGTTGATTATATAGATGCCGAAGTTACACCGAAGGGAGATAGGCCACACCACCACATCATCAACTTACAAAACTTTGATCGGTAGACTTGAGAAACAAAACCGACTTCAATAGTTTGGAGTAAACTCACTATTCCAAAACATGCATTTGTATTTTGGGTGATTTGTTTGAATAGATTGCCTACTAAAGAGAAGCTAATGAGATATGGCATGTTGGATGAGGAAATCATCCTATATGCAACCTCGTCTTCGAGAATAGAGAACACCTATACTTTAATTGTCAATTTTCACTAATATATGGAGAGGTGCTATGGAATTTGTACAAGAAAAGAATGTGCCTAGTAGTTGGGATAACTCCATAAACCGATGGCAAGAAAATGGAGAGGAAACTCAAAAATAAACCGTGATAAAAGAGCTAACAAGCTATCTCTATTACATTTGGATTGCTAGAAATGCCATTGTGTTTCAAAGGAAAAAGCCAATGTGGAGGAATGCTTGCAACAAATTGTGTTCCACATGAAGATTCAAAGTAGTACGATTAGTAGAGTTCAAGATACAAAGAAGAATAGAGATTGGTGTGAGGCTATGCATATACAACCTCAGTTTGTTAAAAAGAAGAAGTTAAATCTTCCGGGTACAACCGGGTGTGTTTAAAAATATTTGGGTTTGTACACCCTGTTTTTTTTGTGGCTCATGTGCCAAATTTTGTTATTCAATAGTTTTTTTCATATGTGCTTGTTTTAAAAGCACTTGATGTACAGATCATAGTTGGGACTCATTGCAAAGTTTTGGTGAAATAAGATATACTTACTTACCGAAAAAAAATAGTTATGAATATCAGATTTCTACTTTGCTGATTTTTACACAAGTGGTATTTCACTATGCTTGCGCTAATTCACACGCGTATCATATTATTTACACGAAGCAAACAAAGCATAAGTTTAGTAAATAACTAAAATTGGAACTAATTTACAAAAATATGTTGTGCTCACGGTTGCCTTGGTAATGATTCAACAATGCGGACAGTGGCGGCATAATATTTGTCATATGAGGTTAAGACCCTAAAAACTTTATGGAGGGATCAACAAATAATAACAAGAAGCTACTTTAACCTTGTGAAGACAATTGTATAAACAGAAGGGGGCGGTTTGTATGGCGTATGTTAGCGCGCGATTCTCGTGGTGCTAATTTATTCACCAAGTTTTAATGGAAAAAAGAAGAATAGTGGGAAAAAGATTTTCAACATTGGGTTGAGAGCTTCAAATTCGAGTTTAAATTCTTCTGCTGGTCAAATCGATACTAGTTTTGTTGAAGATGGTTATGGTTTTGAATCTGAGGGTTTTGCTACTGAAGTAATGGGTTCAACTGGTCCGAAAGGGGAAAGGAAGAAGAAGACTATGGCTGAAATTTTAGAATCTACAGCTCCCCAGAAAGATTTACACGCCATTGCTCAAGTGACTGGACTTCAAGCTAGACATCTTTGTAAGTCTCCCTCTACTTTTAATGGTGAAAGTTCATCTAGGGTGTCGTGGGTGGATGATGTAGATTTGGTATATGAATCCACCGATTCTCCTTTAATACAAGCATCGAATTCTAAATCGAAATGTGATTCAGCTACTGTTCTATTGAATTATGTGCTTAATCCTGTTGAAAATCAGAGATCTATAATTAATCAAGAGACTACAGCTGAAAAATTGGGTTCTATGGCTAGAAATTCTGATTTCCCACCTTTGGTAACAAATCATGAGGTCCATGTTTCTCCACAAGAAAGTAATCCCGCAAAACTTGGGTCGGGCTTTATAGATAATATATAGAAAATCTAGTTGTGGACTTGATTTGAATTACATGCCTCCCGAAGTCTCAAGATGAGTAACCTTTAATGAGGAAGAATGGAATGAAGGGAGTGCTATATGGCAATTTTCTCTTATAGGGCAGGTGATTGATCTGAATGTTAAATTCAAGGCAATGGAGAGTTATGTACAGAAGCTATGGATTCAATTGGCTATACCTGAAATATGTCTTCTTAAACCAGGATTGTTTCTTTTTAAATTCAAGAATAAAGAGGCAATGAATGAAATTTTAGGGAATGGACCTTGGTTCTTTGGTGCCAGACCTTTATTACTAAAGCCATGGTCAATTGGGGAAGAAATTGAGAAGACAAACGAATGTGTTTATCCTATGTGGATTCAGCTGCTTGAATTGAGGTTAAACTTATGGAATGCCTAAGGGGATCAGCAAAATAGCTAGTGTGATTGGTCGACCAATAGCTAGTGACAAGCTCACTGCAAATCGACAAAGATTGGCTTATGCTAGAGTGCTCATTGAAGTAAATATGCCCCTCCTCCCGATCACATACCAATAAAATGTCCATCCGTAGATCATATAATCAAAAAGTGATATACTTAATTTAAACCCGTGTGTGAAGCATGTAAAAAGTGGGGCATGATTCAAAATTTTGTAAGAGGCAACCCAGGGCACAAAAATGGGTACCCAAGCAAAGTAATGTGACAATTCCTGCTGTGCAAATGACAAATGTTGTTTCTCTGGAAAATCAAGTGCAACATGGGAAAACTGTGCATGTCCCTGACATGTCTATGCATGTTTCTGGTACTGAGAATAGGGTGCATTCAAACATAAAAACTTCAAGCCAGAATGTATCAAATCCTGATATTAATAGGAGGTTTGATGGCCAAAGCTCTGTGCATGTTATGCACGCACAGTTACCTAAAACTGGGAATGCTGATAACTTTAAAGAGAAAAGTCATATACTTGAAGGAAACTCTTGGTCACAAGTTCAAGGAAATAAAACAAGGAAACATCCTGCAACCTCTTTTTCTACTTAATGGTTTGTTTAGTGATTTGGATCCTCTACCGTTGATAGAGGGGAAGCCAAGAATGAATTTCTTCGAATGTTAGGGTTTAAATAAAACCCCAAAGCATCACCGTAAGGTGTCACATAAATCAATACCACATCTCTTTCATTGCCTTACTAGAGACAAAAATAATGGAAGACAAGTTACAAAGAATAGGAAAAAATTGCAAAAATTGTAAGTGGCTATCAAATGGGAGTATTTTCGTAAAGCCGAATTTGGATTTTATGGGATCCTAATATTCTGGATGTTCATAGTATCTCTTTTTCAGCTCAGCATATCTCATGCTTTATTAAATCCTTTGATGGACAAATAAACTGTGCAGTGTCATCCATTTACGGATTCAACCTCATGGAAGCTAGAAAAGAATTATGGTCAGATCTCTGCCAACTTCAAAAGCAAATTGGTGTTGTTCCATGGCTAATCAGTGGAGATTTTAACACTATGATCAACAGTGAAGAAAAGCTTGGGGGTTCAACACTCACTGATGCAGATACAAGAGACTTCTGCCAATTTATAGAGGACTGTAAGCTCCCTCATCTTAAAACTCTTGGTTGTTATTACACTTGGACTAACAAGCAAAACTCTGATACTAGAGTTTGGAGCAGATTAGATAGGAGCTTAATCAATGATAAATGGATTGATACCTACAATTCTAGTCATGTTGAATATTTGTTGCCTAACTTTTCAGACCACTCCCCAGCTTTGGTCTCAATTTATGAGGATAATGTGAAGGGTAAGAAGCCTTTTAAATTCTTTAAAATGTGGATCAATCATGCTGATTACCTTCCCACTATAGAAACTATTTGGCAAAAGTCAATTGAGGGGTATGCTATGTACTCTGTTTACACTAAGCTTAATCTTTTGAAGGAAGCACTAAAGGCCTTGAACAAGAAGCATTTCAGTAATATTAGTGAACAAGTTCAGAGGGCTAAGCTTGACCTGGCAGAAATTCAAGGCAAAATCCAAAAGGATCCTCTCAACCCTACTCTTATCTCTAAAGAAAGGGATTGTGTCTCAACTTATAATAAATTGTTGAATTGTGAGCTGTCTTTCTACAAGCAAAAAGCAAGGGTTGCCTGGAGCATTAAAGGGGATAGAAATACAACTTTTTTTCCATTCTATTATCAAGGCTAAGAGACACCAGAACAGAGTGTTGGTTCTCTATAATAACATGGATGACAAACTCACTGATGGAGGAGA
>CM022704.1:83447935-83480414 GCA_012295165.1 Asparagus setaceus | reverse complement strand
TTATATATATATATATATATATATATATATATATATATATATATATATATATATATATATATATATATATATATATAGTATATATATATATATATATATATATATATATATATATATATATATATATATATATATATATATAGTGTGTGTGTGTGTGTGTGTGTGTGTGTGTGTGTGGAAAAAATTTAGATCAAGACAATGGATTATTTTCAACTAAGTAAGCATGTAAAAAATTTCATTAATTTTAATTAAAGGTCTAAGTTAAGACTTAAGTGAAGTATATTACTTTGAAAATTATTTTTTAAAATTTATTTAGAGTTATCATAAAAAGTGAACTGAGTATAAAACTAAATAAAGATTAAAATTTAAAATTATCAAATTGATCAATTATTAGTCAACTCTATTATGTTGGCAAGTGACACTATTTTTATGAAAATGACATAAAAGAAATAAAAATGGTAAGATAAAGAGGAAAAATGACTAAGATAAATAGAAAAATTGACTAGTCCCCACCCCTTCACCTAAATTTTGCATTGTCCTCAATGCAAATTCTATGATGCACAAAGTAAAGCAGATAAGAATTGAATCACTTATATTTATTCAGTTGACCTAGAACAATGATAGAAAATCTGACTTACCTTTGATATGAGGGGATGAAGTAAAAATTTACTTTTTTTTCATATATCCTTTTCTTTTCATTTTTTGAAAAGAACAAGAAACTCTCACATGAGAGAAGAATAAATTTTTTATCATTATTGTGAGACAAAAATAAAGATGTAGAATGAAAATTGAGCATGAAAAGCTTATACTTACAAAGAATCCTACCTTATTATTTGAAAATTCTACCTCAAAAAAGAGAGTATAGCATCCTATAATAAGCTATTGGATTGCAAACTATCTTTTATCGATAAAAACGAGAATAGTTTGGAGCATTCAAGGGGATAGGTGCACTAGTTTCTTCCACTCAGCTATCAAAGCAAACAGTCATCAAAACAAGATTATCTTTGCTATATAATAATTCGAGGGAGAAGCTAGCGGCAGGGATGATATTGTTAACAAACTCATCTCTTTCTACAAAGCACTGATGGGGACTTCTACTGTTACTGTTCCTCCAGACATCAATATAATTCAAAATGGGACATGTCTCAATGAACTACAAGCTACAAATCTGTCAGCACAGGTTACCAAAGAGGAGGTCAGAAATGCAGTTTTCTCTATGTCAGATGATAATGCTCCAGTCGATGGCTATAGTGTCTCATTCTATAAATCATGGAGTATTATTGGAGAGGATATCACCTTGCCATTGAAGAATTTTTAAAAGCAGTTGCTAGGTATGATCAACTCTACTACATTGTCTTTAATTTCTAAAGTGCAATGTCCCAAAACCCATCGATTTTCGACCTATTGCTTGTTGCAACTGCCTCTACAAGTTCATTTCTAAAATTCTAGCTAATAGAGTTCAATGGAGTTATGGGTTCTCTTATAAGCGAAGCTCAAAATGCATTTGTCAAAGGCGAGTGATTACTAACAACATCTTATTAGCTCATGAGATTGCAAAATACTATGGTAGGAAGCATTTATCTCCAAGAGTCATGTTAAACATTGATATTAGAAAGGCTTTTGACACTATCGGTTGGAGCTTCTAAAAGATATGCTAAGCAGTGCGGGCTTTCCAAGCGAGAATGGTTGATTGGATTATGGCTTGCATTTCTTCTCCTAAATTTTCCATCTCCCTAAATGGATCTCTCTATGGTTACTTCAAGGGTGAGAGGGACTACGTCAAGGTGATCCTCTCTCTCCTATCTTTATTTTGGAAATGGAGTATTTGTCGAGAAGGTTGGATTTCTTGAAAGCAGGATAAAATTCAAATTTCACCCCAGTGTGGTTCTCTCAAAATTACTCACTTGATATTTGCGGATGCCTTGTTGTTATTTGGAAGAGGTGATTTATATTACGTTCAAAAACTCTATCAATGCCTTGAGAATTGGTCACGATCCTTTGCGTTAGAAGCTAACCCAAATAAATGCTCTATCTTATATGGAGGGTTGATGAAAATGTCAAAAGTTCTATCTTCAATTTCCTAGGTTTTCACGAGGGTACCTTTGCCAATCAAATACCTTATGGTCCCTCTTATCGTGAGGAAGCTCTCATATTTGGATTAGGTCCTCTTCCCGATAAAATTGTAAATCAATTTGGGTTGGATGAAACACAAAACCTCTCCTATCTTTGGCAAACTTCAGATCATTAAAAGTGTCGTGTTAGGTGTTCAAATATTTTGGACCTCTAGCTACATTCTACCTATCAGGGTTTTGCAAAAAATTGATGAAATTTGTCGCAGTTTCTTGTGGGGGGGACTGATCAAGTTCACAAAGCCTCCTTGGTTTCCTGGGACAAAGTTTGTCTAAGGAAAAAGCAAGGTGGACTGGGAGTTTTTTCAGCAATCCGATGGAATATAGCTGCTGCTCTTAAACTTCTCTGGCATATTCACATAAATAAAGAGCTGTTATGGATAAAGTGGATTCATGGCAATTATTTGAAGAATAGTGATATATGGCAGGTTGCTGCTAAAGCCAGTGATTCATGGATGTGGAAGCAGTTGATCAAGGTCAGAAATAAAGCTATTGTTCAGTTTGGAGGGATTGATAACCTGAAAGCCTTAATTGGGTTATGTTACAGGGACTCTAAAGTTAAAATCTCTGCTCTATACTCCAAGATTTCCCCTATTTCTAACAAAGTGTCTTGGTTTAGAAACGATCAGGAGGCAGAGCATCCCTAAGCACTCCTTTATCCTTTGGTTAGCAGTTCAAAACAAGCTTCTAACTTAAGACAAACTATTTAGGAGAGGGATCATACAAGCTAATGTGTGTAGTCTATGCTCTAATTCTGTTGGGCGCGCGGACCGCGGAACCGTCGAGAGAAACCACCACAAACGATAGCAAAAACACAATAAAGGAGTAAAGACACGAGATTTCGTGGTTCGGCAAGTTGCCTACGTCCCGCGGGGTAAGGAGGGGATTTTCACTAATAGAAAGAGAATACAAATTAGGATTACAAGTTCTCACAAAGAAACCCTAAAACAAACCTCTCAATCTCTCAAAAGATCTCCTCTCCAAAGATGCACAAAACTCTCAAAGGCTGCTCCAAAGCGTGCTTCTTAACTTCCAAATAATCGGGTTTAGGGTTATATATAAACTCTAAACGAACCGGTTTAAAACCAAACCCGTTTTACGAATCTGCCAGTTAGTCGACTACTACATCATATTAGTCGACTACTGCTCCTGACCGAAAAGCATCGCCGTCTGGCTGCATTAGTCGACTACTACATCATATTAGTCGACTACTCTATTCCGACCCGAAAACACTGTTTTACGTCAGCTGCAATTATCGACTACAATACCTAGTAGTCGACTCACCCGAAAACTAGCTGTCTTGTGCATGTTTTTGTGCATGTTCTACAATTCTCCACCTCGTACATCATTTGATTCACCTCAAATTTTGGACGAACACCGAAGAACACCAAGAACATCTAGAGATCACCATTAGTCAATCCAGCCAATCCATTTGCGTCACTACACCAGGCTGCCCTCGTACCCTCCGCAGGGATCAAGCTCACCGTAGTTCACCTCAAATCATCTCCACCTTACCCATTACCGCCGAAGGGCCATGCCCTCTTGGGCAAATCAACAGTGATATGAAGCAAGTCCAAGCAATGCTTAAACTTACTACACGTGACCACCTTGGTTAACATGTCCGCTGGATTCTCATTCGTGTGCACCTTCATGAGAGAAATATCACCTTCCTCTATGACATCCGCACAAAATGATACGACATCGATATGCTTGGTACGAGCATGATGAACTGATTCTTCGCCAAGTGAATTGCACTCATTTGTCACACCACAAGTTCCGTTTTCTGCTCAATCCCAAATCGTCTAGAAGACCCCACAACCACAATGCTTCCTTCACTCCCTCTGTCATGGCCATGTACTCGGCCTCACGTAGTAGAAAGTGTCATCAGAGTTCGCAACATCGACGCCAACTAACCGAGCCCCATGTATCTTGAATACATAACCGTGAGTAGATCGTCGTCTATCTAGATCGCCCGCATAATCGAGTCCACAAACCCGTCAATCGACATGTTTCTCACCAAAACCTGAGACCATTATCAAGCTGTACCCTTTAAGTACGAGGACCCACTTCCTTTGCTTCGGTCGCCTTTCGGATTCGCCATGAATCTCGACCACACTAACCGCATGGAAATATCAGGCGTGTACACACCATTGCATACATTAAACGCCATTTGCACTAGCATAGGAACACGCTCCATGTGCCTTCTCTTCGGCGTAGTGGGAGATTGATTACCGAAGCCTAAAGTGTGGAGCCAATGGAGTCACCACCGACTTAGCACTTTGCATCCGAACCTCGCGATCACGGCTCTATGTAGCCCTTCCGACTAAGAACAATTGTCGATTCGCGGCTCTCTTCTAATCTCCATACCCGATATTTTCCTAGCGGCACCCATGTCCTTCATCTCGAACTCTTCACCAAGTTGAGATTTCAACCTATCTATCTCCACCTGCTCTTAGAAGCAATAAGCATGTCATCCACATACAAAAGAAGATAGATAAAATTACCTCATGAAGCTTCGAATGTAAACACAACAATCATGATCGCCGTGAAAACCCATGCTTCACATGAAGGAGTCAAATCGCTTGCCACTGCCGGGGAGATTGCTTTAATCCATACAGTGACTTCCTCAAACGACACACATGATTCTCCTTATCCTCAACCTTGTAGCCCTCAGGTTGATGCATGTAGATCTCTTCATCCAAGTCTCCGTGCAAGAAGGTTTGTTTTAACATCGAGTTGATCCACTCAAAATCACCATAAGCAACAATACTCAATAGCACCGAATAGATGTGTGTTTCACCACGGAGAAAATATCTCATTGTAATCCACACCCTCTTTCTGTGCAAAACCCTTAGCCACTAGCCTCGCCTTGTATCTTACACCACCGAGCTCTGAAAGATCTTCCTTTCTTTTATACACCCACTTACAACCAATAGCTTTTCTTCCTACGGGCAATGGGACCACCTCCCATGTTTGGTTCTTCCGAAGAGATTCCATCTCTTCCTCCATCGCAGCCAACCAACTCTCACTATCCTTGTCTCGAATAGCTTCCTTGAAGGAGACCGGCTCGTCCTCCTCCACAGAGTCGTATTCAACCATATTAGCTTGCCCATAGTGCTTGAGGGGTTGATCAGCCCCGACTTCAAAACACCTTGTATGCTCGCTTTGGCCTAGTGGAAGCCAAATTATCCTCGAAGCCGTTGTTGTAGTGCTGTGTATTTTCTGCTGAACCTCCTCCCCGCCAAGCTCATCATCTACCGACTTCCCACTTGAGCACGATTAGAACCTAGTTGGTCTTTAGGTTCTATTTCAATAACCCGAGACTTAGAAGTCTCACCACCATAACACCATCATCCTTGGGCCCTAGCAATCATGGATTTCTCATCAAAGGTAACATCCTCACACCACTTAACTTTGAATCTTCCAGACACCAAAGGCGATAGCCTTTTACTTTGCATATCCCAAGAATATTGCCTTCTTGGCCCTCGCGTCAAGCTTTCCCTCGTTGGCGTGATAGTAGGCGGTACATCCGAAAATTCGAGCCTATCATAATCGTGATGTTCTCTCACCACACCCTATAGGGTGTATCACCATCCAATGTCGAATGTGGTGAACGGTTCACAATGTAACAAGTCAGTAGCCACCGCTTCGCCCACCATTCGTTGCCCAATCACGCATAAGATCGCATACTCACGCTTTTCCGCAGGTGTTCGTTCCGCCTCACACCCCATCTCACAGCTGGTGTAGACTCGATCAGTCAAAGGTCGAACAATTCCTTCCTCGATCACGTAACTCCTTGAAAGCACCATCAGTATACTGCGTACCGTTATCGGATCTCGGCGTCTTCAATTTCTTTCTGTCTGTTCTCAACCATTGTTCTCCACTTCTTGAATGTCTCAACACCTCATTCTTATGCTTCGTAAAGTAAATCCAAGCATACCTAGAATAATCATCTATAAGCGAGACATAATACACGGAACCACCCTTGGAAGTTGTCTCGAGCCGACCCCAAACATCCGTGTGCACATAATCTAGTATCCTCTCGCTCTTAGACTTGTTGTTCGAACTTGACCTCGTGTGACTTTCCATACACACAATCCTCGCAAAATCCATCTTTGGGTTCCTTGATTCTTGCCAGACCCTCTTTACCAAGCGAACTAGACCCTTCTCGACATATGCCCAAGCCGCCTATGCCATAACCGTGTGTGCTCACATGGGTCTCCACACTTCAGCTCCAACTTCCGATCTCCCTCCACCGCTGACTCGAGAGAGTAGATTACCGGACCGAACACCCTTCATCACTACTAAGGAACCACGAACAACCTTCTTCACTCCGTTTTCGTCACAATCACGCAACTACCGGAGTCCAAAGCACCAACCGAGATAAGATTCTTCCGCAAGTCGGGAACATGCCTCACATCCGCCAAGGTTCGAACCACTCCATCATGCATCTTGATTTTGATATTACCTAGCCCCACTGTTTTACAAGCATGGTTATTCCCCATCAATACAGCTTCCCCATCAATGCCTCGTAGGTAGTAAACCACTTCCTATTTGGACACATATGGTAAGAGCAACCAGAATCAAGTATCCACTTCCGGAGATCTCCTCGCCACCCGTGGCGACATAGCATTCCTATCGCTCCTTCCTCTGAAGCGTGCTTCGCTTCTTCCTTGCCCTCTCTCCTCTCAGTCTTGTTGTTGTTCTTCTTTCCACCTACTCTCTTATTTGGACGGTCGACTTTGAAATGCCCAGCTTCACCGCGACTTGAAACATCCTTTTCCCGCAAGAGGTCTTGATTTAGATCTAGACTTTCCTCCCTTGCCTTTTCCTCGCTCATTGCTCCTTCCTCTTAAAACAATCCCCTGATGTTCCTGTTACCGCCAAGGCCATGTCACTAGTTGCGGTCTTAGAAGATCGTCGCTAGAAGTGCCGTTCTAGTCTCATGCATCTTGATTTTGATATTACCTAGCCCCACTGTTTTACAAGCATGGTTATTCCCCATCAATCTGAGTTCCCCATCAATGCCTCTGTAGGTAGTAAACCACTTCCTATTTGGACACATATGGTAAGAGCAACCAGAATCAAGTATCCACTTCCGGAGATCTCGCCACCCGTGGCGACATAGCATTCCTTATCGCTCCTTCCTCCGGCGTAGCTCGCTTCTTCCTTGCCCTCTCTCCTCTCGGTCTTGTTGTTGTTCTTCTTTCCACCTACTCTCTTATTTGGACGGTCGACTTTGAAATGCCCAGCTTCACCGCGACTTGAAACATCCTTTTCCGCAAGAGGTCTTGATTTAGATCTAGACTTTCCTCCCTGCCTTTCTCGCTCATTGCTCCTTCCTCTTGCAAACAATCCTGCACTTGTTCCTGTTACCGCCAGTGGCCATGTCACTAGTTGCGGTCTTAGAAGATCGTCCGCTAGAAGTGCCGTTCTAGTCTCATCCATCTTCGATTTTCTCCCACAAGCCTCGGTGTTTGCACGAGGTTCTCATAAGACTTGGCGAGGCAGTAGTAGAAGCGCTGATCCTCGTCTCCTACTTTAACATCTATGTCTTTCAAATCTGATATGATCCTATCAAACTTGTTGATGTGTTCCGGATTGATGAGCCCTCCTCCATCTTGCAAGTATACAATTTGGATTTTAAGTAGATCCGGTTAGTTAGACTCTTCGTCATGAAGGTACCCTCTAACTTCTTCCACCGCATGACCGTTTCCTCTCCATCTACCAAAGCTACATCCCTCTCGAGGCATAGGATAATCGGCCTTGGTGCTTCGGATCCAGCTCCTCCCAATCCTCATCGGACATATCCTTGTTCTTCTTCTCCTTTCCATCCAAAGTCTTGTGCAATTTTTGCGAAATTAGAAAGTTTTCATCGCATCCTCCAATAAGAAAAATCGTTCTTCCCATTGAACTTTTCAATCTCGAATTTTCCCACTTTGGTGATTCTTGGTTGGCGCCATCCTCTGTTTGTCTTCGTGAATCCGCTTCTCTCGGGAATCACCGAACACCCCTCAAATTAGAAATTACACCACTTCCAATCTGAACAATAGCTCGATACCAATTGTTGGTAGCGGACCCTGAACCGTCGAGAAAACCACCACAAGCGATAGCAAAAACACAATAAAGGAGTAAAGACACGAGATTTACGTGGTTCGGCAAGTTGCCTCGTCCACGAGGTAAGGAGGATTTTCACTAATAGAAAGAGAGAATACAAATTAGGATTACAAGTTCTCACAAAGAAACCCTAAAACAAACCTCTCAATCTCTCAAAGATCTCCTCTCCAAAGATGCACCAAAACTCTCTCAAAGGCTGCTCCAAGCGTGCTTCTTAACTTCCAAATAATCGGGTTTAGGGTTATATATAAACTCTAAGCGAACGGGTTTAAAACCAAACCCGTTTTACGAATCTGCCAGATTAGTCGACTACTACATCATATTAGTCGACTACTCACGTTTCGGCCGAAAGGCCTTTACGTAGCAGTTAATTAGACTACAATACTGATTAGTCGACTACTCACGTCTGACCGAAAACTTGTTTTAAAACTGCCGAGATTAGTCGACTACAATACCTAGTAGTCGACTACTGAACCTGAAAACTGTCTTGTACATGTTTTTGTGCATGTTCTACAAATTCAATACTGGAGAACCGAAACCATCTATTTTTTGAATGCATATTCTCTATGGATGTTTGGAACTCTGTTATGGAATGGCTTCAGTTTAGATGGAGATCAACTGATTGGAACTAGATAATAGTATGGTACAGCCTTAGTCTACGGGGTTATGGGATCAAATAGAGAGCAAAAAGGCTAGCATTGGCATCAACAGTCTACAATATTTGGTGTGAACGCAATATTAGGATTTTCAGACAAAAGGCAAGAAGCCCAGCTCAGATAACCAAGGATATAAAGGTCAGTATTCTTTCAGCTTTGCTCAACAACCCGCTGATAGATGATAGCAAGGAATGGTTGCTCTCCTTGTAAATTTTGTTCTGGTTGTATTTTGGTTTTTAGCCTTGAGAACTAGAAATTTTTCTCCTTTTGTTTGCTCTGTATTTTTAGAGCATCTTGATGTACTAACAAACTTCATATACATGGGTTAATGAATAAAGTTTTCATTTATATATATATATATATATATATATATATATATATATATATATATATATATATATATATATATATATATAGAGAGAGAGAGAGAGAGCAAGGCTCTATGAACTTAAGTTCATAATGAATAGTGGTGCTTGACTTTTTTTATCCACTCATCTTGCCTTGAGATTTGTGATGCACAAATCTCAAAGTGACCTTTATATCTTTCACGGATCCCAAAGCAAGATGAGTGGTTAGAAAAGTTAGTGCACCACTATTCATTATGAACTTAAGTTCATAGGAGCATTGCTCTATATATATATATATATATATATATATATATATATATATATATATATATATATATATATATATATAAAAGTCAACAATAACCAAAGGTAATCAATCAATACTATACTTACTATACTAATAAAGCGAAAACTTGGTTGCACATTTTACCACTTGGCAAATCCTAAGAACTCTAAAATTTCATAACTAATTATAAACATAGTAACTAATTATTTTTATTTCCACCATCTCATCTTAGTTTACTATCCTCAATGTCTTGAGAGTCCCTATTCTATGTCATGGATTTTATTCTCTCTTTTCAAAAGTCTTATTTTTGTCTTCTCTCTTTCCCCAAAAATCTAATATACATACAAGTATTAATTGAAATCCACATGGGCCGGTAACAACCAGTATATAATAACAGCAATACTTTAAGTCAAACACCAATCAACATCAAACTAAAAAGACGCAATATATTGGAGTATTTTCAGTGAGATACTCCACAACGGATCATGTTTGAGGCAAATTAATGTTGAGTAGTATAGAGAAAGTGTCACATGGATTAATATTGAATTGTATATGATTCTTATTGAAGGGACCAATATGAAAGGTATATCCAGCTGTTACCTAATAGAGGTTCACATGACTTGGTTTTAATTGTCACATGGATTAATATTGAATCGTATATGATTCTTATTGAAGGGACCAGTATGAAAGGTATATCCAGCTGTTACCTAATAGAGGTTCACATGACTTGGTTTTAATTGGATTTAGATGGATGTATTTAAGTAAGTGATTAATTAAGTCACCTAATTATTTGCGTGAAGGGAAACAATATGCTCAAGATTAAAGTCAAAGGAGCAGCATAAAGACGTCGATCGGCTTGCTTGCGTACTTAACAAATAGGAAGAACAAACAAATGACTCGATCTAAATCATAGAAACAAAGATGAATCATTAATTGCATAATTAAACGAACAATCCACTCATATTCTTTGGAAAAAAAATTAATAATGAATTATCGTATTTTTTTCTAATTAATTTTGAAAAGATCAAACTTATCTCATATATCATAATGCAAATTTTCAACTAAATTGAGGACTTAAAATTTCCTTTTCCTCCTTGAATATATCAAGTAAATAAGATACTTCAATTTTTGGGCAAAATACAGGAGAAGTGAAAAGAATGGCATGGATACTATGCAACTTTAGTTGATTTCTCAAGGTGATACTATTGCCATCTAACTTAATTTTGGTTGATATCCGAAAAAGTTTTGATAGATCAAGCCTCTAAAACTAAAATCATATAAAATTTTAGAAATTTTGTCTTTTTCGATTGTTGGAGCAATGCTATAACAAAGCTTACAGATTTAATGTGGTTGAGGACAATGTGTTTGTTACTGAGGCGGAATAAAGGAAAACTGAGCAGTTTTGGAAGAGAAATCGAAAACAAAAAAGGAATTAATATTTTTTTTTTGATTGAAAAGAAAATCAAAGATACATCCACTCAAGAAAAATAGAAACCCACGAGCATAACAAAGAAATTTGGATTAATGGCTCCCCTTATCAAACTGTAGAACACCGTGTAAAAAAGGTGGAGGGTCATCAAGCCATACCACATAATCATCAAACTCCTTAGCTTTTCGCGCCAACACATGAGCCACTTCATTCCCTGTTCGACGAATTACCTGAAAATCTCATTCCTCGAGCTGTGTACAATATCGCCACACATCATCCACAAAGTGCCCAAAAATCGAGTGCTGCTCCACTCCATTTTGAATCTCTCTAATTACCAGCTCTGCTCTCCTTCAAAGATTACCCTCCCAAAACCAGCCTCAAGAGCAAATGTAACAGCTTCCCATACCGTCCGAAATTTAGCATGCTCAGCATTACCTTGTATAGGAATAATTTTTGACAAGGCTGCATAGAACTCACCTGCATAGTTCCTCACAACTATACCCACCCCCATCGCTCCAAAAGGAATTAATATTAAATAGACAAGAATGCTTTTCCCTATTTACAGCCCTTTTTATTTTATTTTATAATAATTAAAATCAGAAAATATAGTATTTTAGGAGTACCGAAGCAATCCATTTAATAAATTTTAATACTCATTAAAAATATTTATTTTCTTATTGACACATGAGCTAACCAAAATGTTGACTTTATTAAAATAACTTAAATGAGAATGAACTTATAATATTCACAACTGCAATTAAATGATACCAATAGGATCATGTGCCCTTTTCTTAAGGTATGTAACAATTTTATGTTCTGCGTGGATTTTTGCTACAGTGAAACAAAAATTGTGAGTCACGAGCTAAAATAAGTATTGCAATCTGGATCAATCCGATAGATTATATATCTCGAATCTAATTAAAATTATTTTGGTATTAATAGTACATAAATGACTAATGGGATAAGTCAACTTTCTCCCTCCCTATACTTCCTATCAACTTTGTTAATAAATTGTTCAGAAACCAAAAGGAGCTAAAATATTAATGTGCATTTTCAATTTTTTTTTTTTTTGGTCAATGAAAAAACTTGCATTCATTACCAAGTAACGTTTAGGTACATGATTCCTCAGGCATACCTGATTGAGTTATATCAAAAATACAAAGAAACTCCACATTTCCATCTATAAGATTCTAAAACAATAAAAAAACAACACAATTACCTAAGACTACCAATCCAACCTTGATATTTCGCAGGGACATGTGAATGAAATACAGAAGTAAGGACAGCAACTTTGATTTGTTGTATCACATGAGCTGCACTCCTTTCCTCTTCCTTGTGCATACGCATGTTTCTCTCCCTCCAGAGGCAATAAATAGAAGCAGCAAGACAAGCTCGTTTCACTCTTTTATTAAAGGAGGAACCCTTCATGTTTACAAACCAACCGTACCAGCAACTCCAAGTGCAGCTCCTGAACCTGAAATTCAACCATTGCATGATCTCATTCCATACTTCACAGGAGAACCGGCAAGAGAAAAATAGATGTTGATGGTCCTCTCGATCATGCTTGCACAGAAGACACATATTATGCTGAGCAAAACCCATTTTCATCATCCTATCTTGGGTGAGTAGCCTCTGTTTAAACACAAGCCAAGATATAAAACTGTGTTTAGGAATGCTAAGTGAACTCCAAACAGATTGCCCCAAGCAACATTACGCATCGGAGCGACTCATTATAAATTTGAGAAATTCTATAACTGGTATACTAATAGCCTTCATTCTTCTTATTACATTATCTTTGAACCCCACATGGACGAATTGAATCTCGACCTTCAATAACTATTTAAGCTTCCTTTTACTTTTCATTCCTTTCAAATGTGAAACATGAAATAGAAAAATTAAAAAAAGAAATGAAAAGTGATTCCATTGCACTCTTCGCTTTCATTTTACTTTTCGTTCACCTTTCAAGAGCTAAACATGAAAATAATAAAAATAAATGGGAAAGTGATTATATTTTACAATTTTATTTAGTTTTTATTTACTTTCTATTTGTCAAACTCAGTTTAAGGACCGGTTTGGTATTGCTTCTTTTAGAGTGATTTTGCTTATTTTTATGAAGCATCAAATATTGGTGTTTGATAAAAACATTTTGGCATGCTATTGGAAATACTTCGCTTTTAATGGATCTCGATCCTCTCCACTACAAAAAGTAGTGGAGAGACCACTACCTTAATCATAGCCGTCGATTTGTCTAGTATATGGCTATCATTTATCCCAAATTTAACACTCACAATGCCCCCGATTTGCACTCATTTCATAATTTATATTCAAAGCAAATCACAACCAATCATTAAACAAATCAATGGTTATGATATAGTAGTGGACACAATTTATATAAGCTAAGGCAGGTTTGGTAATTAAATATTAAAACTTTTTAAAAGCTGTTAAGGTGTTTGGTAGAAGCTGTACTTAATGATCATTGTTAAAAGATAAAATGTATATATAATATATAAACTTTAAAAAAGCAGAATGTATTTTTAAAAGCATTCTCATGTTACTTAAAAGCACCCATTAAAAGCGGATCGGATCCACTCCACTACAAAAAGTAGTGGAGAGACCACTACCTTAATCATAGCCGTCGATTTACCTAGTATATGGCTATCATTTATCACAAATCTAACACTCACAATGCCCCTCTGATTTAACCCTAAGCCTCTAACTTTTGAATGTTCTTCACCATGCCTCCCAAACGGAGATGTAAGTACGAGCTTTTCTATATATACTTGCTCTAACATACCTCTCACAATCATCATCATCATTTTAACTTAATATTAGTTTGTAATGGACAATAACATCCTCCTGATCTTCTTCGCCACCCTCTCAATCATCACTGCCTCCACTCTCCCCTTACTCTGCCATCGACGCCGCCCCAATCCCTCTCCTGGTCTCCTCCCACCGTCTCCACCTTCCCTCCCCATCATCGGCCACCTCCACCTCCTCTCCCTCCCCTTCCACCACTGCCTCCTCCGCCTCTCCCGCCTCCACGGCCCTGTCCTCCTCCTCCGCCTCGGCACCCGCCGCACCCTCATCATCTCCTCAGTTGCTGCCATCCAAGAATGCATGGTCAAGAACGAACTCGCCTTCTCCAACCGCCCTGCCTTCCCCAGCTTCAAGGACCTCACCTATGACTACACCGCCTTCGGCTCCACCTCCTACGGCCCCCTCTGGCAAAGTCAGCGCCGCAACGCCCACGCTGTCCTCTTCTCCCCCGCAATAATCCAGTCCCTTTCCGCGGACGTAATCCAACAAGAAGTGAGAGTTTTGTTAAGAGCTCTTCTCAAGAAAGGAGGACTAGGCAATGTTAAATGTTGTACTTTACGCCCAAGTTTTGGAGCTGACGATGAACGTGATAATGAGGCGATAGCAGGGAAGCGGTGCTCGGAGAGGATGAAGACGATGTTATGGAGATTGGTAGGAAGTTCCATTGGGCCTGAGGAGTTCTTCCGCCTGATGAGCGGTGGCGTCGGGGATTTTCTGCCGTTCTTGAGGTGGGTAGGGGTGGGGTTGTGGGATAGGAGGGAGAGGAAGAGGGTGGGGAGGAAGCTGGAGGAGCTGGTGGTTGAGTTGTTGGAGGAGGTAAGAAAAGAAAGAGGCAACAAGAAGAAAGACAAGAAGAGCACTACTACTACTGTGGTTGAAGCTTTAGTGGAAATGCAGGAGAGGGAGGGGATGGAGACCTACAGCGAAAACTACCTCAAAGGGGTGATTCAGGTAAGGAATTTGCATCTGTCCTCTTTATTTTCATTTTGGCATGCATTCGTAGTGAAAAAAGATGTCAAATAATCATGGGAAAGTATTCAATATAGATCGTTCATGTCATTAAATGTGCATTTAAAGAACATTAATTTTTGAATCACTGAACTTCATAATTCGTGCACTATTCCAAGGCTTGATTGGGTGCATATTTGATACCATTTTATTGGCTTATATCAAGACTCACTGCTCGTTATCTTTTTTTTTCTTTTTTTAATATGTTTTACAAATTTAAATCTTGTTGGTTGGCTATGTTCAAATCTTATAGGATACTTGCAAGGACTTTTGACACGATATCAGAGCAACCAATGTTCAAATCTCATTGGGCACAAATTTTTAAAACGGATTACAAAATAGATATAATCCCATGAAAGATTTCGGGCCATAAAAGAGCCCTCATCATCAAGGGCATGTTATATTATAAAGTTATAACTGCAGATTGTGCAGTGGCATGGTCCACTAGCATAAGATACAAATTCGTGAAAAGCTCTTGTAAACTCATGAATTGGCTAAAGGCTCTCCAGTTTTTATTCCTTGAATTTACTTTGAGGTGCTCGTTGATATGTGATATGCATCAAGACTATCTATTCTTAAGTGCTATGCATTTATACATCAATAAACATCTCAAGCGAGTCTAAGGTATTTAAAAAAGTTAGTTGATAGAACTCAATCCACTTGATTTTATAAGAGCTTTACCATATAGATTCTCAAATTTAGTGTAATAATATAGGTATATTTACAATATATTTTAAAACAAATTGCTAGAAATTTCTTTTATCGATATCTTGTACTATATTTCTTGAACATAACTTGCATGTATTAAGGGAAAAGAAATTCAAGAAGCAACCCCTTCCTTAGACGGACATCTTGCTCTTTACAGACAGCTTGTATTGGGTAAAAATTTATTGCACTATTCAAATATTTAAAATCAGAAGATAGAAAGTACGAAAAAATAATAATAAGTTTTGAGATAAACAAAAAGTTTATGTTGTCTATTAACCTAAAATTATGCATACAGGTGTCTGTCTAAACATATGAAAAATCAAACTTCATTATGAAGTAACCGCTTCTTTTATTAATTGATGTCATGAAAAATCAAACTTCATTATGAAGTAACCGCTTCTTTTATTAATTGATGTCCCTATATTTTTTAATTGAACTTTCTAGACGATGGAATTTCTCGAGAAATATACACAAACGAAGGAGGTTTCTTATTCATATACCCTTATTTCTCAAGTTGACCAATGAGTATTGAAATGAGTATTGACCAAGCGGGTCAAGTTGTGCATAACCCTTAATGATATGAGTTTACCTTCTAATTAACAAGATATGGACAAAAGCAGGTCACCTACTCCGGTAAACAATTAGGTTGAGGAAGGGATTGATGTTTGTGAGGAGATGGGTCAATTTTGTTAATGAGCAACCAAAAATAAAAGATGGTCTCCATCTCATGTAGCTTGTTGGGTGGGCCTCACATCTGTCTATCTCTTGTGCTCATTAAAATAAGCTACCGCCTCTTATCTATTGTTTCCTTCTTTGTGTATGTGTATTGGCGTGTAGATAGTTAGATATAAGTAGAGAGGGAGGGTTAATATCATTTTGCATATATCCTATATCATACTATCAGGTCCAATACTAACGGTTACTGAAATATTTCTCAAAGTTTCATATTTTATTGCTCCATATTACCATATCAAAATCCTATATCATTCATCGATATGTTTCTCCACTTGTGTATGTATGTCTTTTTTTGGTTAATGAAGTTTTCATTCACCACTATGAAAAGTTTATGTACATCAAATTGCTCAGTTTGTAAACTGAGAAAACTGAAAAATAAAAACTAAAGGGATACAACCCAAAACACTTAAAGAAAAAATTAAAGCATTTCTAACCAATCTTTTTGTTCTTTTTGGAGATCAATGTGCAGTAATATAGTCATAACACTGAGTTTGATGACTCTGATTAACTGCTCAATGCTCCGATTAGCTTCCTTGAATATCCTGGAATTCCGTTCGCACCATATAGTGTAGATTGTTGATGCCAGAGCTAGCCTTTTAGCTTTTTGTCTGATTCCCTTCCCTCTCAGCTTGCTGCTAAACCAGTCCATAAGTAGATGCCAATTACATGATCTCCATTTGAATTTAAGCCAGTCCATTATGCCATTCCAGATACGCATTGAGAAATCACATTCAAAGAATAAATGGTTCCTATTTTCTGATACCTGGCTTGAGCATAAAACGCAGCAATTGATTTGGGTCATTCCTCTCATAATTAACTTGTCTTGAGTGAGCAGCCGATCCTGAATAGCTAGCCATAGGATGAAAAAATGCTTTGGATGATTTATCCCCTCCCAAACAGTTTTGTACCATGATACATTTTCATTTTGTGGGGTGAGTTTTGTGTATGTATGTCTATGTATATGCAAATGTGTGTTTGTACGTACGATATGTACATCCTACTAATATGCTTTGGAGAAATTTGCTGCACGCATGCAGAGTCTGCTAATTTCCGGGATTCCCACCATAACCCACCAGCTTGAATGGACCATGGCTTTTCTCCTCAACCATCCTGAAGCCAAGAATAAGGCAACCTCCGAAATAAACTCCACCGTGGGTCATGATCGCCTCCTCGACTACTCTGACATCCCCAACCTCCCCTACCTCAACAGCGTCGTCAAAGAATCCTTCCGGCTTTGCCCTGTTGATCCCCTCCTTGTCCCCCGCGAATCAAGAAACGAGTGCACCATCAGAGGATTCCATGTTCCTTCGGGCACCATGCTAATTACAAATGTGTATGCAGTGAACCAAGATCCCGAGCACTGGACTGATCCTACGAGCTTCAAGCCTGAAAGGTTCTTGGATGCCGAGGAGAAGATGAAAGATCTGGAGACTGTGTATTTTCCTTTTGGGATCGGGAGGAGGAATTGTCCGGGGTCAGGTTTGGCAATGAGAGTGATACTCATGGCTTTAGGAGGTTTGCTTCAGTGCTTCGAGTGGGAGAGAATCGGAGAGGAGCTCGTAGACATGACCGAGGGACGGGGTTTCGATGTGCCCATGCTTAAGCCTTTGGTGGCCAAGTATAAGGCTTGGCACGCTATGATGCCTCTTTTGTCTTGATCTTTATCAAGGTAATTAATATTTCCATATATTTGTGCAGCGGGACGTGACTAAGGTTGTTTATCATTTAGTGATATATGGTCGATAATATGATATAGTTAGATTTTGGGCAGAAGCAGTCCCTTTATGTTTCTGGTTTTTTATGATGAATCTAGCTAGTTGTGGGCCTCCTCATTTGTGGAGGGTCGTCATTTAAAAAAAATCCACATATTTGTCCAAGCATGCAAATAAAATACTTGTAATAATATATGGAAAATAGAAACATTACTAGTATATATGTATTTGGTTTAATGAAGGGGACCCATCATACATACATGATTCATACTCATGATATGTATGCTCTAAAGTGTTTGTAAAGAAAAGATCAAGTAATTTGCCAAATGTACGAACTAAGAAGAAAGAGTCAATTGCACTGTCTTTGTGATAATCATGATTTCACTTGAATCATGTGAAAGTCGCTATTCGTTGTAGAAATTAATTAGGTATAAGAAGGAAAAAAAAATTCTATGATGTACAACTTTCATTGGGATATACTCTGTCGACAATATGTAATTTTCATTGGTTTTCTTTGTCTTCAGTCACATGTAGTTGGTGCATGGTTCGTATTCTTGGAGACAAGCATTTGGGTCTCGGATTTTAAAGTTCATGATCGCCCAAATCCAAATTACATATTTGGGCCTCTTGTTGTTGGCTAGGACTCTAAACCAAATGATTTTGTATAGATACATTTGAAGGCCCAAAATTTCATGGAGCTGCGATTTTGGGCAGTTGATCACAATCTTGACTTGTAGGCTGCCTTTGGTTTGAATGAAAATGAGTGAAAATAAAGAAAAAGAAAAAGAAAAAGAAAAAGAAAATAAAGTTCCGTTATTTGGTTTGAGGGAAAACCAAAAAAGAAAATGAAAATTGGATTACTTGAAGAAAATAACTATTTGAAACTTTCATTACCAACAGGAAAGCGAACTAAAAAGTTCCCGGGGCCGAACCCGAAGACGCCATCAAAGAGCAAACCTTCCGATTGTGGCCTTTGCTAATTCCATTGGGCCCCACTTGGTATTAAAATGGGAAGATAGGAGCAATCTGGCAAGGATTCTCAACATCTTTAATTGTAAAGAGCCTCTATAATTAAATACATGGGTGAATAACATTGACTCATTCAGTGGGCTCCTAATTAAATTTTTTTACATAAATTATATAATGAATATTATTCATGGGTTTACTGAGTGAAGAGATATGATTATTGGGTTGTAGAGGTTCTCTATAACCAAGGATGTAGAGGACCTCTATCCGGGACAACCTGCTACATATTACGTATTAGGTCTTTAAAAAAAGGGATTTTCTATAGAAACCACCTTTAAAGTAGGGGTGTAATACATGAACCACATTTATTATTTAATTTATTTAGTGACCACCTTAAAAGTATATTTCGTTTCAACCAACCACCAAACTCATTTCCTATTGATTATTTTATCAAAATTCCTTTAATACCCTATTTTACTATTGGGTCCTCTCTCTCTCTCTCTCTCTCTCTCTCTCTCTCTCTCTCTCTCTCCTCTCTCTCTCTCTCTCTCTCTCTCTCTCTCTCTCTCTCTCTCTCTCTCTCTCTCTCTCTCTCTCTCTCTCTCTCTCTCTCTCTCTCTCTCTCTCTCTCTCTCTCTCTCTCTCTCTCTCTCCCCCACCCCACCCCTCTCTCTTGTTCTCCCATCTCCTCTTCTTCTCGTCTAGATTTAGGATGCGGTCACAAGAGGGGAGGGAGAGAGAGAGAGAGAGAGAGAGAGAGAGAGAGAGAGAGAGCCAACAAGAAACAGTGTTGATGTCAGGTATCAAACAGATGATTATGTATGAGTTGTTAAGTTATTGAGGGTCCTCTAACTCCTCCGAATGTCCGGTTCTGGAGCTAGCTGTTCTTCCCTACACATAAAAGAACTCGTAAGAGGGCGGAGTTAGATTCTTCGGTTGTTCCTCCGATGATCAAGTCAGTATAGAGCTTGAGTGGAGAAGAAATTGAACTGAAAAAATTCTCGGTGAGCAGAAGGAATTGCTTACAATGTGCTGCGAATAGTCCCCCTATTATAGAAATTGTAGGGGGGTAATTTGGTAATCTCGGTCGAGTCAAAGCTGACGGCTAAGTTAGCATCCACTTTACAAGTGTCGGCTATAGAGAGTGGTGAGTCACCCCGGTGTTTAATGTGAGGGTGATGGATTGTGCGTGGTGCTGACGGCGCCCGATGTGTTATAAAGACTTTTGGAGATGGAGAAATGATGACTGATCATGCATTTTATGTGATGGCGACCAACTGTCGGTGGGGGGGGGGGGCTTGAGGTAACCGTCGTCTCTCTACTCGTGTGGTCGAGCGGTTGGTTGAGTCGAGTCGCTTGTGGAGTCAACCTGGTGAGGAGGTCGATAGATACCGCCATTTGACTCGGCTACGCGAGATGTCGGTAGGGTGGTAGGTCGAGTGCGGGTGGCCCTAGAGTCGGTCTATTGAAGTGGTCGACAAGTACTGCCTTTTGACTCGGCTACATGAGTTGTCAGCTGATAGAGCTGGCCTTGACGAGGCAGGGGTTATCTTGGTCTTGAGTTAGTCTGATTAGGCGTAATGTGGGACACGTGTCGGCCTCTCTATGGAGATTGATATCTAGTGATTGAAGAGTTGTAACAGTTGGCCCCTTTCGCTTGGAGTAGGCATAGGCCGGGTCCGAGTGAAACAATACTGTGGTTTTGCTGAGTCACGCGGCGCATTAATGGGGAGAATCTGAAAAGTTCTTCGATGACATAGGCGATGTCGTGAACATCTTTTGGTATTGTCACCTCGCTTCAGTGCTTGATTGTGGACTACTCAAGGTAGGTGGGCTTTGCCTCAATCCAAGAGAGGCCGCTTCGAATCCTGGAATTAATCTTGGCCGTTGGCCTGAATCCGATCCGATCGCTGTGACTTTGATAGCTGTAGACATGGATGCTTATAAATACGGTCACTGAGAGGAGAGAGAAACTTGTTGCTCTTGAGAAATCTTCAGATCCAAAGAATTCCGATCGTTCCTCTTTCTCCGGCAATTTTCAAAGATTAGCATCAATGGCGGCCCTTGCTCTCAATGCTAGACAAGATCTGTTAGTAGAGATTCACTCAAAGGTGACGCTGCCACAGTTGAGGTTGCTGTATAGGAGATTTGATATCCCCGAGGCTTACAAACTGACATCGCCGATGGGGTCGTAGGCAATTTACAATCATGATGCAAGTCGGGCTCCACTATATATGAAACACCTGGAGTGCAGCTTGCGTTTGCCTTTACATCCCTTCGTTCGCCGCGTCTTCACGGCTTTGGGGGTGTCGCCGATGCAGATGAAGCCAAATGCTATCACTACCCTAGTGGGGTTCGTGATGATTTATCATCGAGTTGGCGTTGAACCAAGCCTACGCTTGCTCAGCAATCTCGTCAGCATCAAGACGACGAAAAAGGAGGGACATTACTTCTTTCACAATATAGGTTTAAAATCTCGTCAGCATCAAGACGACGAAAAAGGAGGGACATTACTTCTTTCACAATATAGGTAGCAGCAAGCTGGTGTCGAACACTCCTGAATCCAATAAAGATTGGAAGGAGAGGTTTGTGTGGGTCTTTGGCGCCGACCCTATCCTATCCTGCCCCACTTTGCCAGAGATCAAGAAGGACATGTTAAAGGCATGCCTACTCTCGGCTGAGGAGGGGCAGAGGCCTGAGAAGATTCAAGCCTACTCAGGGTCACGAGAGATGAGCAATCTCTATGAGTCAGCCTCCCTTCGAGTGGCCGGCATATCTAGAAGAACCCATTGATGAATTTGAAGGGGGAGGACTCAGCCTCGGCGGTGGTTCGACTAGAGGCCCCAAAAATGGCTGAGGGAGGAGCTAGCTCTTGAAGAGCTGAATATGGTGGTCGAGGAGTGAGATGTGGCTAAGGCGGAGACCAGCGCCACCAAAGCAGAAGTTAGAGAGGAGGAGGAGGTTGAGCAGAGGCCAAGGTCCTCGTGTGACGGTCGAGCAGGCTCAAGGCAACTCGGCCGAAGCGGCAGAGGTGGCCACTTCTGCTTTGAGTCCCAAGGAGGGCTTGCAGTCGGACGTCCCTCCTCCAAAGCTGACAGAGGTTATTGTTCTGGATGAGGCTTCCCCTCCCAGGCAAGCGGGGGGTGACCGAATGGCTGAACCTATCGAGGCTGAGGCCCAAGTTGGGGAGTCAACAGCTCCGACGCCATCATCCAAGCCCGCCCATAGGCCTGGCAAGGAGCTTGCCGAGGCATCGAGCGTGGCTGAAGAGGAGATGGCTCCACTTCAGTCGGCCCAAGAGCTACCAAGGATTGATGCCGCCTCGATGCCAAAAGGTAGCTTTCACTGGCCCTTTCGTCATCGCATCAACGAGCTCGACGCCCAAGTGTGGTGCGAACTCAGGGCCATGTTGATCGCCGCGTCAGGAGAAGGCTTTATGCATAGAGAGGAGCTCTCGGAGGATGACAAGTTCATCCCCAAGAAGCCTCTGGATAAGGAGAGCTCGGTTCTGGAGTCTCGGATGGCTCAAATCTAAGCACTAGAGCAATTCTCCCTTCCTACAGATGAGGAGATCCTGATGGAGATGTCGAGCGTTAGCCTTCACCAAGCCCTTAAGGGTTATTTGCTGCGGGAGGCTCTGATTGAGCAGAAGTTATTTTCTCGACTCGATTTCACGCAGAAGCTCCCCACTAACTTTGAAAAGGTGTTGGTAGTCGAGAGGACGGCTAGGGAGACCACTGAGAATAAAGTTGTCGCTCTGGAGGCCGAGCGGGAGGCGTGGAGCAGCAATGAAGACAAGTGGCGGCGGGAGCTAGAGATGAGGGAGGATATGATCAGAGGGATCCAGGGGCACTGTACCAAGCAATCGGCCATGATTGCTGAGCTTAAGAAGGTGGTTGGCCACAAGGAGGACAAGATTCTCGCGCGGGATCGCCAGATCAAGTTCTTTACAGAGGATGTCAAGGGCGAGAAGCGAGCAAGGCTTGAGGCCCAAGAAGATGCCCTGTCAGAGCGTCTAGCTGCCCAGAATGTGAAGCTGGACTTCAAGGAGGAGCGGTCAGCCCATCAGGCGGCTCTGGCGACCATCCAATCCCTGGAGGCTCGCCTCGCTTTATTGGATTCCGAGACTTATAAGGCGAAGGTCATGGAAGAATATCGCCAAGGCCCTGTAGGCAAGGTGGAAGTGTCATTGGTTTGCAAGGTAGGCTTCGACTATCTTCTCGCGCTACTCCCTCCTGAGTCTCGACCTGCCCCAGACAGCCTCTACCCCTCTCGAGTCACCAATTGCCTTGATTTTCTGAAGGAATTGAGACGAAGGGAGGGGGAGTAATGCTACAGGTGGATGATGGGGATGATGAAGAGGAGCTCGGGGATGACCAAGAAGAGGCCGCCCCTCCTACCGCTCAGTCGACCCCCTCTCCCGAGTCGAGTGTTGCTCTCCCGAGTCCCACACCCGACCTGAGCCGTGGCGCATGAGGCCTTAATGTATCTATTTTTCCATTTTTTTATATGGATTTAAATAATAATGTAAATACCTATCTCGATATATGAATGAAAGCTGACTTTGTTTATCCTTGTGAATTTTTTATTCTGCTTCACTTGAGAGATTAATTGTTAGGGTGAGTCGGTCCTCTAGGTTGAGACGACTCTACCGCATGAGTGACGAGTATCGTGACTTGCATTGACACCTTGCATGGCTATGATGACGTGCCTTGGTTTTATTCATGGATGATACCAAGGTCTTTTCAGTTGAAGCGGATCGATTGGTTGAAATGCCTTGGTTTTATCCCGTAAGGGTACCAAGGTCTTTAGTGTCAATGGAGTGCCTTGGTTTTACTCATACAATACCAAGGTCTTTTGAGTCGACTGGGTGGCTGCGCGCCTTGGTTTTATCCGAAGAGGGTACCAAGGTCTTTGTGTTGGAGGAGTGCCTTGGTTTTACTCATGTAAACGATACCAAGGTCTTTATAGTTGGAGCTGACCGAGTGGTTAGAATGCCGTGGTTTTATCCCGAGAGGGTACCAAGGTCTTTTGTCGAGGGAGTGCCTTGATTTTACTCATGTGATACCAAGGTCTTTTCGAGTCGAAGCCGACTAGGTGGACTTCAAGCCTTGGTTTTACTCATGTAAATGACACCAAGGTCTTAATGTACGTGCCTTGAGCTTATAATAATGCCAAGGTCTTAGTTGATAACGGCCAAGCAGGAGAGGAATCGGCCTTGTGTTCCTGCTAAGATGTTTGGTACTACGGGATTACAACATAAGAGTTAAAATTCAAAAAAGATTTCATAATATAAATGAAATTTGCATTCAAAATTATTGAAAATATTGTTTGAGATGCTCAATGTTCCAAGGGTGTTTCAAGATTCTTCCATTGGAGCTTCTCAGTCGATAGGTGCCTGGGCTCAATTCCTCAATGACTCCGAGGGTCCTTCCCATTGGCGCCCGACTGGCGTGTCGGGTGTCCTTGTTGAAAGCGCTTTTGAAGGACAAGATCGCCAATGTCAATCTCCTAGCCACCTTATCAAGTAGTAACGCAATGTGTGTTGATTGATGACTTGGGACCGAAGAGCTTTTTCTCAGACTTCGTCAATGAGGTCGAACCCTACTCGAAGCCCTTCTGAATTTAAGTCTTCATCAAAATACCGCAGTCGGATTGTCGACATGCCGACTTCAATTGGGGTGACCGCCTCAGTCTCATAAGCTAACTTGAAGGGGGTTTTCCCCGTGGAGTTCTTATGAGTCGTGCGGTAAGACCACAGGATCCCAGGCAATTCCTCGACCCAATTTTTGACTGCCTTGTCCACCTTTTTCTTCAGAGCTTGGAGGATACATTTGTTGGCGGCTTCAGCAAGTCCATTGCACTTGGGGTGCGCGACTGAGGAAAATTTGACCCGGATGCTCCATTCTTTACAAAAGCTTCGAAAAATTCCGCTATCGAACTGAGTGCCGTTGTCAGCGATGAAAGAGAGGGAAATGCCAAATCGGCAGACAATCGATCTCCACACAAAATTTATGATATTACTCTCACCAATTTTGGCCAAGGGCTCGGCCTCGATCCACTTGGTGAAGTAGTCGATGGCAACAATCAAAAACTTTCGCTGCCCCAAGGCTATTGGGAGAGGGCCTAGAAAATCCAACCCCCATTGAGTGAATGGAATTGGACTTGGAATGAAGGTGAGCTCGCACAGCTTATGCAATACTTGAGAAGAATTGACACTCTTTACACAAAGACACGAGTCTTTTGGACTCGGCTAAGATGGTGGGCCAATAGTACCCTTAGCGAATGACTTTCTGGGCTAAAGTTCTAGCCCGTGGATGATTCCCGCAGGTTCCCTCATGGATCTCCCGAAGAACATAGCTAGCCTCAATAGGTCGAAGACACCAGAAATAGGGCCCCACACCACTACCGGAGTATGACATTCGATAAAGTTGATTATCGAGCATAAGGTAGCGGCATGCATTCCTTTGCAAACTCCTAGCTTCGGCGGCATTCTCTGGTGAGGTCCCCTCTGTTAGATACTGGATGATGGGGTCCATCCAACAGAGCTTCGCGGACATCTCGGCTTGCATGGTTGTCTCTAATGTCTTCATGATGCTGGAACGTTTGAGGGTATCTGTGTATACAAGCCCAGAACTGCTTCTCGAGCTGGTTGATCCGAGTTTGGATAAGGCATCTGCCTGAGCATTGAGGGTGCGAGGAACTTGGGCGATCCTGAAATCTGCGAAGTTGGCTAACAGCTCTTTGGCCGCCTTCAGATATAGGACCATTCTTCGATCTTTGGCCGCATACTCCTCATTCACTTGATGGACAACAGTTGGGAGTGAACCAAAATGTATAATCGCTCGGCCTTTACTACTAAGGCGGCTCGAAGGCCCGCCAGAAGTGCTTCATACTCGGCCTCGTTGTTTGAGGCGGAGAAGTCAAAAGTGATTGAGTGCTCGTGTCGACCCGTCAGGGCTACACAGGACCACTCTCGCTCCATTACCGGCTTCACCGGAGGACCCGTCCACCTTCAGCAACCACCAAGTGGAGAACTCTGGTGAATCATGTTCGAGGGCGCGACATGTCTGAGGGGTAGGTGCCTTGACTGCTTGAGATGTCAAAGGCTTCTATTGCACCGATGCCAGGTGCCGATCGCTCATTATTTGGTGAAGTCGACTCGATGAGGAAGTCAGCCAAGGCCTGGGCTTTGATTGTCATCCTTGGCTTGAACTGCACATCGTGTTTGCTGAGCTCTACTGACCAAGCGACCATTCTTCCTGAAGTGGTGGGACTGCCGAGTGCCTTTTTCAAAGGCAAACTCATCCGCACAATTATAGAGTGTGCCTAAAAATATGGGCGAAGCCTTCTGGCTGTGGTGATGAGGATGAAGGAAGCCTTCTCTATGAGAGAGTTGTTGAGTTCACCTGCCTTCAAGATCCGGCTAACATAGTATGCTAGCTTCTTGGTGTTCTCCTCTTCTCGAACCAAAACAGAGCTAACAACTTTGGGGGATACGGCCAGATATAGGTACAAGGTTTCCCCTTCGATACAATGTTTCCCGTTCTCTAGATTGACTTAGCAGCGGCTTAGTGCTCAAGTATGTCTTGAGGTCTCTGAAGACCGCGCTGCATTCGGCTGTCCAACTCTTGCTTTCCTTCAGCTCCTTGCTTCCTCTTAAAATCTTGAAAAATGGGAGGCTCCTCTCAGCAGATTTGGAGAGGAAACAACCCAGTACCGCTATCTTCCCATTCAGCCTTTGGACGTCCTTCAATGTGCAGGACTCGAGTAGCTGCTCTATGGTGGCTATCTTCTCCGGGTTGATTTCGATGCCTCCCTGAGTGATCATGAACACGAGGAATTTTCCCGACTACACCCCAAAGGCACACTTGGCTGGATTAAGCTTCATGCGGTAGCACCGGAGGATGGAGAAGATTTCTTCAAGATTAGATATGTGGGTTGACGCCTGCTTTGACTTCACCAGGATGTTGTATACATAGGCTTCCACGTTGCGGCCGATTTGGGGCTTGAAAATCTTGTTGACTAGCCTCTGGTATGTGGCGCCTGCATTCTTGAGACTAAAGGGCATCATTTATAGCAATAAGTTCCTTGGTCCGTAATGAATGAGGTCTTCTCTTGATCATGTTCCGCCATACTGATCTGATTGTAGCCAGAGAAGGCGTCCATGAAGCTAAGTAGTTCATGTCCCGCGCTCTCGTCGACCAGCTGATCGATCCTAGGGAGGGGGTAGCTATCCTTTGAATAGGCCTTGTTGAGATCAGTGAAGTCTGCGCACATCCTCCACTTGTTAAGGGCCTTCTTCACCAGCACCACATTAGATAACCACTCCGGGTACTGCACTTCTCGAATGAAATCGGTTCTAAGGAGTCGGTTGACTTCATCAGCTGCCGCCTTCTGTCTCTCGAGGCAGAGATGTCTCTTCTTCTGTCGAACCGGCTTGGTGTGTCGGTCAACTGTGAGCTCATGGCTCATCACTTCAGGGGGAATTCCCGGCATGTCTTCTGGTCCCCAGGCGAATACATCGGTGTTCGCCAATAGGAATGCAATCATGGCTTCTTGTTGAGGCTCAACGAGGCTGGATCCGATCTTGACCTTTTTGACTCCTTCCCGGTCGATCGGTATCTCTCGAAGCTCCTCAACAGGAGTCATCCTCTCTCGCTCCAGCGCTTTCTCCATCTGGAAACAAGTCTTTTCAATGGGCAGGGTCTCTTGCACTCCTTTTCCCTTCGTCGAGAGCAGACAACAAGATCTGGCCTCTTGTTGATTGCTTCTGGCAATGCCGACTCCTTTAGGGGTCGGGAACTTCATCATCTAATGATATGTAGAGGGAACGGCTAAGAGATTGAGGACGGTTCTGCCCAATATAACATTATGGACCGACTTGAGATCCATCACCACAAACTGGACCTAAACTGTGGATTGCCGAGGGTATTCATCGACCATTAGGGGGAGTGTGATCATCCCCTTTGGTAGGAGTGCATGCCCAGTTAATCCAATGAGCGGACTCTGACAAGGCTGCAGTCTGGACTTGTCAATGCCCATCTGGTTGAAGGCGTCAATATACAAGACATCAACTGAACTTCCTCAGACGCACTAACTGTTTCACCTGGAAGCCGTCAATCCCGGCCGAAATGACAACAGGATCACCGTGAGGTGTCTCAATGCCTTTCAAGCCTGCATCATTGAAGGAAATAGGCTCTTCCGTCCTCGGCTTCTTGTCACACACATTTAATCGCAACGCTCACTTATCATATCTCTTTCGAGCGTTGTTGGGCAATCCTCCAGCTACGAGGCCACCACTGATAGTGTTGATGATCCCCCTATTGTTGGGTTCGACAGGTCGACTAATAGGCCGCTGTTGAGGACGAGGAGGCCGGGAACGGTACTTTTTATCAGCTCCTCCTAGGGTGGCTTCTCTTATATCCCTAGGGGGAACAAACTTTCGAAGGTATCCTCTCTGTATCTGGTCCTCAATGTCTCTCTGGAGGACTCGACAATCATTAGTGAGATGACCATGATCCCGATGGTATTGACAGTATTGTCGAGCATCTCAATTATGAGAATCTGACTTCATTCAAGGAGGGGCAGAATTAAGATATCCCTCCTTTTGTACCATGTGGAGGGCCTCGGTAAGAGAGGTATTGAGGGCCGTGAGGATTGGCTTTGGTGGGGCTCCCTCCTTCGGTCCCTTTTGTCGACCTGGTTCGAACGGGGGTCAGCTCTGGGGAGATCCCTTGCCGACTCCTATCTTGGTGGTGGGTTCCTTGCAGGCTCCGATATTGGTTCTGTCGCTGGGGTTGCCACGACTGCTGTTACTAGTGTCGCTGGGGTTATTAGTACCATTGGCGTTGTTGGTGTCGTGGTTGCTGCCGCTGCTGCTTCTGCCGCCCTGGCCGCATTCTTGTAGGCTCGAGCGTCCTCCATGTCCATGTATCCATGATCCTTGGCCATCAACTGCTTGTAGGTGGAGCATCGCTTCTTGGCGAGTGAATCGGCCAGCTCGTTACTTAGTAAGTCGGCCACAATGGCGGACATGGCGACCGAACTTTTAGGGTCGTCAGCCTCCAGTCTCTTTGCTGGGAACCTCTTGAAATAGTCTCGGAGGCTCTCTCCAAGCTCTTGCCTCATCTATATCAATATAGGAGGAGACAACTTCTGCTTGGTGTCGGCCAAGAAGTGGTGCACAAACTTCTGGCTGAGCTACTCAAAGCTACCAATGGACTTCTTCTCTAAAGTATACCACCAGAGCTTGGCGCTTCCCGACAAGGTGATGGGAAAGCACCTGCAAATGATTGCCTCGGGTGCTTGCAGCATGCTCATCATGTCATAGTAATTTTGGACATGCTCCGCGGGGTCTCCCTTGCCCTTGTATTTCTCTACATAAGGCATCTTGAATTTCTCACATGTAGCATTCATGATATTGTCAGTGAGGGGAGTGTTTCCCCCAATAGCTTCGGTGACTAGTCGGTAAGACCGATCATAGCCAGACGCCATGTTGGTAGCCGAGGGGCCTGGAGTGGCATGATGATGCCGAGGGCCTCGATGCGTTCCCCCTACAGCGTGCTCCCTACCATCACGGCCGGGGCTAGGACTCTCGTCGATTGATTCGATGTAGGGAGGATAGTGCCGATAAGGATCTTCAAAGCGAGCCGGTTGGCTCGGCGGGGGAGACACGTACTCGACGTGGTTTCTCTACAGCCCAACAGGAGCAGCGTGCAGAGGCGTAGGAGGGACTAGATACTGAGCCTCTGGTGGAAGATGAGCGGCTGAGGGTTGGCCTTCCGAGGGTGGAGGAGCAGCAAAGTAGGCGGGCTGTAGAGGAGGAATCCGATTGAGGAGTTCTTTAGTGGAAGCCACAAACTGCTGCTGAAAAGATTGGGTGATCCGCTGAGCTGATTCTTCTAGCTGGGCTTAAGTGACATAACCCGGATGTGGTTCTTCAAGGATGGGGTGATCAGGCCTACGCCCAGAACCGGACATTGTTGCTCGGTGAAGAAAGAAGGCCCCACGGTGGGTAGCCAAACTGTTGTTGTCAGGTATCAAACAGATGATTATGTGTGAGTTGTTTAGTTATTGAGGGTCCTCTAACTCCTCCGAATATCCGGTTATGGAGCCAGTTGTTCTTCCCTACACATGAAAGAACTCGTAAGAGGGCGGAGTTGGGTTCTTCGGTTGTTCCTCCGATGATCAAGTCAGTATAGAGTTTGAGTGGAGAAGAAACTGAACCGAAAAAGTTCTCAGTGAGCAGAAGGAATTGCTTACCCTGTGTTGTGAATAGTCCCCCTATTTATAGAAATTGTAGGGAGGTAATTTGGTAATCTCGGCTGAGTCCAAGCTGGCGGCTAAGTCAGCATCCGCTTTACAGGTGTCGGCTGTAGAGAGCGATGAGTCACCCCGGTGTTTAATGTGAGGGTGACGAATTGTGCGTGGTGCTGACGAGGTCCGATATGTCATAAACACTTTTGGGGATGGAGGAATGATGACTCTGATCATGCATTTAATGTGATGGCGACCAACTGTCGGCAGGGGGCTCGAGGTAACCGTCGTCTCTCTACTCGTCTGGTCGAGCGGTTGGTTGAGTCGAGTCGCTTGTGGAAGTCAACCTGGCGAGGAGGTCGATAGGTACCGCCTTTTGACTCGGCTATGTGAGATGTCGGTAGGATGGTAGGTCGAGTGTGGGTTGCCCTGGAGTCGGTCTAATGAGGTGGCTGACAAGTACCGCCTTTTGACTCGGCTACGCGAGTTGTCGACCGATAGAGCTGGCCGCAACGAGATGTGGGTTATCTCAGTCTTGAGTTAGTTTGATTAGGCGTAATGTGGGACACGTGTCGGCCTCTCTATGGAGATTGATATCTAGTGATTGAAGGGTTATAACATCAGGGGTAGTTAAGGAATTTTGATTAAAAAAAGTCAACAGAAAATGGGTTTTGGTGGTTGATTGAAACGAAATATACTTTTAAGGTGATTCCTGTGTAAATTAAACAATAAATGTGGTTACTGTATTACACCCCTATTTTAAAGGTGGTTTCCATATAAAACCCCTTTAAAAAAATTAAAACAAATGTTTTTCGACATTGGTCCTAACCTAAGTTTCTAATATTTTGAAATTAATCCATCAAATGCTTGAAATTGCCATTAGGATCCCAATTCTCTAAAGTATTTCAAACTAATTTATTTTCTAGTTAACCGAACAAGCAAAAGAATATTGTTGTCATTTCCTTTTTCTTTTTCTTTTTCTTTTTCTTTCGTTTCCCTTTCTCTTTCTTTTTCTTCTTTTTCCCTCAAACCAAATACAGTCGTAGGAAGATGTTGAAGAATTGTGAGCTTGTGTATGTTAAGATGCAATCATGGAGTTCTAGAAGTTAACTTTGAAGATGCAAATTTTAATTATCATCATAGAATTATGTGTTTGAAGGAAATGCTTGTTCATATCTTGGGTCAAGTTTGTTTGGGGTCACCAGCACAGTGAATTTAAAGATGAATTTTCTTCAAACTGATATTATGTATCCAAATAATAAATTTGAAGTTTAGCATTTGGAATTCTTTCATTTAATAGAAGTGTCTAAACAAGCAATTTATAAAATCTGTAGTTTAAAATGTTGGATTTAGAATCCCTTCATTTTAACTATACCTCAGACTCAAATCCCGTTTTCCAAAGGCAGCATTGTATTTTTTTTTTTTTTTTTTTTCTGAAATAACACCAATTACTGACCTATTAATTAAGCTCTGTCATATTACACCCACAAATCTATTTGGCTTTTTCGACTTCTAAAATCTTTAAGTCACAAATTTATTATTTAAATCCTTATATTTATATTTGATTGGTAAAAGCAAATCTAGACAAGATTGAACTGAGTCATTCTTAATCTCTGTATGAATATATTATGGGTGATTGGTTCTTTCAAATACACTTTTAATTGAGTCTTCATAAGGTTAAAGTAGCTTCTTCTTATTATTTGTTGATCCCTCCATAATGTTCTTAGGGTCTTAACCTGATATGATAAATATTATGCCGCCACTGTCCGCATTGTTGAATCATTACCAAGGCAACCGTGAGCACAACAAATTTTTGTAAATTAAGTTCCAATTTTAGTTATTTACTAAACTTATGCTTTGTTTGCTTCGTGTAAATAATATGATACGCATGTGGATTAGCGCAAGCATAGTGAAATACCACTTGTATAAAAATCAGCAAAGAAGAAATCTGATATTCATAACTATATATACAACTTGTATAAATGATTCCGATGTTACAATAAAGAGTGTCACTTGAGTCCTTTCTGACGTTACACTCGTTGAAATATTGAAAATTTTAGTTTTGACTTGATCTTTCTTTACAAACAATTTGGAGCATATATATATATATATATATAGAAGAGCCTTATAAACTTGTTATATGCACCAACTTTTCTAACCACTCATCTTGCTTTGGGATCCGTGAAAGATATAAGGACACTTTGAGATTTGTGCATCACAAATCTCAAGGCAAGATGAGTGGATAAAAAGTTGGTGCACCACTATTCATTATGAACTTAAGTTCATAGGAGCCTTACTCATATATATATA